>OX421977.1:8952483-9552483 GCA_949128135.1 Parasteatoda lunata
ACTTACAACTCCCGGATAAACACGCGTGCTACTTTTGGAACCGACCGGTAGAATGTTTTTCTTGGACCGTGTTCACGACAAATATTTTCTCTCTAACCTCACTTTCCAACTGCGGCAAAACAGTCTGTAGGTAGCGCTACCACACAGAGGTGGTTGCAAGTGCTGCCGCCACAGGACCCCCTCTCTAGTGATAACGAGAGTTCACAAGAAACGGGTATTAAATTTAACTCTTCGCCCAGACCTTGTGAAATAAGGCTGTCCAGGCAGAAGAGCATGAGATTGCGATGAAGGGCCTGGAGTGGTAACAGGTGTTGAAATAATTATGGTCGGTGTAGCTGTTTTGCTCTCATCAGGTTCAACATCTAAAAACGCTGGTTTTAGACGATCAATGTTGACTGTCACATTCCGTGAATCCTGTTGGATGACAAACGTTTTGTCGTTTCTTGAAATGACACGATATGGACCCATGTAAGCAGGCGTAAGGGTGGTGCGTGCAGCATCTCGACGCAGGAACACATGTGTACAAGAAGCCAAGGCACTATGGACAAACACCGTTCTTCCTGAGCGGAGGTTTGTTGGTACTGGTTGTATACGAGACATGGTTTCACGCAGAAAACCCACAAAAGTAGCAGGATCCACGTCTTGAGAGGATGATTTGAAAAATTCACCTGGAAGGTGAAGTGGTGAACCGTAAACTAGTTCTGCTACACTGCAGCCAAGATCACCTTTCAAACAAGAACGTAGACCAAGGAGAATGGTTGGAAGTATTTCAACCCAACGTTCTGTAGCATAACATCGAATTGCTGCTTTTAGGCTTCTGTGCCAGCGTTCAATCAGTCCATTAGAAGCTGGGTGATATGGAGTTGTGTGTATGCAGTGAGAACCCATAAGTGTGGTTAATGACTGGAAGAGGTTTGAATCGAATTGACGCCCACGATCAGTTGTCACTTTTAATGGCACCCCAAAACGACAGATCCAGTGTGTGTAGAAGGCTTTAGCAATGGTTTCGGCGGTGATATCTGCAACAGGTATGGCCTCCGGCCATCTACTGAAGCGATCAATCATGGTCAGGAGAAATCTGTAGCTCTGAGAAGGTGGAAGTGGACCAACGATGTCCAGATGAACATGTTCGAAACGTAAGCTAGGAGTAGGAATTGTGCCAGGAATACTTGAGGTGTGCTTGTGGATTTTGCTACGCTGGCAAGGAATGCACGCCTTGCACCAGTTTGTAATGTCAGCGTTCATGGATGGCCAGCAGAAGCGTTGCTTAATAAGGCTCAGGCTAGCTTTAGTACCAGGATGTGAGAGTCCATGCAAGGAACTGAATAGCTGGTGGCGAAGTTGTTGAGGCACAAAGGGTCGGATCTTATCAGTTGAAGTGTCACAGATCAGCTCTAATGATGGATCAGTTTCTAGTGGAAACTTTTTCAACTTCAGGCTGGTGTCCGATGGAGATTGTAATAACTGAAGCACTTCAGTGTCATTCTGTTGTGACTCTGCAATAGTTTTTATATCTACAGCTTGTGGTAATGAGATATGTTGTATTCGAGAGAGAGCATCTGCAATTATATTTTCTTTGCCTTGAACATGCCTGATATCTGTTGTAAACTGACCAATTAAGTCCAATTGCCGCAATTGGCGTGGTGAACATTTTTCAAGTTTCTGGGAGAAAGCATAACATAATGGCTTATGGTCTGTATAAATACAAAAAGTTCTTGCTTCAAGCATATACCGGAAGTGTTTCACAGACTCGTATATTGCCAAGAGTTCACGGTCATATGCTGAATATCGTTTTTGCGCGGGAGATAATTTTTTTGAGACGAAGGCAAGTGGTTGCAAACCAATACTTGTGCATTGATGTAAAGCACCTCCAATAGCAATATCGGAAGCGTCCACATGCAGTGCAAGTGTAGATGATGTATCTTTATGGTGTAATAGAGCAGCCTCAGACAATGCCTTTTTACACTGCTCAAAAGCTCGCTCAGCATCTGGAGTCCAAGAAATCTTCCTTCTATCATTTTTCTTTGAATTTGTTAAATAAGAATTTAACGGTAGTTGTATCTCAGCCATGTTAGGTAGGAAACGACGATAGAAATTTATGGCTCCCAGAAACCTTCTCAACTGTGAGACATCTTCAGGTTTAGGATAATGTATGATAGCTTCTACTTTCTTTGGAAGGGGTTTGCACCCAGCTTCAGTAACAAGATGGCCTAAGAATTCGATTTGACTGACAGAAAATACACACTTTGATGCATTAACTTGTAGTCCATAAGCATTGAGTCGGTCAAACATGAGATGAAGATGTTGCTCGTGCTCTGTATGGTTTTTGCTGGCAATTAAGATATCATCCAGGTATGGAAAACAAAAATCCAATCCTGAAAGGACCTCATGGATAAACCTTTGAAAGGTCTGTGCAGCATTCGAAAGGCCAAAAGGCATGAAAATGAATTCATATAACCCGAATGGGGTAACAATAGCAGTTTTAGGAATGTCTGCTGGAAAAACTGGGACATGATGGAAAGCTCGGACAATGTAAACTTTTGAAAAAATTTTACAACCATGGAGATTATGGGTAAAATCTTGTAAGTGGGGGACAGGATAATTATCAGGAACTGTAATTTTATTTAGGGCTCTATAATCCCCAGTAGGCCGCCACTCACCTGAACCTTTTGAAACAAGGTGTAAAGGTGAGGCCCAATTAGATTTACTAGGCCTACAAATGCCTTGTTCCATCATGTAGAGGAACTCTTTTTTAGCCGCTGCCAGTTGGGCAGGGTTCAGTCGCCTAGGCCTGGCAAATACAGGTGGTCCTGTAGTTTCGATGAAGTGGTACGTTTTATGTTTAACCTCAGAGCTGAAAGGGCGAGGACGAGTCAGATTAGGATATTTTGTTAAAATTTTGTGTATGTCTGAACTATTAGATATGGTTTTAATAGAGGTAAAAATACCATTGATCCGTTCACCTTTAGTTGTCAAATTTGTCAATGGGTCAATAAGGCAATTGTTTTTTAGATCAATTAGAAGACCATAATGGGCTAAAAAATCTGAGCCAATTATGGGAAATTTAACATCAGCAATGGTAAAATGCCACTTGAAACTTCTACACAAATTTAAATTTAACTCAATTAGGGTTTGGCCATAAGTAGCAATTCTTGAGTTGTTTGCAGCAAATAAGGTAATGGGCTCAGGCAAGCGCCTAGAATTGTTCGGTAGCACTGAAATATCAGCGCCTGAATCTATTAAAAACCGTGATTTTGTTAAGGGATCTAATATACTGAGGCGACTTGGTATAGTCAAATTAGTGCCGTTACATGTCGCTACTGCAAGGCACGATTGTCGTTTCCCTGTGGGTAGGAACAGGGTGGCTTGCAATTGCGAGCTTGTGAACCAAATTTTGAATGATAGAAACAAAAATCATCTCGCTTATTACGTGATAAGCTGCGTCTTTTATAACCTTTGAAACTATTGCGGGAATAAGATCTTGAGCGGGCGGTTGTTAGAGCATCCAATTTCTTGGACAATTCAGTAATTTGTAACTGTAAAATTTTATAATCATTCTGTTCTGTAATGGCTGCAGCGTTAACAGACAGATTAGATGGTTCAGCCAGTTCTATAACCTTATCAGCCAATAAAGCAAGCTTGTCTAGTGTGTCATCACTGACAGCCAGAACAGTTTGAATATTTGTTGGGAGGCGTTGCAGCCACAAATTTTTTAAGAAATCATCCTTTATTTGCCCATCTGCAAGCTCTCGCATGCGTCTGAGCAAGACGCTAGGTTTCTGATCACCTAAGGCAAGATCCTGTAAAAGAGCTTTAGTGTTTTGGGCAGCAGAATGCTCGAAAATGGTGAGAAGTCTCTGCTTTAATTGAGTGAATGGCAAATCTGCTGGAATGTTAAAAACTAAGTCACTAACTGAGGAAAGTATCTCTGAATCTAATATATTTACAAGATAATTATATTTGGTGGGCTCATCATTGATTTTGTTTAAGGTAAATGCAGCATCTAGTTGAGCAAAAAATAGTTTAATATTTTGCTTAGAAAAAGTAGGCATTCTACCATGTGATGTTGACATGTTTACAATTTAAAAATATTTACAAGGATATTACTGCACAGTTAAAATGAAATTAAATACAGTATAAAAGATTAGTATGCGCCACGTGGGGTCTTTTCCATACCTGAATGAATCTTTTTCCAGCTATAGATTGGATATGTTTGAAGAATTTTTAGTGCCGGAAAAAGGTAAGCACTTATTGAGATGTTCTGAGCATTTCCAGGAACTTAAACACATTCTCTGCCGTTCACGTGAAGATGTGCAGTTTTCACCAGTCAAGTATGGTTATCAGAAGGTAGCATGTTAATGTCGGTCACCACTGTCGAGTGTCTCGAATCAATAAGTTATACTTCACAGGACATACATTTATTTGTAATTAACAGGTTTACACTTACACCTTATAATTAAACATTAATACATATTCACAACCTCAATGACTTACAACTCCCGGATAAACACGCGTGCTACTTTTGGAACCGACCGGTAGAATGTTTTTCTTGGACCGTGTTCACGACAAATATTTTCTCTCTAACCTCACTTTCCAACTGCGGCAAAACAGTCTGTAGGTAGCGCTACCACACAGAGGTGGTTGCAAGTGCTGCCGCCACACTGACATTTTAAATTCATTTACTTTCACCATAAGAGAGTACGGAGTTAGTAATCGGTCTTCTCGTCCTATTCCGATTCTATTCACTTGAGCGAGTGGCTTTGGGTACTTCTGGTTTAAGCACTGAGGTCGAATGTGATTAGTAGATCCACATTCGTAGCATTGATAAGGCTTACGTCTATCAAATTGTACATAACTCGACTACTTGTACTCATATTTCATTTTATTTCCTTCATTTCTGCATTTTTTTAGCAGCTCCTTGTAAATTTTTCGGTGTGGCATTTTCTTCTCGATACTTGAATCTCCGATTTTCATAATTTACTTCCGAATAAATATGTGTGGGATATTGCAGCTGTTTTATTGCGTTTATTGTATTCGAACACACATATCGCACACATTATAATCGAACTTATATTTTCAGGTTCTGTTGATCTTCTGAGAGCTGTCAACATCAGACAAGAGCCATTGGGTGTCAAACAGTCGACGGGTATGTGTGACAACAGAGCAATAGGAATCGACGACGACGGCAATCCGATCTACGGCGCGCCAGACATCGCTTATGGTATCACAGAAACTGCTGTACTCACGACCACAACTTCACAACTTTTTAAAGGTACATCGAATTTTCACTCAAATTAAATGACGGTGCACACTCACCCAAAAAGAATGACAGAATCTCTAAATTGATTACTGATATAATTTGATTGATAATATAATTGTTTACTGTCGTGATTTGATTGATAACTAAATTGATTACTGATAGGATTTGATTGATATCTTAATTGATTATTGGTATGATTTGATTGATAACTGATATGGATTGATTAATAACTAAATTGATTGCTTATATGATTTTATTGATAACCAAGACTGCCAACTTTCTACGCTTTTTGTAAAAATTTATTCTAGTGGTAATTAAGTTTATGTTTTAATGTACTATTTCTTATGGATTCAAACTTATTTTCCATACCACTATACATAAATGATTTAAAGGTCGTATGCAACGCCACTTTGCTCCAGCTCATTCATGTTGTGCGGCTTTTAAAATGTTGGCAAAATTAACAAAAAATCTGAAAGCTTTGGTTTTTAAATGTCTAACACTCTATAACAAATTTTTTCTAAAAGCGTAGTAGTTGGGAGGCCTGGATAACCAAATTGAATAATTCTAAGTTGATAATTGATTTCACACATTGCTGACCAGCAACATTTCTGAAAATTATCCCATGTGCCTGGCTACTGTTTTGAAAACGGATGTGGAAGTAAGTTAAAAATTTTTAATTTTTAATGCTGTATGATAAAAAGTATAACAATCACCTGCGTGTAATGGTACACCACAAGTTTTGCAAATATATTGGGTTTCGTACAGTTATAATAAATTGGTAGAGAGTTAAACAGTAGAACTTGATCACCTACATCCACCTCATACAGTTTTACTTTCTTTTTTTTTTTTTTTTAACGTTTAAATTTCGTGTAAAGGCTAAAAATGTAAGGAAAAAAATCAAACACATACTTTTGAGCAGTTTTATCATGAATATGTATATTTTTAATGTTTTCACATATATTTCATAAATCGACGTATTAAATAGAAAACAAATTTATTTCGGAAAATCCTGAAAAGTTGGTGTGCTATGATATATTATCACTAATTTCATAGCTGCACATTTTCTGTTTTTAGGAGGTTTTCCATATGATTTTTCAATATTGGCAACAATTAGACCGAATCAGGGATCTGAGGCATTCCTCTTCACCGTTTACAACAATGCAGCTGAAGAACAGTTGGCGGTTGGAATTGGCGAGAATATCACCTTCATGTGTAGAGAGAGTCAAGATGTTCCTACATTGACTGAAGTCTCTTTTCCGGTTTCTGTGAATGATGGAAAGTATGCTGACACTACATTTACATAAATTTATATGAACACAACCGATTTTCGTAAGAGATAAAAACTAAGTAAATAACACTTGGGTAAAAAAAAAAATTTCTGTTACATGCGACTTTTTGAAAGGACAAGCTTAAGTTTTTACTCTTTTTAACAATATATTCCTTTCCAGGATTTTTTAATATTCACTCGACTGAATAACGACTATCTCCACTTCTCTGTTACGTAAGGAATGGCAGGATGAAGGCGGAAATACATTTTATGTTTATGATGCAATACGTTAAGGTCATATGATTTTTTTTGTAGTGTTGTTTTTAAAGGAGCAGAAAACTGTATATGTATGTATATAAATCTATACGTTCTTTATAAACTTATACATTCAAACAAAAATAAACTGAACTGAAAATATCATTTTGCAAAATTCTGTAGCTTTAGGAACTAAATTATTATATATTTGAAATCCCCACACTCGAATTAAGTAACATCAAATACTTGTATATATGATAATAAATCAGTATTAATTAACACCACGAAATCATGCACAAAACTGGAAGACCAACTGAATTGAAGAAACTTAAAACAAATCCAAGTTTTTTCCTTTATAATTACGCGTTACTCTTCCCAGTGGCTTTACGCTATTAGACTAAGCGAAACGCTTATTTAGAATAACGTATTTAGTTATTTTGAAAAAGTTTTAACTTATTTAAGTTTTAACTTAACTGTCTAGTTTTAACTTATTTAGTTTTCTTGAATAATGAATATGTCTAGTTTTAATGTATTTAGTTTTCTTGAATAATGAACCTGTCTTTCTTAATGTATTTAGTTATTTTGAATTGTCTAGCTTTAATGTATTTTGTTATCTTGAGTCTGTCGAGTTTTAGAGTTATTTTAAATAATAAACCTCTCAATTTCAGGTGGCATAGAATAGCCTTGGGTATCAAAGGAAACTCTGTGACTCTTTTAAGTGATTGTGGTGATCAGATCACGGAATCACTAAATCGAACTGAAGATGCTTACACAGATCTGACAGGAACGCTTCTGATTGGTGTACAACTTGTTGACGGCGTGTATTACGAGGTAAACATTTATACACAATTGTCTCCTTCTGCAAGCATTTGTTCTAATATTAATGAGATACCTGCAAGTGCAGGTAACTTGATCCTGATTGGTTGTTGAAACGTGGCTTTTGTTTACGTAAACAACTGTTCTTTCCAGTCTCTATCGAGTAAGACAAGCATATCAAATATCAATTCTTTTAGGTGACGCATTTTATATTCTTTCACTAAGATTCTTTCTTAAGTATTTTAACTCTTTCACTACATATTTCTTTCTTTACACAAAGACAGGCACGAAGCCACGTAGAACATAAACACACTAATTATGCATTGAAGTTGTTAAGTACTCGAACGAAAATATAACACGATAACAAAAAATACATAAACAAAGTTAAATAAAAGATGTAGACGAGAAGGAATTTACAGTTCAACATATTCGATGTGCGATACGGCACTTTAATTAGCTTCATCTAATTAACGTTCTAACTTATTTGGAGAAAATTAGCCCAACTTTAACACGCCATTTTGTTTATAAACGATCAGCTGGCACTGACGTCATAAGTCACATGTGATTTTATTAAGTGAAATTGAAAGAATTTATTGAAATAATTGATATGAAAGCTTCCTTTAAAATAATTACGTTTGAATTGCAGTCTTTTATTGTTATTGTGGAGTAAATTATTTTGATGGTTTATTAAGCGAATGATTTGAAATCCGAAATCGTTTCACATTTGTAATGAAAACTGATTTGAATTGGTACCCAAAAAAACTTTAAACAAAAAGTTAGAATATATAAATTGTCTTAACTATTATACAAGTTAATTAACTTCAGCCGTTACAAACTTGGAGGGAAGATCGGACACGTCATAAGAATTAATAATCGCATAGTAACATATGATCAGAAATATCACCTCAATATGGACTGACTGTTCGTGTGTATTTAATTTCATAGTTTTCCTTATGAACTTCTTGTGCCTTTGATTTGCAAATTTTATTTATCTAAATTATCTTAATTTCATTTTTTTAATAATTATTATCAAGAACTGAATTGAGGTCGACTCAGAAATATCTTTTCGTCGTAATTTAACAATTTGGTGGTTAAATTAACAAGGTTGCCAAAACATTAAATTACGATTAAATATATATTTCTGAACCTGCTTCAACAATAATTAATAGAAAACAGAAAATAAAAATTCCAGATAAATAGATTTACTTGCCCAAAGACGGACGAATAGGCCAATTATTAACACTAGGTGTACGGACGTTTCTTATATACCTATCTGTACGAACACCCGTCAATTTGACGCATGAACCAATACATCATTAGATTTACGGACGTATCTTATATATACCTATCTCTACGAACACGTGTCAATTTGACTTACGAAAGAATACATACAATTGTGATCAGCAACAGTTGTTTATTCTTTGTTTCAGTTTAGATAACGAATCGAAGTATTGTCTGTACATTCCTATTTATTATTGATGTGATAATTACTTGTTTACTCAACATTTTGTCTAAATTATGATCGCGTCAAATGGACGCATATCCGTAGAGATAGGTAGGTAAACCATTAAGAGAATTTCAACGCTTTTGAAGAAAATAGCCTTCAATATATCATCAAATCAATGGTTAACTTCGATCAATGGTTAAAAGTCATTACAAGAGATAAAATAAAAATTCAAACGGGTTTTATAATTTTCCTTACAAAACTCGAAATGCGTCAAAATGACGCGTCCCGTAAACCCAGTGTTAAGAATGAGTACCCCTAGAGGCGTAAGATGATATTTTTGGCTAAGAGTTGTAATTCAATTTCCAATCATTACGAGAATCATTTCTTCTTTTCAAGTTTGTAATCTCTGCCATGAACCCCTCCCCCCTGTAAATACTTTTCAATCATTTTTTCTCTCTCCACTATGAAGGGCTCGTACCAACGCCTCCTACAACTAAAAGTCTCCTCACGGTTTTTTATAGATAGTCTCATCAAACCCCCATGAAAGTAAACAAGTTTACGAAAGAGCCTTTTAATACAAAATCTAGTAAAATTAAGAGAGTGGTAGCAAATATATGTCTAAAAATTTGCTTAATTTATGAATATGATTGGTTTGTCTTATTCACTTGTCAACTCCTACAGATTCAATTCTTAAATATATATGATAAATTTCTCTCAGTCAACTTTAGAATAGAATATGGGTTCCATGCGCACAACTGGTTCACTTTTTAAATAGTCTGCATGGACTACTTTTAAAAAACCGTGTGGAGGCTTTCTGATGTAGGAGGTGATGCTCGTACACCCTTGAAAAAACATAATGTTAAGATAAAAATATGTGCTTTACTCGAAGTAGTCGTGTATCATACCACATTTGTAATGTGTGAATAGATAATTTAAAAATATCAACGTTTAACTTTTAAAAAGTACTTCGTGACTTATTCAAGTTAGCATGTTATATATACTAGGGAATTGATGTATGATAATTGTAGTGGTAGTTACACCACAAACAAACGTCATTGACATGAAATATCCCTTTAGTGCAAATGGGACACCGGTGTTCCCTTTCTTCATATTTTTTTCTGAAGCTCCAAATACAAACAAAAATATATTTTGCTATTTTTTTAATTATGAAAAGCAGTCTAATTGTTACTAAAAATTTTTTAGATTATCGGAATATGTTAGTACTAAAATATAAAATCCAAGAATAAGTAGCGGGAATTTTTTTTCCATTCATATTTAAATATTAATCAATAATTAATTTTGTAAATTAAATACATTTCTGCAATGAACAACTGTTTCTCTTAAATCGAAATAACTGCAAATAACTGCAAATTTGAAAAATTATTGTTTAGAAGAGAGCCGTGTTAGGAAAATTCTACCATTAACCTAGAAAAACACACGTGTTTTATGCTGTATTTCATATCCATAAATTATGAAAATGCTAAATATAAATTTTTCACTTATTTTGACTTGCAATATTAATACAAAATAATGAAAAAAGTATGAAAAATTTGTTTAATGAAACTTCTTTGTTCAATGGTTAAACAACGGACGATTCTATTTTTTTAAATTTTTTAAATAAACTATTAATGTTTTCTTTCTGTCAGGCTAACTATAATCAAAAATGATTGTCGAGTTCATTGCTCGTTTTTCAACAATTATTTATTTTTGTATCATTGTAAGGTCAAGAAAAATGAACAAGGGATGACATAATCTCCTCTTTTTACTTTTTCGGGACGGGCGAATCATAAATGTATTCGTACGGAATCAGAATCAGGATAGTAAAAAACAAAAAGCGGTAGCTTATGTTTGGGCATAGCTAATTTGACAGAATTATTTTTGCTTTCACTTAAAATTTAACACATCCCATCAGAGTGTGTTAAAAGTGTAACGATGCAATTTTTAAATCGAACTAAGTAGTGGTGAATTAGAGAAAGCAAACTATTATTACATCGCCCACAAATAAACTGCTATAAAAATAGTTTGGCTACCAGTTTTATCTTTTTTACCCTGATTTTCGACACCCTGAGAATACATATATGATCTCGAAGAGGTTAAAGCGTGTTTCGTTAAACCTGAACATGGAAAAACCAACAGTTATTCTAAAAAAAATATTTACTGTAGCACAAATTCATGAGGAGAAATTGCTTGATTGCAGTAAATACAGATATTGGTCACTATCACTAATCGATAGCTCTATATCTGGAGGCGAATGATACTGAGTATATCTCTTTATATAAGTTGAACTTTTAAAAGCATGTTTTGCTCAATCTAATAACGTGAGTAGTGGAGGTTGAGCGTTCGTTTTCTAATTAGGTGAACCGGGTTCGAATCACAACGATGGCTCGTCGATAACAATCCAGCTTTCGGCAGTGATGACGTAACATAACCTCAGAGGTAGACAGATCATGGGTTAGAGTCCCCTTGTCATCAGACAAACAGTGGGGAGGTTTTCGTGATTGTCCTCTCCGTGTCATGCAAATGCGGGTTAGTTCCTTCAAAAAGTCCTTCGTGGAGGACGAAGGCAAATTTCTTCCAATACTTGACCCAGGATTTTTCCAAGACTTGTCTTTTGGATTGGGTTCAAAATTACAAGGCTATGGATTTGAACATTAATAGTCGTAAGCCCCCAAAAATGGGGTCGGCCATTCAACGACGGTTATAAAATCTAATACGTAAAGTTATTGCAAAGGGCAACACATAATTTTAAAAAGAAAATGGAACTGTTTTAAGTGACCTGCAAGTTTTATTGGTATATGGATTTTAGTTTTATGTATATTTGTGACTTGTTGATTATTTCAGTGCGAAAAAGAACGGGTTTTCAATCAGTTGGTTATAATGATTATTACAAAGAGTTTTGGTAATTTATTTATTCTATTTTTGCGGTGTAGGGTGACATCCAGCAGCTTTTGATTATTCCAAGTCCGGAAGCTGCTTATGATCAATGTATAGACTATATGCCGGATTGTCAGTTTCCCTTGCCCTACACAGCCGGACCTGAAGACACAGTTTTTCCTCGATTACCCGGATCGTCGAATGATGATGAAGATGAAGACGACGACGATTTTACGGATTATCCTTATCCCGATTTAACTCCGGGAGTTTATACCAATTACACTCCACCGGTAAGTGCTCAATCTTAAAACATATTTTCATTTTAAAGTTGCGACACTCATTGACAGAAATAATTTTCTAAAATGATCAATTCAAGCGGGAAACGAATTTTTTGTGGTATTCATACAAGTACTTGATCTTACCTAATTAGGTTGAAGGGATTTCAAATTTGAAATCGATTTTGTTCCAAAAGTTATAGATTCCCCCCCCCCCCTCAGGGGTGAAAGCGAGACGGAAAATAGGAAAGGCTGGTAGTGAAACCTTTTCAGTTACATCTAGTTTTGGGGAGGAGTTTACTTATTCTTTTTTTAAATTTTTCAACAATATCTACTTAATCTTCGAAAAGTAGCAGTTTTATATATATGCTAAAATTTTTAAAAGAAATCTTGATAGTTACAGATATTTTATTTTTTTTCGAAAAAAATGCTGGAATGAAATGTCTTACTTACCAGTTTTTCTCTTTTCCGTCTAGCTATATAAGGGCTTTCACCCATGCCCCCCTCTTTAAAATGGCATTTATAGTTTGGTTTACTTTTGTCAAAATGTACTGGTTTACAAAGAACGTAGAGGATTTATATACATACACACTTGTATGCTTCTCTGAAAATAACGATTAAGACTTAAAAAGGAAAAGACATACGTATTTATCTTATTGCATCATAGGCTAAAATGTATTATCACTCTACTACTCCCTATGTAGCTGAGAAGTCGTTCGTTCGTTGTAGTGGAACTGGGCGTCTGAGGCCTTATGGCCCTTTTATGAAGCAGAAAAATCGCGTCACTTAGCATTTACTCGAGTGAATTTTTAAAAAAATCCTGGTAAACGAATTTACTATTGAATTGCATAAGAACTTATTGAGGGAATCTTAATTGCAGGTTTTCAAATCAAGGAGGAGAAAATATCAAAAGTCAGTTCAAAAATCTCATGCAACAGAAATAAAATTGTTCCTTAGAGATAATTTGTTCTTGTGTTAGTTGTCTAATATAGTTCTGTGCAATTTATTCGGAAATAATCAATTTATTCGAAAATACATCAACCGCTTCACAGGGAAATATTACATGTTACACTGTATAACACAGAAAGATATTGTTCTAAAGCCATTTTGTAATATTATTAATTTTTTCGCTCATTCATTTTCTTTGTCATTGATTTAATTATCTAAAATAGTTGCTAGTAGTTTATGTTCATTATCATCAAATTTATTCGAAATACATATTCATCGCAATATAGTTTCTCTATAAAACAGAAAAAGATATCAATCCATAACAGTTTCTCTTTGCAATTGGTGCATTCTAATCGTCTAGAAAAGTCATGAAGTTAGTTAACGACAAAGATCCGAAAATCTTTTGCTATTATCAACACTAAATGGATAAATGTATTAACAGTAATATTCAATAAATTGTTTATTTAAATATTCCATTATATTATTCCATTTTGAGGTCAGAGACAATGAAATACGTTTGTTGAAGTTATGAACAACGTTTAACAGTTATACCATTTATATCACGTGTTCTATGATTCGACCGACGTATTCAAAAAGGTTATAAAAAGTATATCAAGTCGATAAAACCTTGCCATAGAACATAGAGTCGGATGCCACTTAGGGAGGTTGAAAAGCTTGAGAAGCACATGAAATGGTGGAGGAATGGGAACAAGCATGGCCTCAATCTACATCACTTTTTTCTATAGGGTTACGATTTTTCGAAAATCTTTCGCAAAGGAAAATTTTAAAAAAGCTGCAGTTTCTAGAGCCTTACACTTGAAGCAAAGCTATAATTTTAACCTGTATATGCCATCTTGCTGTTAAGAAGTATCTGAGTTTTAGAAGGGAAAAATAAATAAAATATTTTAGGAGTGATTAACCACTTTAAAAATCGCCAATTTGGCTACATTTTTTCCCCTAGATGAAAATTATCAAAATTAATGTCTTATTCCCATTTTCGCAAATTTTTATCCAGGAAATGCATCATTGGAGTAAGTTTTAAACTATTTAAAAAAAAATGAACCATGAACGTTTTTTATTTTCTCAAAACTGTGGCTTCTTTCTATATTGACGTTTTGCGCTTTTTTCAGAATAAACTTAAGAGGGCGTCTAAAGATAGGCTAAACTTGTCTTTAGACAGCGCCCTCTAGGATTATTCTGAAAAGGACGCGGGAAATGGAAATGAGTAACTGTTAGAAAAGGTAGATGAAAAAAAAAAAATTCGTGAGTAAGTATTGAGTAATTACACATCAGTTTTGAAAACAGCACCTTTTTTTCAAAAAATTTCATGCAACTTTCAGAGCCTTCGAAAAACAACCTTAAATCACTATCGTATGCGATACCGGAAGACCTCATAGCGTGGATTGTCTTCGCGACGGCAAGTATTATAAAATACACCAGCATACCAGAAAACTTTTACGCTCTTTCAAAAAGTTTTTTTCCTAGTGGTAGTAAAATAATTATTGAAGTGATTTTGTAGTTAAATGCTCAATTTACTTTTTACCATAGCATTTTCATTTTTTTGTATGTGTGTTTAAACTATTTAAATATAATTTCAACTAACATTATAAATGAAATTTATCAAATCCGCAATCATGAATACAAAAATATTACTAAATGTAATGTACTGTGTAATGTAAAAAAAGAATCTTCCTGAAAATCAGAAAGAATTGGCAGGTATACAGCTGTCATCTTCTAGCGCATCCGGGAATAGTGTTTACGCCGTTGTAGATCTTGAAAAAGTCAGTGAGCGCCTTTTCGGGAAATTCTCGTAATAATTAAAATATAAATATTTTTGTAGTTAGAGAGATTGTCTTTTGTAGTTGTTTTCCAGTATGACGCTGAAGCCTGCATGGGTTTTTCTTGATTTTCTTCCTTCCAACGAGGATGTTCTAGTTTTCAACCATTTAGAGCCTTCTGTCATACCCTTGAGTTTTGTCAATCGAATTTTGGAACACCTTGCACGCACCACATATTTTCGTTTCAGCTATTTTTGTTAAATTTTTTTAAATAGACAGTAACATTCGTGGCTATCTTATTTAAAATAATAATTTCAGTGTTTAGAGATTTAAAACTACATGTGACGATTGTTCATTATGATATAAAATAATTCTCTGACATTATCTTGTTACACAACATTTTGTGATAAATATATTGAATTAACGTTTTTCAATCATTAAAAGGTGAATAAGTTATATTTTGTATCTGATAAATTATATTTATAATATATTTTATGTGATTTGAGTATTTTTCTTATACATTTTATAAATTGCTTGGATTTATATTTCGCTTTCTTAACCATCAAAATTAAGAATAAATAATTGAAAAAGGAATTAGATGGAAAACGATCTCCGGGCGAAATTTCTTAGTATATTTAAACTGAGATAACTATTTATTCAATACATAGTTACTTCTTTAGCACTTGCGTCATTACAAAATATACTTATTTTTCTTTATCTACTTTTTTATCCAGGATGTTGGAAGCCCGGGTGGTGAAAATACAGGATATCATTATTACAATGTGCAGGTAAATATAAGATATTTGAAATTTAGTTAATTTAACTAATTTCTGAATGTGATAATATGCAATTAAAATGTTTTTTCAATTTTCATAGAGCTTACCAGGTCCTAGAGGATATCAGGGACCACCTGGACCTCCAGGTGTTAAAGGAGAAAAGGTAAAATATATTACTCAGTTCGTAACTTATCTGCCTATTATTCCATTTCGATCCCTTCGACCAATACTTACATGCAATACTTACTTACTTATATTTATGCAATACTTACTTAATACTTACATGCATATCTGTGCCATTTTTTAGAAGAAAATTTTTTGAATGTTTAAAGTGGTAGACAACTTTGCGCTTTGGAATTTTATAGTTCAACTATTAAATTTGTTTTACACAAATTTTGTCCACAACTATATATATATATATAATTAAAGCAGACACATAGGGCATAGATTTGATATTGAAAGGATGTCAGGTTCAGCCAAAAATGCAAGAAGAAATGGATATTTAATTTTTTTAAATCTGTTTAATTGTGTAATCGTAGCTGCCACTATGAATTACATTGTGAATTATATAAATTTAAAATGAAAATTTCCTTCCTAATGGTTTCCATACCTGCCAACTTTTAATCCATTCCATAATGATTGTTCCCAGTGGTAGTGAAATGGAATTAAAATTTCTATTGTAAGCAAAGAGGTACGTTGTAGTAGAGAAATCATCAGCTGACAACCATGATTGTAACGCATATTAATACATGCTTAATTTTTTAGCAATAGTAGTGATCAAAATCATTTAAAAATTTAGTTTATAAGAGAAAATGTAGTATATATTTACTACCACTTTAAATATTAAAAAAAAATTTGCTCCAAATGCGTGAAAGTTGGTAGTTATAGTTTTCTTAATTCATTAACATCTAAACTGTAACCTATTCAGTTTTCTTATAAACAAATGAATCATATGCCGGCCAACTAATATGCTTTTTGGTAAAACATTTTATAGAGTGGTAGACATTTAAAAACCAAAGCTTTTAGAATTTTTTGTAATTTTAAAAGCGTCACCACGCAAAAATTGAATGAAATGGCATTGCATATGAACTTTTAAATTCATTTATGTGTAGTGCTATATAAAATATGCTTAAAGAATAATACATTAAAACATAAACTTAGCTACCACTAGAATAAATTTTTGCAAAAAGCGTACAATGGTGGAGGCCCTGGAGTCAGCAAACATCTGAAGTGTCATCGTTAGTATATTTTAATAGTTTACACAGTTTCTCCCCAATGGCTTTCAATAATTTACTAAAATGTGCTAGAAAAAGTTGTGAATTTTAATATTTTCTATAGATTTTTGCATTAAACAATTTACAGTTTTTTTAGCATTAGACGCACACGGATCCCTGATATTAGAACAATAAAGTGTTTAACAGTTTTCTTCAAACTTTATTTTGAATTTTGATAAATCGGCTGCCCAAAAAAGGACCAACAATGTTAAAATCTCATTAAAAATGAAAAAAAAAAAAAAAAAATTGCCAGGAGGTAAAAATGTTATGTTTACTGCCTTTTGAATGATAAGCCTGTTTTTTGAAGTGAAACTTCTTTTATGCGACTTCCAATAAGGTTGCGTTAAACGTTTCACGCTGCCGTTGTCATGGAAACTAGATTTCTCTATACGTTCGTTGAGCGCACGAGGTAAGAGAAAAACATAGTAGGTAATATTGGGGTTAAAGAAAACAAAGCGATATTTTTTTAACATTCGCCAAGAATCTTACTGAAATTTAGAACATTTAGAAATAAGCTTATTTCTTATTATAATTTTTTTTAAAAATATATTTTATTATTAATATTTTTTAACTAAGCGAAATTTTTTTTAAATGAAACAAAGTATTGTATTTAAAAAGTTAATACGTATATTTTTCTTATTAAATACAATTAAAAAAATACTTTGATGCACATAGACACTCTGCTTTAGATACTTATTTTTCTATGTTTTTTTTATTTTTGCCGGTTATTATTTTATAAGTGAAACTTCTAATGCTACTTCCAACAAGGTTGCGTTAAACGTGTAACGCTACCATGGAGGGGGTATGAAAGCACTGTTGCGTTAAACGTTCAACGCTCCTGGGGAGGGGGAATAGAAAGAGACAGAGCGAGAGTGAATGCGAGGCACTCGAACGCACGCGCGTAGAAAATGATAATTAAAAGATGCGATCAATTGTGAATTGTAAGCAATGTTAATAAAGTTTGTCTTAAAGAAACAATATGATTTCACTAAAAATCAATTTCTACCCCTTCCTATTTTAATTTCCACATTATGAAGTTTCACTTCTTCCGCGCGGAGGGACTCCACGCACTATTTTTTTTTTTTTATCTTTGTCTAATTTCAAAGTTAATGATGAAATTCATCAGTAGATGACACCCATGACTAAGAAAAAACAAACAATAAAATAATATTTTTGCTGCTTTTTGCTTTGGAAATAAGTTATTTATCTTCACCAGAAACAAAGGCTTTAAATAGATGACACTCATGACTGAAAAAAAAAAACAACTTTAAAACAATGTATCTTTTTGTTGTATGTCCAGGTAGTTTCTACACTTTTTGGGAAAATTTCTTCCTGTGGTTTCTGAGTTTATGTCTAAATACATAATTTGAAATAAAGTAATTTCCATCACCACTGCATGCATGCAAATAAATAAAAGCTTCATTTTAAACGTTACTATGTTCCATTTTCCTCGTGGTGAGGCTTTTAGAATATTGGAATATAATAAATTATTTTAGAATATTACCAAAATACCTGAAAACTTTCGTTCTTAATGGTCCACTATTTTATAAAATATTTGGAAAAAAGCGTACTAGTTGCCAGCCCTGCATGTCAGATTATTCCAGCATTTACACGGGCGTCTGTTTATTTTATTATGAAAATAAATAGACACTCGCGGTCACTAGGAAAATCTAGTTTTACTGTGTTTTATCAGTTGGTAATGTCATTGATTCAGAAACTTCATAATTAATTTTGAATCTTGGAGAAAAAGAAAGTTCGTTTACTAAGCAAAATGCACTGCAGCGAGCAATACACTTCAATACTTTTCACTTTTTGTTTAGATAATTTTTCAAATTGTCGGTCATATTTTGGCCTCACAATGATCTGGAATAACTTCTTTTTGTTACTATCTGAACTTCTTATTACAGGGAGATCAAGGAAGAGACGGTGTTAATGGATTGGACGGAGCTTTAGGCCCACCTGGCCATATCTTCATGATACCAGTAAGATTTAAAATTTTCTTATTAAACTTAAAATTTGAACTGACAAAATATGTTTCTTTTAATGGTAGGAAAATATGTTTCCTTTAATTTTCTTAAATCTTGTTTCGTTTAAATAAGTTAAAATTTTCAATATTGATAATACAATTGATTTATTCCATTGTACACAATACATTTTTAAATTTATTTATTTTAATTAATAATGTTGACGTTTTGGAACTTGGTTTCGAGGAGGCGTAAGGACCCTATTGTCACACTGCCTATATTAAGTGCCTATTATAGATCACTACCGTTAATAATGGTTTTATAATTTTTATGACCCACCAAGAAGTAATATTTATTTTATCCGAGCTTCTTTACCAAGTTTTAAAATGTTAATGAAATACCGGCAAGTGAAGTAATGTGGGTATATTGATCCCGATTGGCTATTGAAACGTGGCATGTGTTTAAGTTTGCAACTGTTCTTTCCATTCTATTTCGAGTATTCCAAGCCCGTTAAGCATCAATTCTCTTAAGTGACACATTCTATATTCTTTCACATATATTTGAATTCTTTCTCTATATATTTCTTACTTAACACAAAGACAGGCACGAAACCATTTGGAACATAAACAAATTAATAATTCATCGAAGTTGCCGGGTACACAAAACAAAAATATATCACGGTTACAATAAAATACATAAACAAATAATAAATCTAAGTTAAGTAAAAGACGTAGATGAACTTTAACTCGCCATTTTGCTTATAATCGATGAGCTAAAGCTGACGTCGTAGGTCACGCGTGTGGGTATTGTGATCTTCTTCTTGAAGTGCGAATACCCAATTATGCAATTTCTTGATTGAGTAGATTAAAACTTTAAATTGATTTAATTTTGTAATTACATTTTCAAAGAATGATCAATGGTTTTAATTAACAAAAATTTGTTACTGTTATTAGTATCAGCCACAAGGGGACATCAAAGGACCAGATAATGCGGAACCACTGAGACAAATGTTGAGTCAACATATGGTAAGACAGCAAATCTTTTTTAACTATATTTTTAGTTCCTCTTAATATATTTTATATCTAGTCACGGGGAAAAGGTAGGAGCTTAATAAAACAATTATACATGCCAATAAAGTAAATTTCTTTATTTTTTAAAAAAAAGTTATGAGAAGTTCTTAATATTATAGTGAAATGATTTTAGTTTAGCTTCAAAATTGCTCTGAGTAGGGTGGCGACTGAAAATATAAAATCAAATACAGTCAAGGAAAGACCATCTCTATATAGCGACCACCTCTTTTTACGACTACTTTTAGAAGGCATGGAATTTTTTCCATAGGAAACTTTTAGGAGAGACCTCTCCCAGTGACGGAACAAACCTCTACACCAAATGCGGAAAAGATCAAATAAGGACACACAAAAAATATTAAAACAATAAATCCAAATAAGTAGATTAAAATGCATTCAAAATATCTGCATGAGGATCTTATTTAGAGAGATCATTTTGACGATACAACCTCATTTTGTAGTAAAAATGCTCTAAAGGCGATGCATCAATGATTCACTTTTAGAGTTGAAAGTTAAATTAGAAAAAAAAATATTTTTGAAAAAACAATAATCTTAAACAAATATCTTCTCATCTCCTAAAGATAACTAATTTTTATGGTTTAAAATTAAATGCAAAATGAAACAAAAATCATAATTATTTATTTATTTGAAATAGCTTTATCATTCATAATTGGTAACTTTGTTTTTACTCATAATTATATCAGTTGGGATCATTTTTTTTTACTCTAAATTTTATTTATCAATCCGTCTTTTCATGACGCTAACAAAAGACATTCCCGCCCCAAGAAAATGACATGAACTAAAATTAGAATTGTTTGTACTTTCGATAATCCTGTACTTTCGATAACAATTTCGAAGTCAGGCAACCTTTAAGAACGACCAACCCCTATCAACGACCATTTTACTCTGGAACGGAGGGTGGTCGCTCCCGAGAGGTTTCACTGCACAACATTTGACGAAGTTGCTCTTAAATCTCGCCTTAAATAAACCTGAGGGTTAGATTTACATGCTATAAACTTACCAACTGGACGCAAATTAAGTAAAAAATCTTTTTTGTAAACCGTTTGTTGAATCAACAAAACATGTTGGGTGCTGGAATTACAAATCGAAACCAATAATAAATACTGTTTGTCGAGATCTCAATAGTGGATATAAAAACTTTTTTTATGTCTAAAAATCAACTATTCAACTATACGTTTTGCTAATCAAATCAGATTAGCAAAACGTTATTTTTTAAATTTAAAAATATTTTAGCTTACATATATATTTTTAAAGGTTTAAATTATTAGAAAAGATTGTCACAAATTGTCTAATTTAAGAACATGTTGAAACATATTTTTAGAAGAATTCATGATTTGTCTTGTTTTAGTTAGCTATGCGAGGTGCGACTGGACCTGTGGGTCTCACAGGACTTCCTGGACCTGTTGTAAGTTTTTTTTAAAAATTAAAATGAGCATTGTTGTTGAAAAATTTAATATTATAGTGTAACCATTTTCTCATAATTGAAGCCTTGTAATGTTTTGTAGGGGCCACCTGGCTTTCAGGGACCCAAAGGAGAACCAGGTGAACCTGGAGAAGAGGTAAGAAATCAGTTATTTACTAAATTATTTTTTATTCAGTTGCTATCTATTGACAATTTTCATTAATGAACTTTTGAATGTCTATTTTAATTTTAAAATTACCAGAAAATTAATGACATGATTATTTTCCTAATTTATCACCTGAAAAGGGATTGGAATCGTGTTTTTTTCTTCAAAACATTGTAAATTTTCAAGAATTGGTTTGTGGATGACTCAGCATTGTTCATAGGCCCCCTATATTTCCCAGATAAGCTGGTGTAAACCGTTTCACTTTGTACATTGCCATGCTTAAGTTTTCCATGAAAATAACCGATTTTTTTATTACTTTTCAGGCTCTTTACGTACGACAACTGTATCGACAAATCGGAGAGTGTTTCAATCACTTTGCCTCACAAACAATGTTTTTTGTTCTTGTTACATTTAATTGTTTATGACCATCAGAAATACATTGAGATACACTAATGAAAATGTTACTCAAGCAATGAATTTTATTAGAAAGATTTCGCACTTTTACGTTAGACCCGTACAGGCTCTCATTTATTTTATATGATACGTACCTTTATGCTAATTTGGCGTGATTAACGCTACAAGGACAAAGCTACAAGCACGCTGTTTATGACTGTTAAACGTTGTTTTCTGTTTCAGCCTACCTTTGAACTTAAGACATGAACATGGAATACGAATTTGAAGAGATATATTGATGAAAATTTGAAATGAATCGCGTGATATAACAACAATTGATTAAATAAAGAGATTTTCTACGGCCATTGTAAATGTTTGTTTTGATTTTTTAGTCAAAGTTAAAATGATATTCCACTACGTTAGCGCTTTTAACTTAAGGAGTTTTGCGAAATCTCTTAGTTTCACGTACGTAAGTTTTGTGTTTTTGGCGGCGGACACATGCGCATTTCACCAGAATTGACACATGCGCATTTCACCAGAATTGACACATGCGCAGTTACTTAAAATCTTACGTACGAAGGCTATCGTAAATTTGCGAAATAACCCTAATATTATTGCAAGAACCGTGATGGCTCAGAAGACAGAGCGTTTGCCTTCGAATGAGGTGAACCGGGTTCGAATCCCAGCGATGGCTGGTCGATACGAATTCCGCATGCTGTTTGCGCCGACCACGGTGCTAACGTAAAATATCCTCAGTGGAGGGTGGATCATGGGTTAAAAGGAGGTTAGTTGCATCAAAAAGTCATCCAGGATGACAAATTTCTCTCAATACTTTAGCTTGGACTTCTTTTGTCTTCTCTATTAGGTTCAAAATGACAGGACTACGTTGTTGAGCATACAAAACATATTAGGCCTGACATACAAAACGTATTAGGCACATTTAAAATATTTTTTTTGTGGTATTAATGTTTATCAAACAAGATAAGATGACACAGGCTAAACATAGCGCTATTAGATTTATCGAGATAACCTGGTTGGCAGGGCACTGGACAGGTTCGAATCCCTGAAGGCCTCTCGTACAGGAAATTGTGTCTGGTGCATGTTAAATCTGACGCAAAATATCCTCAGTGGTTGCAGATCGTGGGTCCCCTCTCCGTCAGGCTAGTGGGACGTTTTCATGGTTTTCCTCTCCATGTAACGCAAATGAGTTCCTTAAAAAATTCTTCTGAACATTTCTCCCAATATTTGATCCTTGAGTTCCCTTGTCTTCTGCATCGGATTCAAAATTTCAAGGATACGAACATTAGAAGTCGTAAATCCAAAATACAATAATATTAATACAAACCTAACGTGAATTAGTACAGAGAAACAAACATTTGGCAAAATACAACAGCTCTCTACTTCATTAAATACTGCTTCGTTAACCATATACATAATTATGCTATTTTTTTCCCTCGTTGCTTTTTTAATTGATGGTGTTATACTATTTCAGGGTCCCCGCGGCCTCCGTGGAATGATGGGACATCCAGGTAGAGCAGGTCGAAGGGTAAGTTGAGTAAGTAAATTCTGTCTAAAATAAAGAAAGTAAATTATGTCATTTTTCTTAAGATTAAAATATTTATCTTACAAACTACACTATTTTTAAATAATTTTAATAGTTCGTATTTTGTGCATGTAACTATAAAAATTTTAAAAAAAAGAAAAAAAACCCTGCAAAATGTTGACATTTACATTGTTGCTTTCGTGAATGTCCAAGTACTTGTTAAGCAACTTTATTCATTTACAGTAGCAAATATTGATACCTAGCATACGTGCTATCATATTTATGCACATATGTTCATGCACATATATTTATCATGCATGCTATCATATTTCTCCCATCTGACGGTGCGAATACATACTGAGTATCAATATTTGCCGAAGTGTGTTAGAAAAAAAATATTTTTAGCATATATTTCAACAAAACGAAAATCAACATTCACTAAAAGAGCAATCTGAATATCGACCTTCACTGAAGCAACTATGAATGTTAACCTTAACTAAAGTAATTATGTCAATATCGCCTTCAGTAAAGCAACTATGTGAATGTCAGTATGCATTAAAGCAAGAAGGTGAGTGTCAACATTCAGCTATTTCAGTCCACTTAGATTTGGTAGGCTAAAATAATATCACTTCATTTAGTTTGGCATTCTTATCCTCAACTTGCGATAACTGATTATCGTAAGTTGAGGATTAAAGCACAAATGTTTTTAAACTTTTCAACCAGCTGCTTACTAAAGAAAAAATAAAGGGAATTTTTTTTAATTAACTTAAAGAAATTAATACTTTTTTAACCCGCAGTACAGTTAATTTCTTCCTTCTTCTTAACTAGACCACGCTATCTCCAAATGATCAGTCATCACTCCTCGCTTGCGCAATGGGTCTAATTATGTTAAAGGAAGGAGATAATCCAACGAAAAGTGGTGCAAAATCTCCCTAAAAGAGAGATTTTGCATTCTCAGTTTGGTTAAAATTTTCCTCCAGTTTAATAAGATCCACTCAACGAGACAGTACTAACTGTCAGTACTACTCAAACGAGACAGTACTAACTGTCTCGTTTGAGATTGCTTAATGGTTATCTAGTTACGTGGAAGGCAAAAGTTAATTAGATAGTGAAAAGAGCAAAAAAAAAAAAAAAAAAAAAAAAAAATTTACTTAATTTTAACTCTCTGACAGTGCATTCTGATTATAGTTTAATCAGATGAATTGTTTTTTTAAAAATTTAAATGCTTTAGAAATACTCTATCGAAAATGACAACTAAGCATTTCATTAATTATGATTAATTTCGAGTCTTTAACGAGTCACTTATTGTAATGATTTCAAACGTTTTGTGTTTTAACTCTTACCATAATGTGCAAATCAATAGACTAATAGTAACCATTTTGATTTAGATTACCGACAACAGATACAAAAATAAACAGACTTTTAAAACGTTTGGCTTTTTCAAGACTCTGGGACTTAAAGCTGCACTATTTAATATTAACATTAAAAGTATAACTTTTAGTTAACGCGTACTTGTTTTTCTTTTAGGGTCCAGGTGGCAGAGATGGAGAAAGAGGATCACACGGACCCATCGGAGCTAAGGTACTGTTTGTTAAAAAAATATTTTAACAATTTCACTTCTTTGAACATTGTAAAAAAAAATTCCGGATGAAGTTACTGCGTAAAGTACCGGCACTATTGATGCATCAACCCTTAAAAACCCATTTTTACCGTAAAATACTTTCTTATCATAAGAAATGGTACTTTAATTTTTACAATAATATTCATTTAAATAGAATGATTCAGTGATTTTACAGTAATTATAACTGTAAAAATTACGGTATATCAGATATTTTGTTCCGTTAAAAATGGATTTTACTGTAAAGAGTACCAGCATTTTTAAAGTGCCGGTTCTTTTTACCGTAATTTGATCTGGAATTTTCAACTGCGCAGTCATTTAAATAATTTCAATCAAAGCATTTCATCTTTGTGTTTATTAACTCTAAAGCAAGGAAAAAGATTCCAAACGGTTTCAAAAGTGTATACAGGGTGTCTGAGTTAAGCGTTTCAGAACTTCTAAAAGGGGTAGGGGGCATCCTTACGACTCGAAATCATATAGCAATGTGGGGTCGGAAATGCTTTCCTGAAGCGGTGACGTACACGGAGGCACCATAAAGAAAAGAGACCGTAAGTGAAAAATCGCTATAATAATACATTGAAAAAATTATATGGTACATGAGCCAAAGTAAGTGTTCGAAGTTTCTGCCACCGGCTACAATGTACACCTCACATCTCCGGCGCATGGACGGCGCATTCGAACATTCTGGAATACTCCAGGCATATCTAGCAGACAGCTACTGCGATTCTTGCAACCAGCATTATCAACAGGGGTGTCATAAACCAGTGTTTTCACATGACTCCAGAAATCAAGACATGATAGGTCGGGTGACCGAGGAGGCCATATAATTTCTTCAAAGTACATTATTATAGCGTTTTTTCACTTACGGTCTCTTTTCTTTATGGTGCTTCTGTGTACGTCACCGCTTCAGGAAAGCATTTCCGACCCCACATTGCTATATGATTTCGAGTCGTCAGGATGCCCCCTACCCCTCTTAGAAGTTCTGAAACGCTTAACTGAGACACCCTGTATAATTAACTACACTGTATAATTACGAATACGGTATATAATTAAACATTTCTGAAATAATGGCGCTACTATAAAATGATTATATGAATGGTGAATTTAATGTGAAAGCAATAAAAAGTAAAAAAATGAAAGCAATAAAATAAAATAAAATAAATAAAAGTGATAAATAAATAAAAGTGAAAACAATAAAAATAGCTAGAGCAAACCAGAATAAGTAGGAAATATATTCAGAACTACGTAAAAAATATGTAACTAATTGAATAAATATATTAATTAATATATTAATTAGGTAATTAGGTAGATACTTTATTTACGTCACACTAGAGATGCACAACGGGCTATTGGCAACGGTCTGATGGGAAATATCCCTGAGGATGATCCGAAAACATGTCATCGCAATTTTGATTCTTTGCAGAGGGGATGGCTCCCTTGCTTTGGTAACCCGACGACCTGCGCACGAAGTCGAGCACTTTACGGTAAAAAAGTTTAACGAAGACCAATACCGTGCACTCTCGGTCCCTACACAGGCTGGCCAAAGTTGTCACCCACCCGTTTGATGCTTGATTTCTGTGTTTTACGGGGAACCGCGTGTTTACAATCAGTCCACTGCGGATCTTACTGTGGACATATATTAATTAATTAATAATATTTAATATTAATTAAATATGTGAATGTATGTATTTAAATATATATACTTAAATATTGCTTTCTTCCGCAATTCTCATTCCTTTACCATTTCAATTTTTAAAAAAACCATCATATGTGTTATCGCATTATGATTCTTCATCAAATATACAATATTTATTTTTCCATTCTATAATCAAATTAGACTAGACGTATATTTTTAAATTTTGATTGTGGAAGTCTCAGTCACTAATGCATGATTATAATTTAAAATTTGCAATAAGACTAAAAACTGACAAATACGTTTTGAGTACACCAAAAATGTCAAACTGCCGATCAAAGATTTTCTTTCTTTTGACTGAAAACGAGAATAAAACAGTTGATGCTGACTACATTTGTTATGACTGATTTCTTTCCGGATTAGAGTTTATTTCAATGTTGTGTATGAACGCGAGATAAATCGGGATATCTGTTAAACGGTTAACAATTTACAAATGAACCAACATCTGTCATTCAATATTCTTCAAATTAATAAAAAATGTCTTACTAATTGAGCTTAATTTGATACGAATTAAATAGTTTTAATTGAACAAAACCAAAAAAATGTATTTCATTTTAGAGTTAAGATGCATTGCTTCAATAAAAATTAACCAAAGAAATTTTTAAACTTTTTTCTTTCAAAATATTTCTTAAAGTATCTATATTACTTAATTAAAAAAAAAAAAACGAAAAAGAAGGTAAAACTGAGAATTTAATAAAAACAACAACAAATAAACAAAGAAATAAATCTCAAGGAAGTAAAGTAAAATAATAAGCTAATTTTAACACCAAATATCTATGTAATAACAATTTATACAGTATAAATGTATTGCATGCTTCTATGAAGTGTTTTTTTTTAAAAATTATTCTTGATTTTGAATACATGTTGCATTTTAGGGAGAAATAGGATTGCCAGGAATGCCGGGTTTGCCAGGAGAGAAAGGTGATAGGGTACGTAGTTTACTCATACTTTTAATGGGATATCCGCAAGTGACGTAGTGCGGGTATCTCGATCCTGATTGGTTGTTAAAAAGTGGTATTTGTTTACATTAGCAACTGTTCTTTTGATTCTATTTCGAAAATCTTTTGATTCTATTTCGAGTTGCAATAAAATGCATAAACAAATAATGAATCTCAGTTAAGTAAAAGACGTTTAGGAGAAATATTTAAATTTTAACATATTCGATGTGCGATACAGCACAGTATTTAATTAAATTTACGCTAAGCTAAATTCTAACTCATGTGAAGAAAGTTAGCTCAACTTTAACATGGTACTTTGTGCAAATGACATTAATATGCTGTTATAAATTACAGTTAAAGATATCAGTTAAATGATTTAGAACTTAAGATCACTTTCATGCACAATGAGATGTGAGAAAAAATAGTATTTAATATATTCGCCCATGACATGAGGATAGATCGAAAATAAAAAGAGCTAGACTAGCACTTGAAACTGCTGAAAATGGAGAAGCCTCTTAAGGGCCTGACTTCGAATTTCAAGGAACAAGGTTCGAGTAAGAAGAACAGAGAGTCAGAAATCACAAGTTCGAAAAATCACTGGAAGAGGAAGAAAGACTAAATTGATTCAGAAGAGGAAGTTTAAGTTTTTAAGCTCTAAAAAAAAGGTGTTTTTTCTTTTCTGTGTTTTTCTGATCATGAAAGGGTGTTTTTCTGATCATAAAACTTTATCACTTGCTGTATCACTGTCTACCACAATTTTCAACTTATTTACTTCCAAATTTGACACAATATTCGCAATAAATATAGTTTTCGTTGCAAGGTAGGATTTTTTTAAAAATTGAGTCGACAAGTTTCGAGTAATCTACGAAAAGGTACATTTTTTATTTTTTTTTCAAACATCCCCATTTTGTGAAACAAAATTATTTTTTTTGAAACTCCTATTTTCAGGGAAAACTACAATTATGCAGTTTTAAACAATCAAAACAGAACTAAATTTGGATGATTTTTTCTCAACTTATGAGTACTATTATTATAAATAATTTAAAATATTAATAAACATTGTATTATATAAGCGCTAATTTTTAAAATTTTTGTCTTTGTAATATAAATTTGGCTTTGTAAAATGAAGATTAAAATGCGCACAATAAGATAAAAAAATGTAATAAATTAAGCTTATCCCAATCATTGTAAAACTCAGTGAATGATTATTTTTTTACAGGCTTCTACTGTGTTGCTTCCCCTTCAAATTTGGTAAAAATACTTTCGGGGATGTATCAATAAAATAAATAAAAATACGTGCAGTATAAATGCATGCGTTCATGCAGCCTAAGTGCAAAATAAATAACTTCTATATTGTATGTAATTTTTTGAAATGGGTCTTCTGGGGGATATAACAATGAAATAAATAAATAAATAAAAATAAATAAATAAAAGTAAATAAATAAATTCAGATTTGCTTAAATACAAAATTTATATCTTCTATATTCTATGTAATTTTTCAAAATGGGTCTTCTTCGGGATGCAACAATAAAATAAATAAACTCAAAATTGGGGCGGCTGTTCAACGACGGTTATAAAATAAAAATAAAATAAATAAATAAAAAAATATATAAATAAATTCAGATTTGGTAAAGTTTTCCTGCAGCATAAGTGCAAAATTTATATCTTTCATAGTCTATATAATTTTTCGAAATAGAACTTCAGGAAAATCTCCTACATTAATGTATGCAGTATGTCACCTGATGAAGTGCTGTAATCCATTCATGCTTATTTTGTTCTAATTCTATTTCAATTTATTTATGATTTTCTAATCTTTTTATAAAATTGATTGTTAGTTGTCTGCATCTCAAAGGTTTTGAAAAATAATGGAATAATAATTTTTTTCTCCAGGGATTTACAGGAACACAGGGGGAGCCGGGATTGATTGGGCATGATGGGCCGCAGGTGAGTACATCTACTATGCGTAAAATATAATTTATAAAAGATGTTCGGCATAAATCGTGATTTTGTTTTACTTCTATCGCATTGTTTTCGTTGAAAAATTGATAAAGTGTGAGAATGATTTATTTTACTTCTCGGCTTACTTATAAATCTTGTAGTATACTTTCGATATTTCGAACTTCGACAGCTCGAAAATGATGTCAAAAAACTATTTTTCCCCTTGGCATTGTATATCCACTGAATGTTTAATTTAAATTCCCATGTCGAAGAGTTTCTTATCAAAACCTTGAAACAGAAAATAAGTTTTTCGGAAAAATCACAATTTAGGTTTATTGTAAACCAATTTTTTTTCTATTTAATGAATAATTATAGTTAGATTGCTTTTAAAAATAAAATGATCATTGGTGTATTTAGACTTATAGTCAACTATCATTACATACACATTTAATAGTAGTCATTCTTATGTTTCACGATTCTACTTTTTAGAGTAATATCTTAGAATATGTTTTTTTTTTTTACTTTTAAGGACATATTTATTTCTGAACTTGTTATCACGAAAACTTACTATCTCGAAATTCTTTTAGGGTCCCTTCAACTTTGAGATATCGAGAGTACACTGTATTGCAATTTTGCTTTTTAATGATCTCAGGGACGGTTACCCTCGGCCTTGCGTTTATTTCTGAACTCAGGATTCCAATCGGGTACTCGGATTTTGCAACGGATTATGCATGCCGTGTGCTGATTATTTAAAGTCTTTAGACCGGTGACCAGACGTGGACTATACAGTTAAGGGTTTTGCAAACCTAGGTACGTGTCCACGTCTGGAAGAAAAAAAAAAGTCTTTAGGAAGCTGAATCAATGTGAAGAATATTTCTTTTGTTGCTTTTAGAAACAATGTGTTGATACACGAGAAAAATTTTCTTCTGCTTCTTTAAAACCCAAAGTAAATAGCAGCTAAATTTTCTATTCTATTCTTAGAAACAAGATAAAAGTGAAAAAATCTTTTCTTTTTAACACACAGAAGAAATAAATGAAAAGAAATTTCTTTTTCTATTCTCAGAAACGAAGTGAATATGAAAATCTTTCTTTAATACTCTCAGAAATGAAGTAAATTTTCTTTAATACTCTCAGAAACGAAATGATTGTTAGGAAAATTTCGTCCTCACTCTCAGAAATGAAGTTATTGTTAGGAAATATGCTTTTGTACTCTCACAAACAAAGAAGGCGAAGACATTTTCTTTAATACTCTCAGACACGAAGTAAATGCAAAGGAAATTTTTTTTAATACTCTCAGAAACGAAGTAAATGTGAGGAAATTTTCATTAATACCGACAAAAACGAAGTAAATGTTAGAAATTTTTTTCCACCGCCTCATAAACGAAGTAAATTTTAGCAAATTTATTTAATACTTTCAGAAACGAATTAAACGTTAGGAAATTTTTTTAATACTCTCAGAAACGAAATAAATTTTCTTTAATACTTTCAGAAATGTCGTATTACTACTCAGAAAAACTGCTACCCTCTGAATAAAACATCAAAATTTCTGAGTTTAGGATCTTAAAATTTCTCAAATTAAAAACTGGTAGCTAAAAACTCACCCACTATTTAAAATATCATGTCGTTAAACTGATCAAGTTTAAAAATTAGTTATTCGAAAGTGAAAATGTTGAATGTATATAAATAGCAGACAAAATCTGTTATCAATAATGAATGTTTTATTGCAGGGTGAAGAAGGCCAGCCTGGTCCTCCTGGACTACCAGGGGATATGGTAAGCTTTTATGAAAATTATAGAGTAGGGTTTGCACAGTCTTTAGAAAATTTAATACTGACTGACTGATACATTTTAAGCATAGTACTTAACCCTGAGGGTTATTCTCACCTTCCATTTAATTTATTTTAACACGTTTACGCCGGGAAAAGTGAAAATACTGGTAGAAGAACTATTTCGATATTAAATAATATTCGGGAGGAGTTAATCTATTCTCAACAATAACAATTCACTGTAATGAAATTTTTCACGGCGAAGAAGCAATTCAATATAAAAATTGCATCCGTTAAAAACAATTGGTAGTTATGGATTTTTATTATTCCCGGAAAAAAATTAGAAAATGAAATTTATTGTTACCAGTTTTTACTCCGGTGCGCTGCCAAGATGAGACAATCTAGTTACATGTTAATTAGACAAACATGTTAATTAAGGGTAGGGAATAAGTAATACCTTTAATGTGACAAAAAAAATTCCTTTTTATTGGCATAAAGGCGAACATATAAATTACATTTTATTTTTAATTTTGCTACCACTTTTAAAATTTCTAATAACCACATGAACCATTTAATACAATTGATATAATGCTAGAAAAAGGACAATTTTACAAGCCAGCACGCGTAAAATATTTTTGAGTTATATTATTATAATTTTAGTTAACGTTATTAAGTGTTAAAGTGTATCGCTTGAAATTGATTGTAATCTGAAAAATGTTTTTAAAATATTTACTGGCAAACAATTTTTTATTTTGGATATCATTATTGAGTGATTCACACAAATATATCCAATTTTTATTAACTTTATTTCATTTTGGTTTATTTTTAAACGAATATGGACGCATTCAGCCATTTCTTTTCCCTCTATCTCTAATTTCCCCCCTGTTTTTGTCATGTGCATGGCTTCTTGCCGTTTCTTTTACATTGTGTTGGTTGAAATTTTTCCTCGCTGATTCTTTATCGTCTATTTTTTCGCATTTTTAAATAACTGAGGTAAGGTCTTTGCCAAAGCGTGTAGTAGAGTAAATAACAATTCAAAAGTCTTGTTGCGAAATATACTTTTTATTAGATTTTAAAGAATATTTTATGTTAAAAATACACATAATGATGATACAAATAGTTTGAGCATGATTCAAAAACAAATAAAAATTTCGAAGAAAACTTGTTGTACTTATGTCTCTACCACTCTTTAAAGCATTCATATTGTTGTTTTGTATCTGTGCTATGTTTAAAAATTACTTGTAAAGATTTTATGTGTTTTCTTCCTCTAGGGCCCCAGAGGGTTTATAGGACCTAGAGGTTTTCCAGGATTACCTGGACCACCGGTATGTACTTTAGCATTATCATATTCAACTTCAATCAAAGTATGAAATTGATTTAAACAACTTTTTAGATAAAAACTTTAAAATAATAAGTCAAAATGGAAAAGAGCTAAAATCAGCTAAAACCAAATTGTCTTATGTGAACAATTTAAATGAAAAGTTAGAAATCCAAAACAAGCAAAACGAAATTTTAAAGATATGTATGTTAGCAAAAAGATGATTTCATCAGGGGACACACTGTCTGCGAACACACTATAATTTTTTTGTAGTCAATGGTTAAACTAAAAACTGACTGTGTCCCGAAGCCCCATAATGGAAAAACTAAATAAGAAATGACAGCCACTTTTCGGCTTAACTATTGAATACAGCAAGCTCCAAGTCCCCTGATAGGGTGCAGTTTCTGCTAGCATACATATCTTAAAAATTACGTTTTGATTGTTTTTGGTTTTTAACTTTTTGATTAAATTGTTCATAATTTAACTTCATTATTATTAAAATTTCAAAGGGATGTTATATGAAGGAGAACTGTTACTTACTTTCATTTTACTACAGAATACAGAAGTTTAGTATAGAAGAAGAAAAATTAGCAAACATCAGTAGAAATCACTATTATTATTTTTTTTTTAAAAAAGAAGTTAATTACTTTTTTGGTACAGTAGAACAACGATAGCATTTTGGAGCAAATGTTTGTTGCATTTATACAAATCGCCGGTTCAAAACTAAAACGACACATCTGCAAGCATATACGTTTGCAGATGTGTCGTTTTAGTTTTGAACCAGCGAAATGTTTGATCTTACCAAACTCTGGTGTGAGAATTCCAAATCTGAAATCAACGCTATAAGGAAAACTACGGAATTGTTTCGAAATGGTATTTCTAATTTAGCTACATTTTGTCTGAATGTACAAGTTTATAGAGAACGCATAGGTATATATGCACATATATGATCGAAACCAAGCGAATGTCGACTATCACCGGTGAATTTAAAAAATTGTAAGAATATTGCATTTATAAATATTTTTGTATGCATACTAATTATAGTTATTTGCCTAACACTTTTCTATAGATCAAAATCTTGGTTTATTTATGCAATAGGAATTTACTTTTTACCAACTGAAGTCCCGAAAGATAAATTTTTCAGACTAACTTCAAATCAAGAAAAGTTTTTTTACTCAAATAAACTTACCACTTTTTAAAAAAAATTATTTATATGAATAATTTAACAATTATTTTATAAATTACACACGAAGTCTTCTGTCTTCTTCAAATCAAGTGAATAGCAACCATGATTATCATAAGGTTGCTAGGTTTTAGCATAAGAACAAATGTAATAAATGTATGCTGAGTGGTGTATAAAAACGTCGTGCGCGCTCTCTGCACCTAAATCGCTCATACAAGGTCGAAATTCGAACAGTTCTCAAAACTCAAAGAAATTACCGTCTGTGGTAGTTTCCGATCACGATTTTCAGGAAACAGAACTAATTTCTTAGCGGGGTGCCTAATCTATAAAAATTGTGGCAAAAATAATTAAAGAGGTATTGCGATTATAATAAATAAGATCGCACACTAGAGATTTTTGCCATAATTTTTATAGATTTTAGAAGGTTTTTGCTAAAAAATTCGTTCTGTTTCCTCGGAAACTACCACCAGCTGTAATTTCTATGAGTTTCGAGAACGGTACGAAATTTTACCATCTGTGAGCGAACGAGATTTGTGTGTGCATGTTACCGTAAATGACCAAAATCAAGAGAAGGTAGACCTTCGCAGGTGAATGTCAACAATCACATAATCGCTTTGGTGAATGTCCAAAATATTTGTTATATCCGATTTGATATTAATTTATTTGTTGATATTATTATATTCATTCGATATTTTAATATCTGCTGAGGATGGATTAGGAGAAACATCAGTGTTAACACATAGCTGACCGGCAACTTTTCTGAAAATTTTCCAATGTGCCCGGTTATTGTTTTTGAAAGCGGATGTGAAAGTAAAACAATATAAACTGCTGTTTGTAGAAAATGCAACACCATGAAGGAATCATCAGAATCAAATGAAATTCGCAGCAAATGTCAATTATAGGATATTATGCAAATTAATAAAGTTTCAGAGCCATCGCGCGTGCGTGGCGCGCGCAGCGCCCTCTGAATTGATGCTGAAAGCGTATAAATAAAGTGCTGTAGCGGGACGTTGAAAATAGTCTATGATTATTTGTTAGTGGCAAACGTTTAGTGAGACCTGAGTATGCCTCCACGACGGAAGAATAAGAAATTCAAGCAACTTACGGAGTTTGAACGAGGGAGGATAATCGGCCTTCGAGAAGGAGGATTTTCCTATCGCGCAATAGCAGCTCGTTTGCAGCGGAACAGTTCCACAGTGATGCGAGTTTGGAAGCAGTGGACCGACGAGCACCGAACAACTCGAAAAACAGGCACTGGACGACAGAAGGTGACGTCAGAGCGCGATGATCGACACCTGCTCCGCATGGCGGTGAATGATCGCACAGCTTCCTCCAGGCAGCTGGCAGCACATTGGTCTACTGCTACAGGTGTACAATTGTCGGCTTCGTCAATTCGTCGTCGTCTGCTGCGCCGTGGATTGCGTGCAAGGGTGCCATTATACAGGATTCCCCTCACGGCGGATCATCGACGGCTGCGTCGGCAGTGGGCTCTTGAGCACAGAGTTTGGCGAGCTGATTGGCACCAAGTTGTCTTTTCAGATGAATCACGCTTCAATTTGTGGACCCATGATGGCCGTGTTCGTGTTAGACGTTATGCCGGTCAACGCTGCCTTCCTGAGTGTATTATTGAACGACATAGTGGTCGAACACCCGGAGTTATGGTCTGGGGTGCGATTTCGTATCATGGACGATCCAATTTGATACGAATTGAGGGTAATCTCAATAGCAACAGATACGTCCGTGAAGTGCTACAGCCCGAAGTCGTTCCTTTCCTTCAAGGCATCCCTGGAGCTATCTTTCAGCAGGATAATGCACGCCCACATGTTGCGCGGACTGTTAGAGACTTCTGTTCAGCACAACGCATGCAACTTCTTCCTTGGCCTGCTTATTCGCCGGATATGTCGCCTATTGAGCACGTGTGGGATATGGTTGGTCGGCGTCTCACTCGTGATCCGCGTCCTGCAGTTTCCAAAGACGAACTTTGGTTGCGCATACAAGCGATATGGAATTCTCTTCCTCAAGCAGATATTCAACATCTGTTTGACTCCATGCCACGTCGTATAGCAGCACTTATTGCAGCGCGTGGTGGCTGCACCAAATACTGATTTCGGACGCTTAATTTGTTTCTTTTGTTTTGAAAATTTCATCATTTATTTGTATCAGTACAAGTCGTTTCTGCATTAAATTTCATTTGATTCTGATGATTCTTTCATGGTGTTGCATTTTCTACAAACAGCAGTTTAAATAAACTTAAAATTTTCTTATTTATTATTAACTCTTAATATTTCTTTTTTGTACGAAAAAAGTATTACAATCACCTACGTGTACTGGTACACAACAAGTTTTGCAAATATATCGGGTTTCGTAAAGTTATAATAAATTGGTAGAAAATTAAATAGTAAAACTTCAAAAGTAAGGAAAATTACTCCCACTTTTTAAAACAGTCACCACGAGATCACTGCTAACATGATTGCTATGACTCGTGACCGGTCATCAACGCTTGGTCACGAAAACACGAGTTAACTCGTGACCGGTCAGCAATGTGTTAAGAGTACCGGTTAAATGCATACTGGGCAGGGACACTGAACCTTAAAAGAAACATTGATGTAGGGCATAGCAAGGAGTGGCAAACCTTAAAAAAACATTGATTGTATTGTATACCGGGCAGTGGTACTTAACTAGACCTTGTATATATTTTGGACATTTAGAAAAGAGACTATGTGATTGTCAAAATTCACCAGTGGAAGTCAACAACCACCCATTTCGGACATTCACAGTAACACATATGACATTTTCTCTGCTCCATTGAGTAAAACACTTGAGACAAAAAACATGACCTTTGCTTATAGCATTATGAATTAAAATGTATTATCACCTTTTTCCTACCACTCCCAACGTAGCAGAGAAATGAAGACAGTATTAACTAGCGTGAATTTAAACAAAAGTTCTAGTTAAGAATATAGTATTAAATTGCATAAAAATTGTAGTGTGCAAAGAGAAACCGATTGCAGATGTGAAATCTGCGACGTGAAATGATCTATTATCCGTTCAACAGGAAAAAAAAAATGTTCCCAGTTTCTGTTATTCACGAGTCGTATTCTTCTCACATTTAAGTTAGGAATGATATGAATTATTACTTGTTTTGTTAAGTTATCCTTGTTTATAATTCAGAAATGTCAATGAACTAAGATGAAAATGCAGATTCGTATTATATTTTAAAGGAAATTGTCTCCCATATTAATATTATAGAAAATCATAAAGTGTCATTATTATTGTTACCAAATATCTGGAAATTATGAACATTTAAGGGGATTTTTATTTTTAGGGAATTCCTGGCTCTGAAGGCTCTCCTGGACCAAAAGGAAAAGAGGTAAAATATATGTTAAAGTTATTTTTATTTTTAGATTATTGTTTTGAAATATTAAAGACCAACACTTGGTACATTGAAAAACCGAAAAAGTTCTCTTTAAAATTATCCAAATTAAAATAATAATTAGATAAACCAGATAAAGTATAATTATGCTTCAAAATCTTTAGAAGTCATAGTTTTTTTGGGAGTAAAATATCAAAGTGATTTGAGTTTGAAAGATTAGATTTGAGTAAAATTGGTTTAAAAAAGGGGGTATTGACTAAGATGTGGTTAATGGGTAGGGAATATTATTGCAAAAGAAGTTATAGGGTTTTTGATTTTTATTTCGAACATTAAAAATTTAAAAATATTTCTGCTGTTCTCAAGTTGGTTATGTAACTGTAAATGATGCATATGACGGGCTGTGTGTATCATTCCAGAAAAGTTTCGGAGAAACTATGATTTGATTATCGATGGTTTTTGAATGCACGTGCTCTGCCTCAAAAAGTCAGGCCCAATGATTAATAAAAAATATTCACGTCTGTCTGGTCTTGAGATCAAGTCTGCAGCAACCGTTCTGCCCAAGCCCGAGATTTAATCTGACATATAAAAATTCATGAAAACATAAATCAAAACTGGTAAAGAGAAAGGCAGAATAATTTAATTTATCTATTGATCAAGAGATACATACTTAGTTATTGAAACTCAATATTCTTAATAACCGATCCAAACAGAATTTTGCACGTTAACTTAATTTTAATATGGTTTTAATAAGAATATTGTATGGAAGTCCGAATATTTCCTTTATATAATGAGCCCTTAGCTCTCTAGCTGAGCCTATCTCACCTCTAATATAGGGATTATGAATGATGTAATGGATTTAGTTTTGTACGGAAATTTGCAAATAAAAAATATGTAGGCGAGTTTTGCCAACGCCTCCTTCAACTGAAAGCCTCCACACGGTTTTTTATAGGTAGTCCGATCAGACCATTCTGAAGGTAAACCAGTTTACGAAAGAGCCCTTTAATAGAAAATCTAGTAAAAGTAAGAAAGTGGTATATGTCTACATTTTTTTTTAAAATTTATGAATATGATTAGTTTGTCTTATTTACTTGTCTACCACTACAGATTCAATTCTCAAATATATATGATAAATTCCTCTCAGTCACTTTTTAAAATAGTGGCACAAAATTGAAAGATCTTATTAGCAAATATCAATTAACAGTAGCAGCACCATCAGCTCCAACTTACATTCCAAATCTGATTAACCATAGTCCGGACATACTAGACTTCGCAATAACAAACATGCAAGTTCCTATGGTCGCCTGCGCTCATAACCATTTGTCATCAGATCATCTGCCAGTTCAACTGCTCGTTGGGGAAACCATAGAACAATCTGAGAAACCAAATTATAAAACTGACTGGAACCACTATCAAAATATTCTTACAATCAATGGGACAGACCTACCATCCTTGGATAACGAAACTGCAATAGAAAACTATATATAGCAAATCCAGAATGAAATAACAGATGCTTTTAAAAATGCTTCCACAGAAACCAAGTATACTGCTCATCATTACAGATTACCTCCTGAAATAAAGAATATAATAAGATTAAGGAACTCGCACAGGAAATGGTACCAAAGAACTTTTGACCCAGAACACCTGGACGAAATAAAACAACTCAATAACCAAATTAAAAAACCCAGTAAAAAATATAAAAAACAACTGTGGCAAGCAAAAATCGCCTCCCTCTGCACTACCGACAACTCTATATGGAAAATGGCCAAGAAACTGAAAACAACTCCTCAGATAGACAGACCAATAAATGGACCATCAGGCACAGCGTACACAATATCAGAAAAGATCGAAATATTCGCAGATTCACTTCAAAATCAATTTTCACCAAATATCAACTCTGACCAAAATCATCACAATATCATCACAGAAGAAGTTAATAAGTTTCAAACTGAACACCTCATCCCAGAAACAATAAATTCAACCAATAATCAAGAAGTTAGCAGCATCATACAAAAACTGAAAAACAATAAAGCTCCAGGTGAGGACGGGATAAAGAATAAAATGATTAAACTATTACCAAACAACTACATCTACAAAATCACGCATATTTTTAATATCTGCCTTGCTCATAATTACTACCCACAAATCTGGAAAAACGCATCAGTCATTTTATTTCTCAAGAAAAACAAGAACCCGAGAGTTATCGCCCAATCAGTCTACTTAACATACTTGGAAAAATATACGAAAAAATCATCTACAACAGAATAAAACCACTACTTACAGCCCTCCCCGACGAGCAGTATGGATTCCGACAAAAACTAGATACCACCAAACAGTTACTCCGAATAATAGACTATACTGGCAGAGCAATCATAAATAAGGAAACAATAGCCTTCCTGATGATCGACATATCCAAAGCATTTGATAAAGTATGGCATACTGGCACAATATATAAACTCATACAGCTAAATTTTCCAACCGGCATTATCAAACTCCTATCCTGCTATCTTTCTGATAGAACATTTCAAGTCACCATCAAAAACAAAAAATCGACAAAAAGAAACATCACAGCCGGAGTATCTCAGGGCAGCATTCTGGGACCGATTTTATACATATTATACACTTATGATTTTCCTATAAACAAAGCCGATTATAATAGCATAACAGCCTATTACGCAGATGACACCGGTATTATTATTAAATCCAGAAACCCAAATCATGCTCTTCAGAAACTACAAGACCATATATACGAAATCGAAGACTGGTGCTTAAAATGGAAAACTGCAGTAAACGCTGGAAAATCACAAATATTAATTATACAAAAAAGAAGAATTAAAATACTTCCACAACTTCAACCAAAAATGTTCAATATACCAATACCAATAGTTAAAAAAGCAAATTATCTTGGCCTTATAATCAATAGCAAACTCACCTGGAATGATCATATCAAAAGCACAATAGATAAAGCAAATGCAGCAATAATAGCCATACAACCATTAATATATAATCAGAATATGTCACTTAAACTAAAGAAGCTACTATATACAGCAATGATCCGACCAATACTCACCTATGCCTCACCTGCCTGGACAACGATACCTCAACATCTACTGAAGAAATTAAACCAATGCCAAAACAAGATCCTTAGAAAAATAACCAGTGCAAGATGGTTCATACGAAATACCAATATACATGCAGACCTCAAAATACCAACTCTATCACAACATATATACAAGCTAAACGCAGATTTTTTCGATAAAGCCATAGAATGTAAAACAGCAAATTTTAATGAAGTCTTTAAATTTGAAAATTATATCAAAGATAAAAACTACAGACCAATAGCTGCACATTTCACCTCCGACGCCTCATATCATAACTATCAAAACAAATAATTTCATCAACCTTTCTGAAAATAACTTTTCCTCATGCTGATACAGTTCTGAACAACTCCAAAATCAAACAAACACAGTTTAGAGCAAGCTGCTTATTTTATTTTTGATTCCTTTTTAGTTATTCAAGCAAAGTGTTTGAAACATTCATAAAAGCAACTCCACTGCCTGATTACCTCAATGCTCAACCAAAACTGTGTTAAAATTCCAGATGAATGGGATAGGGGCCGCTTCGCGGCCCAGGTGCCCAATAAAATCAAAACACTAGGACTAGGACTTTTTAAAATAGAATTTGGTTTCATGCGCTCAAACTGTTCACTTTTTAAACAGTCTGCGCAGACTACCTATAAGAAACCGTGAGGAGGTTTTCTGATGTAGGAGGTGATGATTTTGATGATAATCGATTGAGACATGTTAGTGTGGGCAAGTTTTTGAAAAAGTTTAGAACTTCTCTAAACGAATTAAGATCTATCTTGAGAAGTTTCATACGCGTTAATTATCGAAAGAACTTTTAAAGTAGATTGTGAAGGGAAAGGAGCCAGAGTAAACAAATTTTACAATCTGCAGACGAAACAAAAGTCATAGTGTCTGAGGAATTTTTTAATATTGTTTAATCAAAAAGTTTGAAAACATAGCAAGGCAGTATCACACATTTTATTAAGAAATTTCATAAAATTCTCGTATTATCTTAAATATATTTCCTTTTTAATTTTTGTAGGGCCCCGCTGGTCAACCTGGACAGCCTGGTCAAAGTGGAGCTGCTGGACCTATGGTAAGTTTTCATGGCATCATCTTGAGCATCTGCTTTTCTTTCTCTGTACGTTTAAAAGAAATTCATGCTTGCTTATGTTTAGCTCCTAGATACAAAAAAAAGTTTCATATTTCTGCTTACATTTAGCTGCATGATACAAATAGAGGATACTCGAGGTCTTCCACAATATGTGAAAGATTGTGAATAATCTGGAGGTTCAGCACTTCCTTGAAAAATTATGTTCAGTGATCGTCCACTGAAAATTTCAAAACTTTTTTGCTATGCATCAAAGATTACATCTTTAATATAAATTTATATCGAGGACGTTACATAATTGTCACCCTTCATATATACTTTAAGAATCCTTGTCGAAAATGAAATTGAAAAAAGTACACACTTTAGGATCTCAATCCAGTAAATTAACTAAAACTTATTGAAATCTGTCGAATTAACTACTGAAGAAGGTGGGACAAAAAAAGTCAAAACCGGGACAGAAAATTTTTATATACACTGCTCAAAACAGTTAAAGGATATTAAATCAAAGAATAAAACTGATTTAAGCAAATTATAAAAAAAAGTAAAATAAAAAAATAACATTTAATATATTAATAAGTCAAAACAGAAAAGCGCTTAAAACAGCTAAAACCAAATTTGTTTTATTTAAACAACTTTGAAAACTTTCTAAATCGTTTAATTAAAGGATATTGTAAGACTTAAAAATATCGGTACAAGCAAATTTTTTGTTGTTGCTTATAATGGAAGAAGAGAGTCACAAATACAATTTTTTTTATTTATTTTCAAATTTCGCAGTATGCAAATTTGTAGTTTAAGGTCGAAGACTTGGAATGATTTCGTGTTAATGGATGACAATTTCAGGCAACATCGTACTGACTTGGTGAATGATTTCCTTTTGGAGGAAGGAATCATACGAATAGACTGGCTTGCGTGTTCTCCGGACCCAATCGAGCATGTTAGGGACATTCCAGACAGTTGAGTTGCTGGACGCTTACCATTCCCACAAACTCTCCAAGAGCTGAAAAGAGCTCTTCTGGAGGAGTGTGATAGAATACCCCCATTAATAACCTCATTGACTCGATGCCTTAAAGGTGTTCAGCGTTGCTGACTATCTTTGGAAACCATACCCTCAACTCAAAACGATTTTCTTTAAAGGAAGCACATTTTATAATTTGTTTTTCTCATATGCAAAAATTATGTTTCTTTTCCTTCTGTATCCAAATGCTCAAAAAAAAAAATGCATTTTTTATTACCTAACAAATGTCATTTTTATCTCATATAGCCTACTACGTCTGTCGTTAATGTATCAATCCTTCAAACAATTCTCCAGATGCAAGATCAACCCCCAATTTGAATATCCTTTCATTGTTTTGAGCAGTGTATACAGATGGGAATGCGTAAAAATTCGCTAGAAAAATATTTCTTCGAAGCTTGTTTCCGGATGTCCACGTCTACCACAATTTTATAACATTTAAATCATGTGAATGGGACTGCTTCTTATGCGGGGAATTTTCTTTTCGTTGTTGGAGCAAATTGTGTTTCTTGAATCATATTTTTAGTAAAGCTAGCTGCTTCTACAATTGATCATAAATTTTAATGCTTAAATGTTGTGTGCATTTGATACTTAGTTTTTAAAAGTTTATACCAGTAGAATATCAAAACCTATATTAGATATGATTTTCACTACAACCATTTTTTACCATAAACAGGTTGCAAAATGAACGAATTCTTCTATTGAAAAATTTGCGGAAATTTATAGCAGAATATGCTGGGGAAAATTTAAAAAGTAAATATGCTATCATGTTGGGTAGTGACTTAAGAAGCAAATGTGCTATTAGCATAATATGTTGAATAATGATTTAAGAACTTAATATGCTATTGGCATAACATGTTGGGTAATGATTTAAGAAGTAAATAGCTATTAGCATAATATATTGTATAATGATTTAAGAAGTAAATATGCTATAGGAATAATGTGTAGGGTAATGATTTAAGAAGTAAATATGCTATTACACTTATACACAATTTGTAAAATTATGTGTAAGTGTAACAAATAATTTTGATTTTTATATATTTCCTAAGCTTTTAGTGAACCATATTGTTCAATACTATAAGATAAATATGTTGTTTTTTTTGTGCGATCAGATTAACGGTTGGAACTGTATGCTTGATGGCCGAGGTTAGGCATATGGCCACAGGGGGTTTATTATTATTTTGATGAATTTTATTTATTTTATTTTTTAGGGTCCACCAGGCCCTCAAGGACCTTTAGGGCCACAAGGTCTAACGGTAAGTGTATTTTATTTTAATAGAATTAAAATTTATAATTACTATTGTCATTGACATAATGCTATTATTATTATTTTTATACATAAATCCATCTTCGGCTTATATTTCTATAATAAAATTGTTAATGAGCTTTTAAAAATTATGCTCAAAAATTATAAACAAACAAAATGTAATAAAAATAAATTAATTTTTTATAATCTAATTATTTATTCCTCATTATTTCGTAAAAAAGTTTTAAAATTAAATTTTTTTTTTAAATTCATAAATTTTTTATTAATTTTTTAAAAATGAATAAATTTTTTATAATTATTAAGAAAAATTCATGAATAAATTTTTTATTCTTTTTTTTTGCAGGGGCCCAGAGGGAAACCAGGCCTTCCTGGCTTAGCTGGAGCCGATGGTTTACCGGTGAGATTTAATAGTTATTTTAACCGTCTAATTGCCCATAACACTCCAAATGTTATCGCAAGTTTCTTAGTTTGTTGTAAAGTTAATGCTTCAAGACTCTGTCCGTCACCGTGGATGATTTTTTTAGTGGTAGTGAATTAAAAATTTAATAAAAAATGTAGACAGGTTTTTTTAAAACTTTACCAGAACTAACCGTCACATAATCATGCATTTTAATTATTTATCCCTAGTGGTGGCCCTAATTATATAATTTTTTATGCAATTAAATATTCAATCCGAAGTATTCAATCTTTCAATATTGAGTATTCAATCAAACTATTATTATTTTTTTTGTATTTAATAGGGTGTATCACAGAAATAATTTTTTTTCAAAATTTAAAATTTTAAGTCAATAAAAAGTTCACATTGTGGTCAGTGGTTAAAGGAAATGTTACTGATCTTAGTTTTCAAGTAAAAAAAAGTGAAGTAACAATAAAAAAATTATACATGAAATGCTTTATTTAGGTCACCCGGAATCAGCATTTTAATATCGTAATTTTTACTTAAAGTTAGAATTACATTTTCAATTTGTAAGAGCATGTTTTCAGGTCAAGTTTTTATATAGATACCGCCTGACCTAAATGTTACATTTCATACATGAGGTTTCACTGTTACTTAACATTCTAAAATTACTTGAAAATTAAACTTTTATTTTATCTTTATGTTTTTCAAGACAAACCTTTATTTTTTTTTGTCATTAAAATGTTATTTTGACCTTTTTGGGTCACCTAGATAAATTTTTATTAGGTTAAAAACTTTATTAGCAATTATGTGATCACTCTAACAAATTTTTATTCATATAACATTTCGAATTCTGGAAAAAGAGTTTTCGTGGAATACTTATTTTAAAAACCGTCGTTCAACATCTGACCCAATATTGAGTTCACCACTGCCAATGTTAAATTCCGTACCTTGTAATTTTGAGCCCAATCCAGAAGACAAAAGAACTTCTGGATCAAGTATAGATAGAACTTTGCCTTCTTGATGAAAACTTCTTGATGAAAAACTTCTTGATGAAACTAATGCATATTTGCGTTACATGGGGAGAAAAACCACAGAAACTTTCCATAGCTAGTCGGATGGCGAGGGGACTCTTACCCATGATCCATATACCACTGAGGTTGGTGCTATACTTACTTATCAGAAGTATCCAGTATAAGTGCATTTATCTGTATTAATTATCAGAATGCAGTATTGCTAAAATATTATACCAATCAATGAAAAGGTGCGGATCAGCCAACTCGTAAGAGTGATTCAACTGGTGATCGGAGATAGCTAATTTTTTATAAATTTATTATAATAGTTATTTATAATCATTTATTACAACCATCGAATTAAATTGGGTTGGTTATAGTTGCGATTTAAATAAATTATTAACAATTTATATTTTTTATGTAAATGGATACTTAAAAACATGTTTTTCAATTGATTTGTTTTATGTAAATGGATACTTTAAAACATGTTTTTCAATTGATTTGTTTTATGTAAATGAATACTTAGAAACATGTTTTTCAATTTATATGTTTTATGTGAATGGATATTTAAAAAATAATTTTTTCAATTTATTTGTTTTATGTAAATGAAAATTTAAAAACATGTTTTTCAATTGATTTGTTTCATGTAAATGAATATTTAAAAATATGTTCTTTTAGGGTTTATCTGGTGAACCTGGAATTCCTGGTGCCAAAGGAGATCCAGTAAGTAATTTTCTTTTGCTTAGGCTTTTTTTATTCAGAAAAAAAAATTCTTAAGCACACAATTTTTTCCGATATTATCTTGATCGAAAAGAACATATCAGTTCGCGACCACAGCTTTCAGTGTCATTGGTATTATCATAATTATACATAATGAGCATAATTATCGTAATTCCATTCAGTAGCTTATAACTCACTAGGTGCATTTGTAGTGTGTGGGGGCTTGGTCAACGCCTCCTATAACTGAAAGCCTCCACACGTTTTTTTGTAGGTAGTCCGCTCAGACCACTATGAAGGAAAACCAATTAGTGAAAGAACCATTTGATATGAAATTTATAAAAAATTAGAAAGTGGTAGCAAATATATGTCTAAAAATTTGTTTAATTTATGACTATAATTGATTTGTTTTATTTACTTGTCAACCACTACAGATTCAATTCTTAAATGTATATGAAAAATTTCTCTCAAGTACTTTTTAAATAGAATGTGGGTTCATGCGCACAAGTGGTTCGCTTTTTAAATAATCTGCGCAGACTACTTATAATAAACCGTGTGGAGGCTTTCTGATGTAGGAGGTGATGGCTTGGTACACACTCACTCACAATGCATTTTTATCTATGATACAAATCATTTGAATTTCCTTTTCTTTTTAATATGCATTCCAATTACTGGAAAGTACAACGTTACATTCAAATTTTTTTTTATACTATGGTATGAAATTTTGCTTACGTCGTACTAGAACTGCACAATGGGAATCATCCCTAAGGATGATCCGAAGACATGCCATCGCAATTTTGACCTTCTGCAGAGGAGATGGCTCTCCTGATTTGGTAGCCCGACGACCTGAGCGCGAAGTCGAGTACTTTACGGTAGAACAGTTTAAAGAGGACCGATACAGCGCACCATCGTTCCCTACAGTGGTCACCCACCCGCTTTAATGACCTCAGTCAGTGATGCTTGAATTCGGTGTTCTATTTCGAACCGTGTCTTTACGATCAGTCTACTGCGGGACTTCAAACTTTTTAGATGCACGGAAAGAAAACCGAAAACATTAAGAGCCTAAATAAATTTTAATGATGGTGACTGGCTATTAAAGTTCTAAACAAAAATGTAAATTATTAATAAATGATCTAACTGTTAGAAAATTGCAGCTGTATGTTTTCAGTTTGATTAAAAATATTTATTCGAATATCTTAGTATTCTATTAAAATTAGTGTAAGCTCTAAATAATTTAATATACATAGTACAATATTTTTTGTGCAATGACGAACAATCATGAAATAATGTGTTAACTAAATATTAGGACCAAAATATTTTATATGTCAGATTTTTGATATCCTTTCAAAATGGATCTTGGAAGACGAAGGATTAAAAATACAAGACATTTATGACAAAGGCAAAACAACGTTAAGTACGAATTTGTAACAGAAATTGGTGCAATAAAAATACTCAATATGTCCGTTTCTGTATCGTGCGTGTTTATAGCACAACGTATACCCTTATATAATATATAATCTTCATTTGGACAAGACACTTATCTTGATGATTTAAAAAAAAATTAACGAGACGTATTAATTCTAAGTTATGTTACCAACATAAAAAACATGCACGAATAAAATACAAGCTATTGTTAACTTCAAAATAAACACCCACAACATGAAACTTGAAGGGGTGAGTTAGTTGTAAAACAAAGTGCACTATTGTAGTTCTGAAATTTTATTCCGTGGAACGTCATTTACTGAATAGGAGAACGATAAGAGAGAAAATTAAAAAAATTTTGCATGTTTTGTTTTCTATACAATACGGAGAATAATTCTGGAGGGAGTAAATTCTATAATTGTAATATAAATTCAGAAATTTTCACATGACCCAATATACTCAGATTTCCGTAAAGAGCACTCTTGATATGCGTTTTTGGAATTCCTGTTAAAAATTAAGTAAAAGAAATAGACACATTTACGGTCGCATACAAATTTGGATATATCAACAAATTCGATAGCCTATGAATTACTACCGAGGAGGTGAGACTGAAAATACCAAAGTTTGTTTGATTGCCGGTGAAAACAAGGAGCAGTTGAGCACATCCGTGATGTATACTGATTTTTTTAGAAACGCCATCCCGACCATTAAATTTTGATAACACGTGTTTTTTCCCTTCTCGCTTAAATTTTTAAGTACGAATTTGTATACTTCATTTTTGATCAATATACTAAAAAGAATCTCGATTGTGGCTAACAGAGAAGTACCGGAGCGTCGTACGTTACCTACAACCCTGAACTTATCTAGTAAAAAAATAGCAATTTAAATTACTTGATTAGTTATGAAAAATTGAAAATTTTTTCGAAAATTCGAATGAACTACTTCTTTTGTATTATAAACATTAAAGTAATTTTTTTTCCAGGGTGGTCCGGGACCACAGGGTCCCATGGGATTTCCTGGACAAAGAGGTGTTAAGGTAAGTGCCTTGCTGATTTTCTTTCCATTTTTTTTGTATGATGAACTAACAATGTTTATACGTTTCTAATATAAATATGAAAACAAAAGATTATTAATGTCGGTAATAAAGGAAGCATTTGTCATTTTTTTTAATCCATAGATATCTATTTATATAAATATCGATATATAACATTATTTAAACACATTTTAATGTTTGTTCCTAAGATTATGAAGAATATTTTATTGTTTTTTTCGAAGATTATAATGAGTAGTTTAATGTCTTTTTATCAGATTGTGAAAAAAATTGCAATGTTTTACTTTAAAAGTATGAAGTATAATGGAAATTTTCCCCTACGGTAATGAAGAATAATGTAACGTTTTTCTTGTGAAGAATAATGATTTGATATTTTTCCTAAGATTATGAAGTGCAATGTCATGTTTTTTCCAAAATTGTAAAGAAGAGTTCAAGAATTATTTTGTGTATGAAAAATTAAAAAATATATATATTCATTATTTAACATCTGAACTATATTTTTAGGGGGACCAGGGGGTGAGAGGATCTGCTGGTGAAAAAGGAGAAAAGGTAAAAATTAATCTTAAAACTCTCTTTTACATATATGGTTATACTTTTACTTATCTTTCCGTAATGTCAGTACTTATGTTTGTACTTACGTTTTCAATATCGAGATGAGGAAAAAAAAGTTTTTTTTTTAATTCTCTAAGTGAAGTTTTTCAATCTCCATTATCTTAGAATAGGGTACAACTGATCCGGAAAAAAAATACTTGTAATAAATCAAAACTATTTTATTTTTAATAATTTTTCAAGAGAAATAAACTGTTCGAAATTACTTCTTTTATTAACGGTTAGAACATATATTCATAAATATATCTGCATTTTTTGAAAATACTTATCTCTTACTTTTTTAAAAATAAAACTTCTGGGGATTAGAATAGATATAGAACGTCACCTTAAACCGTATAAACGCCATAGTCATTTCGTTGTTCGAGGCCTTTAAACCCCGTGAGGGCCTTTTCCCTCTCTATCATGGGATGATTAGTTTTGTAATTGTTTCAATCATGAATTATAAACCGTATAATCGCCAATGTTCCATTTTTGCACAAACCGCTTTCACAAAATGTTAAAAACTGGTAACTCATCTTTCCTTCTTAGTATTTACAATAGGCAGACAAAATATATTGAGGTGATATCTTATTCTGAAATTAATGAGCTGAGTTCTTAAAGTATATTGGTAGCTAACTAAAGAAAGTTTCCATTTAGTTTAGATGCGAAACTACTAATATTTTATTTATGAAAGCATTTTTCCCATTACTGCAAAATAAGAATCTAGTTAAAAAATTAGTAATTTTAATTTAAATGAATAAACAAATCTAATCAATAAGTAATAGTAAGTTAAATGAGTGAATCAGCTGAATCAAATCATAATAGTAATTAAAATGAATCTCTCTAATCAAAAAGTAATACTGAGCTTATCCGATTTGAATCAATTAGAAATAATTAGTTAAAACAATTAATAAATGGAATAGTAAGGTAAATTTATCAAAACAATGGAACCAACTAGAAATAATGAGTTAAATAAATTACTCCATAGAACTAAATAGTATTGTATATATTCATCTGTTTAGTAACAAAGGCTATACACCTTGTAATAAATTAAATGAATTAATCAAATTATTTACTAATAATAAATTAAATGTAAGATAAATTAATGATAATTAATCAATCGAATCAAATACTAACAGTAAGCTGAATTAATCAACTAGTAAGTTAAATCAATCATTTAATTGAAGCAATCAGTAAGTTTATTAAAATACTTAAAACGAAACCGTGCAACACTTGAGCTATCACGATTGCTTTAATGTTCTTGGCAATGTAACTGCAAAATAATTTATTCAACGGAAGTGCAAAAAGTGGCAAAATAATCAACGCTAAGAACAAGTATTCTATGTGCAGAAAATCTTTTTTGAAAATGAATGTGTTAAGTGTAGTTTGTCTCAATCTATCCATAGGTTTAAGACAAGGTTCAAGTTTCTTGGCGTCTGCTTTAGTGATAAATTACTTTTTTCTAATTAAATCAAAAATTAGTTTTTATTCAGATTTTAATAACAGTATTTGAAACTTGTCATTTTCGCTCTTTTTTAAGACAAACTTTTAAAAATATTTTATATATTTTTTAAAAAATGATTTTGTTTATATACCCTATAAAAAATATTCACGTATTTTACACAAGGTGTACAAATATACTTGTTATTTTTTAAAAACTATGCCTTTAACTCTATTGTTACATTAACCGTTATACTCTGATCCATTGCATTTTAAAGTTAAAAGTATGTATGATCTGCAGTGAATATTAAATTAAACCACGCAATGTAATTGCGAAATGATTATAGTTTATTGCTCTATATGTCTTTAGGGATCACGTGGTTCAGATGGACAAAAAGGAGATTACGGACCTAAAGGAGATCAAGGTGTACCGGGACCTGATGGTACATCCGGTATTGAAGGCCCTGAAGGACCAAAGGTAAATTCATTTAGTTTAATTGAGAATTATTTTAGTGAACTTGCATGAATTATTATTTAAAATCTATATTTGCACATTATACTTTAAAGTCCTACTTTGAATACTTCCGAAGGAGTAAAAGTGATAGCAAGGCAAACAAGTTGAATACTCGCGAAATATAAAAAGTGACAGCAAAGCAATAAACTTGAGTACTCCTGAAGGATTAAAAATGATAGCATAGCAATTAATTCAAATACTCCTAAAGGATTTTAAAGGTGATAGCAAAGAAATCAATTTGAATACTCTAGAAGGATTAAAAGTTTAAATACTAGTAACTTTAAATTTAAATGCAACTTGATAAATTAGAATCAAAAGAATTTTGTTCACCTCTATATATAATAAGTTTAAACAGATATAACTAAATATCAGTTAGAAATTGGTTCTCTCAAGAGTTTTGGCCAAGTTTCATACAATTTATATATAAAGATATTTTTTTTAAATTTGACTTTAGTTCGCTACCACTGATAAATATATAAAACTTTGCAAAGTAATCAATTTGAATACTCTAGAAGGATTAAAACTTTAAATGCAACTTTAAATGCAATTAGTAACTTTAAATGCAACTTAATAAATTAGAATCAAAAGAATTTTGTTCACCTTTATATATAATTAGTTTAAACAGATATAACTAAATGTCAGTTAGAAATTGGTTCATACAATTTATATATAAAGATATTTTTTTAAAATTTGACTTTAGTTTGCTACCACTGATAAATATATAAAACTTTGTAGGGTAAATAACAGGTCCACTAAAATTTGTAAACAGTTTTAAAGATTTTTTGGAGTAATAAGGTTTTAAAAATAGTTCATAAAAAATTTATCTTAAGAGATATTGAATTTATCTGAAAATATTCGATTTAATTTTTACTTCAACTTCTTCTAAGAGTCTAAAAAGTTATTAATATAACGTTTTTTAATATAGCTCGTTCAAACTGTTTTAAATTAAAAAAGAGTGTTTTAAATTATAGTTATATAAGTCTAATTTAAATATAATTCTAATTTTTCTTATTTTTAGATTTATTTATATTTTTAATTTTATTCAATAGGGTTTTGAAGGTCCAAGAGGAGAAATGGGCCCTCCCGGTCCAACTGGTGAAAAAGTGAGTTAATTTTAACAGTTATAATTAACTTCAAAACTGTTGAAGGAAACAGAATAATTAGTAAAACTTATTTTCTTTTTTCAGGGAAAAATTGGTATTCCTGGATTTCCTGGTTATCCTGGACATCCCGGGGCAAAAGTAAATATTGGAAAAACATTATTATCCTCAAAATGTATAGAATAATTATTGTTTAATTATTAAAAATAATTATTTATGTTTATTATTACTGTTTGTTATTAAAAATAATTATTGCAATTTATTTAATTTTATTGTTTATATAATTTTATTATTTATGTAATTTTACTACTTATATAATTTTATTGTTTTAAATTTTTCATTTATGTTTATAATAACATAATCATTGATGTTTGAAGCCTATTAATACGGGTAATACTATCATAGACTAAACGCCCTCCGGCGGCAAACTTGTCTTCCTCATAATTTGCTGCTTCGAGGTTACTTCTCGTATCTCAAGGTGGTTATATAACATTATAAGGATTAATATCAATAAAAAAGAACTGTTAATGAAACAATGTTAAAGTTAATAAGTGCGACTGTTCTAAACTCAATGTCATAAACGGCAACTATGGCTAGAGACTAAACTTTAACTTATAAACAAGGACAACTATGGCAGGAGTCTAACTATAACCTATAAACATGGGCAACTATGGCTTGAGTCTAACTTTAACCTATAAACAAGGGAAACTGTGACTGGAGTCTAACTTTAACTTATAAACAAAGCAACTGTGGCTGGAGTCTAAACTTTAACCCTATAAACAATGTCAACTATGGCAAAATTCCAAACCTTAATTAATAATATTCTGAGAAATAGACAAGAAATTTCAACATGCATGAATGTCAGACTCTGAATTGATATAAAAGTTAAAAACGAGTAACCCACTGAAAATCAAATAGTCCAGAAAAAAAGTAGTAGAATATATTTTTTTCCTAATTTTTATTTTGTTCATGGCTTGGATTGATAGATTTACGCGAATGAAAAACTTTAAAAAAAATCTTACTATTACTTTTTATTTATTTCTTAAATTTAGAGTCTCATTTTTCACTATACGAAATGTAAGTCAATTCAATGAATTACTTAAAGACTGCGCGATTTTCTAGTGATGCTTTACATAAATACGATTTTAACAATGCCAAAAATTGGCGACGTTCCATTTTTTATGCCAAGTGTTCATTTGTCTTTACATGACCCCCCTTTTTAATGGTCAGAATTTTATAAATTTTGGTTTCAAGAGTTATTTTTGCATGCTAAATCAAATGCTATAGAATTTATAGGTTACATTAAAAAGTGCTTTTTGTTCCAAAGAAGCATTTTTTGCTACGGTTAAATGTTATTTATAATATAAGATAAATCTTTGAGATAGCACTTTACAGATTGAAAATTCGATCAAAAGTTATAAAAAAACTTCTTTATTTATTTATTATTATTTTTTTTACTAACTACAACTAAGAGTATAATTTACATTTGAAATTAAATTTTTAACTTATTTACGTTGTAAATTCTGGTTTATATATTTTAAAAAGTTATCTTCAATCTTATTAGTCATCTTTTAGGAAGTGTTAGAAGTTTTTTAGGATTAAACTCAATAAAAAATCATTATGTCATTGTTAAAATAATAGAAATAAGCTATGTTTTCTAACTTTTTAGGGTGAAAAAGGTTTTTATGGAAAACCTGGTAAAAAGGGTGATAAAGGCGAAAGAGTAAGTAATTAAATACTTTATTTTCTATTTTTCATGGCAAATGATTTGGTTTATGCAAAGGTTTATAAATGATTGATAAAAAAATATTGTTTATAAATGATGTATAAATAAACATACAAATATCTTACTTTTAATTTTATTAATAACATAGGCATGAAACAATAGGTAATTTATATATTATACTGGATTACATATCATACTGGAAATTTAATGATTAAATTTATAACTACTTAATTATTATTAAAGCAAATTCTTAAATACATTGTCGTGGAAGAATCTTATGTCTAAAACAATAGCTCATTTTATATCAATTAATCTTTTAGTAACAGTAAAAATATTATTTATTAATTTTATTTATGTCTTATGTAATTAAAAGTCATATAATTAAAAGTGAAAGGCAATCACTTTGAATACTCTCGAAGGATTAAGAGTGATAGAAAAGCAATGAAGAACAATTTCACATTAAAAATGATTTAATGACTTTTATAGGTCGTATTACATTAATAATATTTGACAATGTTTTTTTATAAGTTAGTTTCATGTGATTAATGGTGAAACACTCATTTTTAATTTTACACGATTAATGCTGAAAGACTCATTTTTAGTTTTACACGATTAATGGTGAAACACTAATTTTCAATTTTACATTTATAATGGTGGAAAACTCATTTTCAGGGACACGTCGGGCTACCTGGTGATCGAGGACCACAGGGACCAAGAGTAAGTGTTTCTTAAATTATCATTATTATTAAATACAAAAATCAAGGTATAAATATTATAACTGCGCTTGATTTTGTTTTTGAAAAATCAGTTATAATTAATAATCTATAACAGTAAAACAACATAAAAGTTTTTAAACTATATTAAAAATTTATTCAAAATTCATTGTATTGTCTTAAAAATTAAAAAATTTATTGAGGCAAAGGGAAGGAGGGAGTAATATGTTCGCTCCCCCCATTCCTTACTTAATATGTCTTAAGTACTCTCAAAAACAAAATTTGATAATGCAGCAATCCTGGAGCTAGATTTCGTTCATTTCGAGAATTATTTCGTCACAAATCTGATGTGTGAAAAACGGGAGCTCTCAAATATATGGCGAAAATGTTTCCTCAACTTGAAATCTCATCGTAGTGCATTATACAAGATCCTTAACAAGAATGACGAAACTAGATAGCCTAGTTAACTAGAATGATATATATATATATATCAAGACGATCAAAAATAAAGTGACAAAAGAAGATGTCCGGACTGTATAAAGGTAAAGAAGTAGGCATTAAACCCTCCCCGGTTTGAATCTCGCCTCGGGCATGTGTGTAATTTATCTCTGTTTTATTTGTTCTTGTGTTGTTGGATGGCATTGATCTTCTCGTATGGTGTCCACGATTAAGTGATTATTAAAATGAGTTATATATATATATATATATATATATATATATATATATATATATATATATATATATATATATATATATATCAGGCTTCACGAGAAATTTTTTTCGAAAAAAAATTTAATGACGAAATATTTCTTGAATTTTATCGAAATTCGTTCCTTCAAAAAAGTGACGATATTTATTTCGTCACTTTGAAGTTTTGCTTGGGGTAAATTCCAGGTTTTGTCAAAAGCTTAAACAGTTTCTGAAATTTAAGCATTCATTTTTTAGAGTGTGGCAAACACGAGATAATACTTATTAAAATAAGCATGACAAATAAATATAGTTTGTAAAAAACAGAATTGCTGTCTCTTCAGACACAGACTAAACTAACAGAGCATCTGTCATATTGTTTTTAAAATCATCAGTAATAATAAAAAGTTAGTGCTCAACTTGACAAATTTAAATTATAATAATCTGAAACTAGCAACACAATATGAGTTCACTTTCAATTTCTTATCTTTCTATTCATTGCTACGCACAAATATTCAAGCTTGAATGTTCGTTAAAATATTTACTATAAGGTCATATCAAAGGGAAGAAAATATAGCAAAAGTTAGAGAAGAATATCACAAAAATGTATTCGGACTTTCGGCAGGATTCATTCCACCTCTCCACCCTTCAGAGCGTTTGAAGAGAGAAAAACAAAACCGTTGGCCTAGGGTGATTACTATAGGACAAAGGGTTTTTTGAAAATTTGCTTACCACTCATGGGTAAAAGTGAGACGGAACAGAGGAAAAGCTTATTGTAAAACCATTTCAGTTTTAACTTTCTTTCGAGGGAGTAAATATAAACTTTTAAACAATATCTACTTTTTCCCAGTTCGTTTATTGCTAAGGAACTAGGCATCTGAGGCCAAAATAGGCCCTCTTCCTATTCATCATGAAGTGATACATAAATACTGAGGAGAGGAAATAAAGAAAAAATGGCCCTTTGCCACCATGCTAGGAAGAAGAAATTGTAGGTGAAGGAAGAACTGGAAATGAGTTGAGGGTGATCAACAAAAAATGTACTTTAACTTGAAGTAAACATCTCGCTTCTAGAAAGATTATTAATTTCGATGAGATAAATGGCATCACCAGTCTTCGCTACTAATAAAACCCGAAGGAACCTATCGGCAGACAGTAGAGTTTAGTTTAGCAAGACCCCTACTTGTGCAACAAGCTTCAACCAAACGGGTTCAAGCGCAAATGACAGCTATTACTGTTTAATCAGACAGGCCTAAATGCTACTGCCATGAGGTCGATGGTCAAAACAAAACAATACACTACTGCCAGCTTACCAGGGCTAAAGAGAATAAAAGGGCTAGTTCACTCCTTTGAAGAAACTCTCGCCGCGCCAAACCTCCGACTTTCGTCTGTGACGTCACGGTGGAACAAAGCTTGCGTTCTTTTACTCCATGAACAAAGTATTCGGTCTAACTAGCTTTAACTAATATTGGAGCATTCCTTTTTGTGATATATTCCAAGACATTCTTTTTTTCCTATAATGATTTTTCTCAGTTTTGTGAAGCGAATTACAAAAATTTAAAATTATTTATGAAATGCCAGTTTGTGCGATTGCAACTTACGAAAATTCTGATAGATAGACAAAAGGAAAAAATATAATTTTCCATGTGTTCCCTAAAGTAAATGAACAACTATATAAAGAATGAATTAAACGTTGCAAACGAAATGACACTTATAATATAAAACCACAATACGTTTATATTATCGTTAAGAACTTTTATAAAAATTCACCATCTAAATAGAAACCGCCTCGTTACTTCAAAAAGAAAGGCAGGCGAAAAAATTAAAAAATGAATCAAGTCAAAGAAAATTAAAACGTAAATAAAAAGTATAAATAAATTATATAGTACATAGTTAAAATTCTTCTAATCTCATGACATATTTTTTAATGTAGTTATTCCAAATATTTATGACTTCTTAAAAATTATATTCTCTTCAATTTAAATATCTATAAATTATATTATCTTAAATGTAAATATATATAAACAATTGTAAAATTTCTAATATCATTGTGAACCTAAATTATTATTTTGTTTCACTTATTAGAGTTTAAGGTTGATGTTTCCTAATGATTAAGTATGAACAAATTGCTATTAACGGCATATTTTAAAATCAGGATTCTAAATTTAATCCAACTATTGTTATCAAAGAATATGTAGATAAGAAAGTGTCGATAAATGCTTTAATTTTTCGTAATAATTAAAGTTTAAACTGAACTTTATTAAAATAAAGTATTTATAGTGTGATTTTCGCCAGCTAGTAAAATATTTTTATAAGTTTAAAATGGTATTTTTTTAATATAATGGCCAAGGAAGTTTTTTGAACTATGTTTATTAACGGAAATTATGTGAAGTTTGAAAGCTAATAACCAGAAAAAGTCTAACTTATTTTTACTGAGAGAAAGATGCAAAGTTATCATAATATCTTTGCTAGCGATCTCCGAGATCTGTGTACACAGTGACGTCATGAGGAGGGAAATCGTAGCTTCAGCTCTAAGAGCGGAATGAACCAACACCTCCTAGAAGAAGGAAGGCGGATCAATTTAGTAGTCCGATGTGACGAAGTTAGCTGCGCAGTTGATGAAAAATAAGAAAGATGTCATTACGTTCGGGGTACTCAGCTGCGCAGTGGTTGAAAATACGAAATATGTCATTACGTTTGGACTACTAAAGGATATTTATGGTAACCCGTGCTGAGGCCTACTCTTTTCTAGGAGGTGTTGAATGAACTAGCCCTTCTATTCTCCTTTGCCCTGCCAGCTTACACGGTGTTTTCACGTTGACTGGATCTGGAAATTATTTGATCTCGACCTTCTGTCTTTAAACATTGATCTGTGAACTACGTCGTAGAAGTTCTGCAGTCCGCAAACTTGAACCAAAACGCTCACGAAGGCGGAAAGGAATCATCGCAGAGGTAAACGTTGAATGAATAAACGACTGGAAACCGGAACTCTTCATCCGCTGGGTGACGACTTATCTTCAGAAAAGAAGCTGTTATATATTATACTATAATTGTAAAAAAAATCTCTGTAGTCACAAAAGTTTTATGTTTCTCGAAAAAAATACTAGAAGGAAATGCCTTACGTACCAGTTTTTACTTCTTTTTCCGTTTTTGTATATATAAGCTTTCAGACCTGGACACCACGATATTTTATTTTTTGTATACTTGAAATTTATTATCGTTGTTTTCTGATATTTTAACTATCAAATTTGTTACTTAGATTTCAATTTATGCTTACTACAAAAATCATGATTAATTTTTTAAATTATGTTTAATTTACCAAGCAAATCTGCTTGGTCTCTTGTTTTGCCACCTTAATGCTGCAAAATTCAAAATGTTTTTTATCAACCTGTAATATTTCATGATGTATGGGTTAGGGGCCGCTGCGCGGCCCAGGCACCCAATTTATTTTAAATAAAGAAAAGATGATATTTTAACTCTAAATATTTATAAAATTGTACCCTTTTCTTTTTAGGGAAATCGTGGAGTTCGTGGAAGACAAGGCAAAACCGGAAACCCAGGAGATAAAGTAAATAATTTGAAGATAAAAAGAAATATTTAATTAATTGCTTTACAGCAAACATTAAATCTAGAAGTGAAATTAATTGTTTTGTGGAATCATTAACTCTAAAAATTTAAATATTGCACACTTTTTTGTTGTTGTTGATAAAATAGACTAGTAAAGAATACGTATTTTTTTTCCTGTGATCCATTCTAACAAAAACTGTATTTTTAATATTACCCTGGAAAAATGAAAGCTTTAATTAATATTTTGCTCTTTTTCAATCTTTTTTTAATCTTTTGTTGTATTAGTATCTATGCTAACAATTAACGGAAAATATTTATTTAAACAGAAAATATTAGTATACTTCTTTTTAATTTATATACAGAGAATTTTGATTTTATATATTTTTTTATCTGTGATTTATATTTTTTTCCGAAATGGTCTCTGAAAACTTTAGTTCTCAACTACAGAATTTAAAAAATTTTAGAAAAAGTTTTATAAATTTCTGCTCCAATATTGTTCTTTTATGTGTTCGAAATTGGAACAAAATACTTTTTTCAATGTACTAAAATATTTAGAATGAATTGCCCTTCTAACATTTCCCAAAATTGCGATTATAATATTCTAAAAATATGTTACATATGTTACTCTTAGAATAAATCTCTTGCTCTTCAAAATTATCTTCTTCTTACATGTCAAAACATGTTACTCTTAAAATTAATTTCATTTTCTGGTAAAAGCTTTTTCGTTGATGTTGTCTTGAAGGAACTTATGCAATATTTTTATCATTACTAAGAGAATAGGCATATAAGTTTTTTTTTTTTTTTTTTTTTTTTTTTTTTAATTACAGTGGGACGTGTATAAGTTAAGAACTTGCAGTGCAGTGCTTAGACGATTATTTTAAACAGGTTATCAATTCATACGGGGAACTGAATCAATCGTAAATTCATTTAACTTTAGCTAAAAGCCTGATGTTTAAAGATAACACAAACGTGTGACAACCCTAATATTTTACATAATGGTATATTTTTCTTACATCGATTTATGGCTCCCCACCTTTTAGAAATAAATACAGAAAAATCTGGATGAATCACCATGTAAACATAATATTCATCACCATCATAGATGGCCAGACAGCCCAATGTGGGCCAATGCCTTCCTAGGAAGATTTCTCCATAACGACTTCCGATTTATCTTTGATCTCCAATTCCTTTCATTAATTACAAAAAATCAGACTCCACAGAATCAGCCCATCTCAATCGCTGCCTGTACCATTCTTGACAATTGTAAACATAACATTAAGCGGAGGAATACTTCAGAAGTTTCCAAGATTCTGTTCCACTTTAAGAACCTTATTATTATTTACAATCAATTAATTATCCAAGAATAAAAAGTACTGTGATATACCTTTATTAGTAGGGCATTTATATTTACTATATGTGTATGCCTGTTGTTATTTCATATGTATGTTTTGCTTTACAGATGAGTAAGGTTAAATCATGTTTGACACTGAATTTGTTTTAAAAAATTTGCTTCATTTACAATCGAATTCAATTCTTTTAGGGAAGCACTGGAGAGCCCGGTTCCCCAGGACCTCAAGGAGAAAGAGGACTACAAGGCGTTCAAGGTCAAAGAGGTTTCGCCGGTCCTCCAGGGCCTCCGGTATGAATTGCACCAAATCTCAATTCTAATTAAATAAAACTTTATACTACTCTTTCTTTAGAATCGATGTTGTAATTAAAAAGATTATAAAATTATATAATGTACAGTGTATCAAATAATAATAAATCATGACAAAATCATGGCAAATCATGACAAAAAGATTTGAAATGCTTTAGTTCAGTCACTCAAGTTGATCATGTAAGAATATACGAAAGTAACAAATAGAAAAGTAAACGAAAACCAAACACGTTTTTACATGAAATAAATAAATAAATAAACAATGCGAATTGTCTATTATCTGCCTATTATGTCCATACAGAAGGTAAGATATTATCAATGTGTAAAAAGTGGTAGGATATTTATTTCCCTTTTCGGTACAGCGTAGCCTATTTGGAAACACCAATTCTACAAATGTTACAAACAACACTAGAAATGCAAGACTAATCGATTTTAAACGTCTATCAACTACTATCTTCTTCTTCTTTAGTTATGCTAGCTGGTTACCTGGGCCACGAAGCGGTCCCTATCCCATCCATCGCGAATTATTTAGCATTGTGTGAGTTCTTTGCGGTCAGCAGGCAGTGTGGTAGCTATGAGGGGATCAACTACTATCACAGGGCTGCCAACTTTCTACACTTTTTGTTAAAATTTATTTTAGTGGTACCCAAGTTAATGTTATAATTAATTATTTTTTATGTTATAATATATTATTTTTTTATTCATTTGAACTTTTCTTCGTTACCACTACATATAAAAGATTTAAAAGTTCATATCAAATGCAACTATTAGTTCCAGCTATTTCTTGGTGACGCTCTTAAAATGTTGGCAAAATCTTGATCTTTCCCGAATATTTGAAGCTGCAACAATATTTTTACGTTAATATTGAAAACTTTGTACTCGTTGTTCTTTATACAATTTTATAAAAAAATAGAGAAGGGGGCAACTACTAAGAGTTTATAAGACAAAGCACACAACTTTCACAGTTACCAAATAGCACATTAAGACCATTAAACAAAATGGTTACTAGTCATTAACCGTTTAGAAGCCAATGTTTCATTTAGAAGCATGTCTCTTTTTCTAAAGTGTTGAAGTTTGGCAACTCAAATCTTTCATTCATCACACTTACATTTAGAAAAACTGAATATTCTTATCAACCAAAATCTATTAATTATATAAAATTATATATATTTTGTGACATATATCTTGTCAGAAACCGAAGCCTCCATAGTAAACAGAGTTCAGAACTACTGATGTTAGATATCTCGAAAGCTTTTGACCGAGTTTGGCATCAGGGTCTCATCTTCAAGCTTATGCAACTAAATTTTCCATTTGGTAACACTAAAATCGCACAGGCCTATTTACATAATAGAACCTTTCAAGTTAATTTAAAAAGCATGAAGTCAACAAATAGAAAAATAACAGCATGAGAGCCTCAAGAAAGTATCCTTCTGCCCATACTATATATATATATATATATATATATATATATATATATATATATATATATACGAGCCCTGTATATATATATATATATATATATATATATATATATATATATATATATATATATATATATATATATATATATATATATATACAGGGCTCGAAAAAACTCAGAAATTTTCCCCGTCCCTGAGGACGGCTTGTCCAACAATGGACCCGTCCTCCTTTGAAACTAACCCGTAGCTTCTGAAGAAATAAAAATATAATTTTCTCTTATTTATTACAAACATTTATATAAATTGCACAATGAATTAGTAGTTACTAGGATTACAAATACTAGGTTTACATTATACAGTAATAAAAGAAATACTAGGTTACTAATCGTAAAACCTAGTATTTATTTTATGAAATAAATTATTTCTTTTATGAAATAATTTAAATAACAAAGGTCAAGTTATCTGGAATGTCAATTTATCCGAGGGTACTGCGTTTTTTTAAATGAATCAAATATGACCTTTGCCAGTTCCACAATCAAGCCAATGATTTACCGAGGTTTCTGCACAGAAATCTGAAAGGGGTTTTCCATTTAGGTAGATGTTCATAATTGCATTTAAAGCTTCTTATTTAAGACCAGTACGTAATGTGTTTTTGTAAGTTCATTGCTGAAAAGACACTTTCAACCGCTGCAGTACTCCCAGACAGAGATAACATCAATTCCACCATGCGCAGTATGTTGCTGTATTTCTAGATTAGAGGGTCATTTTAGAAGTGAGGCGCTAGACTCTTGTCGGATTCGAGAAATTTGTTGTCCGCGGGGAATTTTTAACCGCCGAGGAAGGACGGGCGGTTTTTCGAGCCCTGTATATATATATATATATATATATATATATATATATATATATATATATATATATATATATATATATATATATATATATATATATATATATATATATATATATATATATATATATATATATATATATATATATATATATATATATATATATATATATATATATATATATATATATATACATATATTATTTACCTACGACTTTCCTGTGAATAGACAAGACTTTAGGATCGCAGCATTTCAAGCAGATGACACTCGAATCGTCGTTAAGTTCAAAAACCTTAGCATTGCCCTAGAAAAACTCTAAGGAAAGCTGTGTGAAATAGAAACGTGGTGTCTACTCTGGAAGTTTAAAGTTAACTGACAAAAATCTAAAATATTAATTATTCAACATAAAAGAAAAATCCTTCTCCGAGAAATACCAAGTTGTTCCCTTTTACGAAACTATCCTCATTGTAAGAAGTGCAAAATACCTTGGTCAGGTCATTAACAGAAAAAAACAATTGGAGAGATCATATCATGCAATTATCAATAAAAGCACAAGCAGCGTGTCACAAATTACAAATTCTTCTTCAAAACTCTTAAATGGAACTCAGACTCAAAAGCTTACTCAACGTCTCAATGATCCGTCCCATACCAGCTTACGCATCTCCAGACTGGTGCAACATCTCCCCATCACTCCTAGAGAAACTCAAAAGATACCAGAAAAAAAATATTCCGAAAATAACGTAAGCAAAATGGTTTATCCGAAATAAGAACATACATCGTGATCTCAATATTGATTTTTTAGACCACCCTATTGCAAAGCTAAATTGCAAATTTGTTTTGAACCATGCTTTTCATAAAGGCAATTTTTTTCCAGATGTCATTACCAGACTATTTGTAATATGTTAAGAGATAGTTTAGATTAAACTAGATATTAGCATTCATCATTATTTCAAGCTGAAAATTAACCCCAAAATTAAAAATGAATAGATATATTGATTGCATATGCACTTTAGTTAGTTAAATCATAGATTCAAAAGAAGGACCAATATCATAATTAATATATCCCTTTAAACTCGAATGTGTACCACTTGGTGTCCAGAGACTTTTGACCAGATAAGGTCATAAAGGTGATTTTTGCAGACTTTCTAGAACACCTATAAGTTTTAGTGAAATTCTGAACTAAAAAGAAACATTTCATAATTAGTCATGAGTATTTAATTTTGGTGTGATGACTTATTGGATTTTGTAGAATTTATATTTATATAATTCGCGTCGTGTTTAATGTATCTAATTGACATGTTATCGCCAAATCAGCCCAATAACTCAAGAGAAATATTGTGATTGATATTAATGTTATTTATTATGTGCACGAAATACATTATATACGGTATTTTCTCAAGAACTATTGAATCTGTTACGTCCAAAGTTTGAGTTTGAACATTTAAAATGACATAGGATTTCAAATGCTAATTTTTATTTCCATTTTTATTTAAATGTTCAAATGACATGATAAATTCATTAATATGTCTATGTTATTTTATGCGTTCCAACCTAAAATGAAAACCCCAAACTTTATTTAGTCAAATAGTTTTCTTTTGCACAACGTAGCGATTAGTTTCATTTATAATTTTTTTATTTTAAGGGAACAAGAGGAAAAGATGGAGCACCTGGAATTTCAGGAGAAAGAGGACCACCGGTAAGTTTAAATTTCTTTCAGATGATTAAATTTTCGATCAAATGATTAAGGGTGATCACGATTCCTTTTCTTTTTCAGGGTGAACCTGGTCCTATCGGGCCACCAGGGCCTCCAGGAGTTGTGGGACCACAAGTAAGTAATTAGTCTCTTTTATTTCTCAGTAATGTTATTCTGAAAATTGTGACTAGAATATACTTGAAGATTTATTCTATTCTAGGGACCAGCAGGAGAACCTGGGCCATCTGGTGATATCGGACCATCGGGTATTCCAGTAAGTCCATTGCATTTTCCTTGCAGTTCGTATTTTTTATATTTCAGTTAAAATGATATAACTATTTAAAATAGTTCTATCCTTCTTCATTGGTAAATTTGTTTTTACTTATAATTATATCAGTAGGGAACATTTGTATGGATGCTAAATTTTATTCATCGACTCGGTTTTCATGACAGCAACACAATTGGCATTTCCGCACCAAGAAAATGACACTGAGTAGAATTAAAATCATTTACGAAAAATCATGTACTTTTGATAAGATTTTGAAGTCACTGGATGAACGACCAACCTCCGTTAACGACCATTTAACTTTGAAACGGTCGCTCCTGAGAGGTTTCATTATATTTCTAGTTAGGCGTAGTTTTTTTTTTCTTTCAATAAGTGACTCTCTGACTAGATTAGGTTCAACATTTGACAACCACAAAATAGGTACAACAACAAAACAAACATTTACAATGGATGTAGACTATCTCTTTAAAGCTGTGGCATACGATTCAAGATGCTTTGCTCTGCATAAAACTGCGGTTCTATGCGCAGAAAAATTTGGTAGATAATAGATTTTGATGAATTCTGCGATGAAAACTGCAGCTTATTATTATTAGTAAAAATATTTAAAAAATATTATTGAACTTTTATTTATTATTTAACTTCTTTTAACTAAATTGTATAGTTAAAATAATTACAATTTATAATGTTAAAATAGCGAAAATATATCTAGTTTCTTACAGAACTAGTGCGATTAGACAGACAACTATAATGTTAAACAAAAATGATTTTTTCATTGAATGAACATATGGTTTTAAGATCATTTCTAAATTAAATGAATAGAATTCTATAAATTCGCATTCCATGTCTCCATGCTTTTAGTTCGAAAGCCGACTTAAACAGAAAACATCATTTAACAGCTATAAACAGCGAGCTTGTCTTTGAAGTGTAAATCACGCCAACTTAACCTAAAGATAACGTAGCGTCTAAAATAAACATATGCAGTTGCTTCAGTCTTACGTACGGAAACTAACGGAAAAGTGTGAAATCTCCCTATTGAATATGCGATTAACATGACTTACGGCGATTTAACATGTCTTTATTATTACGACGATTATATTACTATGCGATTAACATGACTTTAGCATATGCGATTAATGTGACTCACAATTTCCACAAATCAAACTTAATCTGGTTGACGATATTATTTTATGAATTTCCTATCAAATCTTTCGTTAATTTCTGTTTTAGGGAGTTCCAGGAGAACCTGGATTGCCTGGAGCATCCGGTAAAGAAGGGCCTCCGGTAAGTTTTAAAATATTTATTCTAAACAATCCATAACAGAATGATTAGCATTATTAATAAAAGTTTTATTTTTAACTAATAAAAAAATACTACCAACTTTTGAATTTCAGTAAAACACCGTTTTAATAAATTAAAAATGATTTTTGACCCAAATTTTTAATTTCCTTTTTGAATGCATTTTCAGAATTGTTTCGGCCCGGGAAAATTTAAAAAGTGGCTGAAAAGTTTAGAAGAAAATTTAATTTGTCTTGGTAAACAGAGTGGGCACCAGTAGAACTTCCTAGAAGAAGCCATCTTATAAAAAGGCCAAACAATCTACTTTTCCAAAATGTTGTGCGTTTTCTACATTGAAAGCGTAGAACATTATTTTTCTGCTAGGAGAGATTACAGTGCTCAGAACAGCCGAAAAAAAAGTGACTGACAGCTATAATTAGAAGGTCTTAAAGTTAGGTTAGGTACTGTTTTTCGAAGACTTCATTGTAATATAAAATTATGCTTTTTTGCAAATAATATGCTATTTTTAAAACTGCTGTGAATTTGCAACGGTTACTCATGACTGTTAGGTCAAGTTTAGTCTATCTAAGCACAGCGATGTCTGCGCTTATATTGAAAATGGCACAAAATGTCAATATAAAGAAACGCCACAGTTTTGTGAAAGTGAAAAGCGTTTGGGGTCTAAATTTTTTTAATATTTAAAAACTTACTTCAATGCTGCATTACCTGGGCTCATAAAAATGTACAAAAACCGAAAATGCGACCACGATTTTGATATTTTTCATCGAGGTGAAAAAATGCCGCCAAATTTGGTGATTAAAAAAAAGTTTAATAACTTTAAAAATATTTAAGTTATTTGTCTGTTCTAATTCCAGACAATTATTCATGGGAAGGTTATATCTAGTTTAAAATGAACGCATTGCTTCAAGCGTAAGCAATTAAACTGTGGTTTTTTAAAATTTTACTTGGCGATAGAGCCATGGAAAATAGCGTTAAAAAGGGTATCTTTTAAGCATCTTACTATTTGTGAAAGTCAAGTGTCTTAATACTATTTAGGATAATGAATTAAGGATCCCCAATACATTTAACTCAATATTAATTTATCTGATTCCTTAATTTTTTTAAAATAAAATACTTTCTTTTTTCTGATTCTTTAGAAATCAAACTGAAAGAATCACTTCTAATATTGTTATTTGTACACAAAAACTTTAATTTTTTATTTAAGCGGAATTAAGTGATAAAGTAAAAGATTTAATTATTGTTTTTTTTTTCCAATAAAAATAACTTTTGCCCAGTGAGAACAGATTGTGCAAAAGAGTTTTATTGCTTTATTACATTCGCTGTTAAAAGATAACGACTAAAATAATAAGAATTCGTTAAAATTAAATGTAGTCAACATTATGCATGGTTGGCTGGGCGGAAAATGAATGATTACTTTGTTTTTAAACTATTTTTTGTTATTTCTTGTATGATAAAAAGTGAAATCATATTATTATCTAATATTACAACTTGAATTGAGAAATAGTTATTTTTTTTACACTGTTGAATTTTCTATGCTAGTAGTTTTATTTGCTTTTGTTGGGTTTGGATCAGATCATTGCTTCATAGAAGAGATTATAAAAAAAGAGTAATTAAATGTAAAATAATTCGAAATAAAAAAATTTAATGTAATAGTTTACTTCGGAACTCGAATTCAAAGTTTCATTAAAATAAATGTTCATTATTTTATGTCTGCATTTAACAAGTTAAAATGTACGTTAAATTTTTTTAACTAATGAAAAAAAAGGTTGTGATCGCCTTATTACGATCACTGGTTACCCATTGGTCAAATGCTTTTTTTTTTCTGGATTGACTCCGTTAAACGCCACAACATTTTAAATCATGGGTTACAAAAACTGTCTCAATTGATCTTTGTCGTCGGATTGATTTTCATATCCTGCCTTATGTACGTGTTTACGTCACAAAATACTTTTCCTTCTTCAGTATTCATATTTATATTAAAATCACCGTCAAGCTAGTAATTATGCGTTAATAATAAAAATAATTTTAAAATACTTTAAATTATTATTCTGTAAATACATTTAAAATGCCTGCTAGTGTAAAAAAAAAAAAAAAAAATAGAAAAGCAGCAGCGGTGGCCATAGCAACGCATGCAATTACGAAGCATGCGCACTGTTTACTGTTACTCTTGAACATAGTTGAAAAGTGTGTAGACGCCATCAAATTCAAACCAAGACCCATTTTGCCAATGGGTAATAAGTAATTGGTTTTCTTTTAATGATTGAACCTGAAATTGAAAAGAATTACTTCTTTCTTTAAATCACTTATTCTTTTTGAAATAGAATTTTATTCTTTTTCTTTACTACTCCGTTGATTTCTTAAATATTATACAATTTTTGCTGTTTTCATACAGGTGTTTAATACGTTTAGGAAATTTTAGATTTTGTGTAAAATATTTTCTGAATATATCATAAAAACAATCACAAATGGATTTATCAAACGGAATATGACATTTTTATCTCAAAACTACGATTGGTAGATATGTGCCGATCAACACTTCTTATGATTTCTTTCAGTAGGAAGTTCAAAACCTGATTTCACTTTTGAAACTTATTTATTCAATCAAGCTTTTGAGAGTATAAGAGAGTTGTTAAAACAGAATTTTAAATTTTTCTAATTGTGTTTCAGGGGCCTCCCGGACCACCAGGAGAAAAAGGACCTGCTGGAGCTGTTGGACCACCAGGTTTTCCAGGAGATCGGGGACATCCTGGACCAGCTGTAAGTCACCTTGCTTAATGCTAATTGCTTAAGCTGTTGATCTGCACCTTATCTAGCTAATCCGCAGATTAACTAGGGTGAGGAATCAAGAATGTTCCACACTTTACTTAGTTAATGTGCGCATTAACGCATCGTTAAGTTCTAAAGATTGTTTTTTCTCCTTCTATCAAATCATTTGTTAATTGTTTGATTGCATTATATTCATTCTTTAGGCACTAAAAATGAATAAATTACATAATGTTAATTTCCTTAATGTTTTAAACGGTTTGATTATAACTGTCGTTGAACAGCGGATGCAATTTTGGTTTTGCGACTACTTATGTTCAACTTCGTAGCCTTGTAATTTTGAACCCAATCCAGAAGACAAGGGAACTCCTGTATCAACTATTGGGAGATTACCTGATAACGGTTTGTGTCAAAAAGATAACTTAATTCTTTTAAAATCTTCAACAGAACAGGTATCAATGAAAAGTTTCTTACCTGGTTCTTCAACCCGGGCGATTCGTATCTAAATAAATCATAGAATAAATGACCACATACTCAAATAAGAACTCTTCCCAATTTGTTAACAAGTGTATATTAACAGCACTACAAAAACAACACTACAAAAACAACATGATCTCTCGATCGCCTGTAACAGATATGCTCTGACAAAAATTGTTCTTAGAGAGAGAGTTCTACATCCAGTGGCGCCATCTAGTGTGTTCTCTGGCAAACAAAATGGAATTCTGTTTTGAACAGTTTGATTGGCTGTATTATAGTTCATGATCAGGATGGGCTGGACTGCATGAATTCAAAGACTCCCCTTGTAATGAATGGTGACTGGTGCACGTTAAATCTGTCGGGTCACAAAGTCCTCAAGTGCATCAAAGTGGACAGGTACAAGAAACAAAAATATATCACGGTTACAATGAAATACATAAACAAATAATGAATCTAAATTAAGTTAAAGACGTAGACGTATATTTCAACTAATTTGATGTGCGATAAGGCGCTATATTTAATTAACTTAACGTTAATTAATTTTCTGACTTATGTGAAGAAACTTAGCTTAACTTTAATTCACTATTTTACTTCTAAAAGTTCAGCTGGCACTGACGTCATAAGTCACATGTGTGGATATCGGTTCTTCTTCTTCTGAAAGTGCAAGTACCCAATTGTTTTTAGTAAAATGTTTCGCCAAATAATTTTTCGACTACTTTTCGACCTAAACAAAATAAGAGACACAAAACTAAAATTAATGAACTAAAATTAAAATTGTCAAAACTACGGCTTCCAAGTAGACTAACGTTTTTTAAGTCTGTTCAACGTCTGTCAAGTGGGCTACGTTTTTTAAGTAAACTAATGAAACCTAAAGCAAAGAAGCATTGAGGACATCCCTTTAGTTCTAAACTCTAATCTTCATCTAAATACCCTCTAACTGAGTATAATACTTGGTATACTTAATTAGAGAATAATTTCTATTGGTGTAGTATTTTCGAGTAAAACCAGACTGCTAAAGACTGTTATTCATTCCTTCATTCTCTTTGTGCATTTCTTTATAACAATAATCTAAGCTTTGTTATGAATTGATTTGAATTTATTGAACTCTTCTATTGAATTAATTGAACTTTGTTATTGAATTGTGTTGAATTTATTGAACTTATTGAATTGGTTTGAATTGTTTGAACTTAGTTTGAATTTATTGAACCAGACTGCTAAAGACTGTTATTCACTCCTTCATTCTCTTTGTGCATTTCTTTATAACAATAATCTAAGCTTTGTTATGAATTGATTTGAATTTATTGAACTCTTCTATTGAATTAATTGAACTTTGTTATTGAATTGTGTTGAATTGTGTTGAATTTATTGAATTGGTTTGAATTTATTGAACTTTGTTATTAAATTCATAGATTTATACATTTTGGCCTGTTTGACAGAGTTTTATATTTATTGAAAAATTAGTAATAGCAAAATTAAACAGACTTTCTAAAAAAAAAAAAAACTCTGTTATATTAACGCTATATGATTTTTACTAGGGGGCACCAGGATCTAAAGGAGACATTGGTGGACTTGGAAATCCAGGATCACCAGTAAGTACATCATATAATATTTTAAAATTCTTATGAGAACAATTTTATATCTATATTATTAATTTTATTCCATTTTAGTTATAATAAATTTATATATTGTAAAGCGATAAAAAATGTAAGTACCTAAGACGAACCAGCGTAAATTTAACCTAGTTGAACCTTAGACTAGTTCCAGAATTTGCTATTCTATATCGAAGATAGAACTTGGGGGAAAAAAGCGAATGTTCTGTGGCATCATCGATTAAGTAAAATTGAATATTTTAATTTTTACACATATTGTACAGTATATACACTCCTCAAAAGTGAAATTGCAACACCAAGAAATAATGCACGTAGCGTCATGCAGGAGCGATAGTAGTGAGATGGATATGCAAATGTTTTTTGCTTTGATGGGATGCTGTTTTTTTAATCATTTGCATATCCATCTCACTACTATCGCTCCTGCATGACGCTACGTGCATTATTTCTTGGTGTTGCAATTTTACTTTTGAGGAGTGTAATCAAAAGTTATGGTCTAAAAGCACAAAAATATATTAGAGCTCTTATATCTAACCGTAGTTTAGATCTAAAAGGTAGAATAGAAAGACACGAATTTAGTTTCTCTACGCTTAAAAATTCATTGGAACTCTTTTTATCTAAATGTAGTTTATATTTAAAATCTCTGATTGAAAGTTATGACCCAATTTCTCTAAGGGAAAAAAATCATTCGTGGTCTGATACTTTACTGTAGTTTAGACGTAAAACCTTTATCAGAAACTAATTATTTCACTTAGGAAATAATAAATAAAACTTTTATTTAAAAACATTACTCTAAATTAGAGCTATTAATTCTAGCAGCTATTAAATTTTTATTAGAGATTAGAAATAAGAGCTCTAATAGTAAAGATCTAAGAGCTCTAGTAGTTTAGATCTAAGAGCTCTAATTAAAAGTTATGATCCAAATTCTATAAAACAACACTTAAATTATTTTCTACTATGTTTTTCAGATTGAAAATTCACTTTTGGATCTCAAAGACAACAATTTCCAAAACAGATATATGCAAAAAGAAAAAACATAATGTTATCTTTCGACCGAACAACTTACAAAAAAAATCTTTTAGGAAAATATAGAGTATTTATTTTTTAATCGTGGATTATGTTTTAATCAAATATCTTGAATTAATTCAGGGTGATTATTTCACTGTTTTCACTAATTATTTCACTAATTATTTCAGGGTGAAAAAGGTTCTATGGGTCTGCCAGGAGACGCTGGTCCACCAGGTGACAAGGTTATACAGTTTTAATTGTTTCATGAAATCACACAATCTTTTTTTATGGAAAGATTTTTGTTGCGTGTATAAATATATTAATTTTAATATTTAGTTTAATCACTCTCTTTTCTTTCAGGGGCGGGACGGACCACCAGGATCTGTTGGACCATCGGGACCTAAAGGAGATAAAGTAAGCTACGGTTTTCTCTCTGTTTTTAAACTGTTATTTTCTATCTTACTCTTAAACTACTGTATCATCCGTTATATCCCATGACTTCTGACGCTTGTGTAACTGGGTTAATATACTAAACTCAGTGGCGGGACAGCCCATGGAGTGCCAAGGCCTATTATGTCTATCTCAGACTTTGGGCTCTCAGACTGTGGGAGCTGATGTTCCTGTTAGGTTCAGCCGAAAGCGAAACCCCCAAACCCAGTTCGTCCTCAATCATGCTTGGTACTCGTTTAATCAAAACACTGAAATGATGAGTCGACTTTGCTCGGTCCAAGGATAGAACTTCGGACCAGCGGTTGGAGCGAGTGAATCACTATCACTCAACCACCAGACCTAGGATGAGTTCATACTTTCCTCAATTTTAACCTTCTGCTTTAAAAAAATATTTTTTCGAAAAAGTCTCGTCTCTTAAAATCTAATTAACATTTATACTACGCAGTTTGTTTAGATTCTCTGTTTTGTTTGTCCAATTCTGTGTACAGCACAAAGAGAATAGAAAGTAAAAGTTTTAGTTAAAAATTTTTAGAATTATAATTTTTTTCATTGTCAAATTATAGAAAGTTTTTTTTTCTAAATTTCCTTGTCTCCTAAAATGTATCATTTATTTTGCAACACAATGTTTTATTTATTTTTGTTTAGAACACAAAAAGCTATTTTTTTAGTGTAAGAGTAAAAACTTCACACCCTGCCATAATATTACTGGTTTTTTTTCTAAAATAACCTGTAAATTTTAATAGAATTTTACAAGGTTTAATAAAAGTCAGTGTGATTTTTTTCTGCATTGCGTAAAACGTTAAATAAATAGAAAAATATAACCTTGACTCGCTGGAATGTTGGAGAGAAATTTTTTTCTAAGCTTTCCCTTTTTGTAAAGGTTAACTAACCTAATAATTTGATCCAATTCTGGTTAATGAGTTTTTAGCACAGAACGTTATCCAATCATTAAGAAATGGGAAGTGAATCTGTACACCTATAACATAAACTATAGACTAAAACAAACAAATATTTTCAATTAAAATTAATTTTGCTTTCGTCATTTATGTATAAATTCTTGTTTAATGCTAAAAGCGATGGATAGAAATATGTAAGGTTTGATCAAACTGTTTCCACATATTTTTAAACGCTATAAAAATCATGGTTTTTCTGTTATTCTTGCCGAAATTGACATTTGAGTTCAATATCAATCGGTATACTACCATCGGAAGATACTAAGTAGTGTCATGACGAGAAATTTTTTTAAAAATACAAAATTACAGACTACTTTTCGTACAGAATACAAAATACGTTTAGTGCTCATTTTTGGTCAAATGTTTTTCTAAACATGTCAATTTGTGGTATTAAGTGTAAAGTAAACTGAATGCTTTTCTTGAAAAAGCTTTACAGTAATTAAAATTCTTAATGAATAATTGGAACGTATTTTTGTGAAAACAAAAATGGCAGTGCAGTTACTGATAATGGAGAACGCTATAAAAAACACGGTCGTTGATTTTTAAAATTTTTTTTTTATGCTTGAATAGGATGGTATTTGATATGAACGACATGTGATTTCATCAATAAGTTGCAACTTATCACATACTGATTTAGTTTATTGAGAAAAATGTATATACGTAACCTTCAGAAATGCAGAAGTATAGTGACCACCAAGACTATTCTATATAGCTCCATTAGACATTGTTTTTTTGTCTAAATTTATGCTGAACAATTGGTTTACTCCAAAGAAATCATGAAAACTTCATGAAGTTAAAGCTGAAATATCTCACGGAATTCAAATTTATGTAGTAATGTAGTCAAAAATTGAGATTTCAAAACTGACTTTTATTAAAATTTAAAAAAGAAACAAACATAAATTCTGAAATTTTGGTTTACATGAAATAACTTTTTTAAAAAATACTTACACGTTTAAATAAAAAAAATTATATCGATAATTTAAATTGTTTTCTGTTGAAAATTAAGAATACATATATGTTTATCGTATATATATTTCTATATCGCGATCTGATTCGCCAACTACAATCGCAAGGTGTCAAATGGTTTGTAAATTTAAAAGTTTAAAAATAAATAAAAAACATGTAGAGGTTGATGCGAATGATACCCTTCAATTAAGTACCTTTCTGTGATTTATTTTTTAGATCCTTGGAGATAAATTTTAGATTCCTGTGATTTCCTTCTTTTTTCCCTTTCTTTTTAGATTTAGTTTTGGTGATTATTTTGATGTAGATTACGATAGGGAAAGCTCTAACTTGATTACCCTTTACATGTTCAAAGTACTATAAAAACATGCTCTTATTTTTAGGGTGATTCTGGTGCTCCTGGACTTATGGGAAGAGACGGAACGCCAGGAAATCGTGTAAGTGTTCCATAGAGATGCCCTAAATTGTTGTCAATCTAATAAAATTCTTAGGTATTTCATATCGTATAATTCTTATATTATATAGGGACTTCCGGGGCCACCAGGGCCTGCTGGACCTGCTGGGGAAGATGGTGACAAGGTAAGTAGATAAACTAGATGTATAAAGTAACACTAATTAATATAATAATACTAATTACTATCAATAAGTTGCTATTAAAATTAATTAACATCAATCAATTAATTATAACTCAAATTGATATTGATTAATTACTAACATTAATACAAACATTAACACAAACTAATATTATAAATTACTAATCAGACAATGTGATATCAATAAATTATTAACGACACTAGTTAATGTCAATCAACACCGTAAATTAAATCAGAGATAATACGTTTGATTTTTCAAGCGATTTGTCAACATTTATGTCAGGCAATCCAGTTTTTATTAAGAGTAAATCCTGGGATAATTATTTTCCTTAAAATAATTTAAAATTTTGATATTACAATTTTAAGACGCATTTGAGCTTTTATGTAGAAATTGCATTCATTGCTGAACAATTTCTCTCATACTCAAAGGAAAAAGGAAAAAAAATTATAGTAATTTCCTAATTAAATTTTTAAAATAGCATTCAATTATTAATGTTTTTTTGAGGATTTATTAAAACTTCAATTAAGTTTAGGCGTTATTTTTACTTTAAACGAAGCTGTCTCTGATATTTAATTTACAAATAAATCAAACTTGTTTCCAATTAATTGAAAACTATAGAATATTCTTAAAATATATTTTATTGATATTGTGAACATTAAGTTATATTTATCTTAATTGAATCCCTCTTTAGTTATCTTACGTATAAATCAAATCGGAGTTACCAATCCTTTACGACAATAGAATAGTTTTAAGAAAACTAATTCTTTCATTAATATTTATAGAAATTCAATTTTATCTTTAATTTCTCATTATTCTATAGGGGGATATTGGACCAGGTGGTCAAAGAGGACCTAAAGGCGCTAAAGGGGATATTGTAAGTATTCTTACTAAAAGTATATATTTTTTATTTAAATTTTTCCCATTATATCTAAGTATGTTTTAAATTTTATTTTTTTGTTTTGTTTTTAAGGGTCCTATAGGATCTGCAGGCCCCCAAGGACTAAGAGGAGAACCAGGACCACAAGTAAGTAAATTAATACTGCCTAGACATCTTTTTATTCATTGTGAAGATTCTAAAAATGCAGTTACTCACAGGAATTAATTTTAATATATTTGTTCGCATAAATCTTTAAGTATTTTATAAGTGTATCAAGTTTTCAGTTGAAGCCTGTATGATGCATAAATTATTAAATTATTTGTTTTTCTCTTGATTTTCGTAATGCAAGATCAGCTGCATGTGGCAGACAAGTCTGAGACGACGGAGACAGGCAGCCACACACTGATCCACTGAAGGTTATCTGCCCGGAAGAGTTGCGAACCTCACTTCATTTATTTAAAAATGCATCAGAACAAATTAACATAAAATTTACATCAAAATAGCAACAAAAAAAACAACAGGCAATTAAAATAGAAGAAAAAGCGTCGTTACACAAAACTTCACCTGGAAACATCAATTTAGTCCTAAAGGGTTTCAGGCATCAGACAGAATTTGAGCCCATAGGTGGTCTTTCTCTGGAGTTGAGTTTAAACTCTCCTTCTGGATACGCATCTGTAGGTCATAGATGAATGGTTGATCTTCAATTTTGTACCGCACCTTTCGTTCGTTTTTTTGAAAGCACTCCTTTGTTAGCACTTCTCAAGTGCTAACAAAGGAGCTTGGTTCTCAAGTGCCCTTCTTTTCCACTGTTGGCACACGCTTTGGTGTTTTTACATTTAAAGACCTTATAACACAGCATTTGAAACATCTAAGGACTTTTAAATGTTCTTTTATTCTTTTTCAACCGATCTTAAAGTGGATTGTTACTTCGAAATCCATCATTGAGGATCCATCGTGACCCACCCTCTAGCCGCAGATATACTTCTACTTCATTCTATATTTTGAGACTCTTTTTTTAGAGTTTCATGTTCCAGATCATATTCTACTTCATAAAGAATGAGGCGTGGTTTCTTTAGTTTCAGCCTAGGGTAGATATCACCTAGATCTTGATTTTTTCCGGACTGGAGTCGTTCCAATTCTCTTTCGTTTTTCACTTAAATGAGCATTTCTCTATTTTTGAATTTTTTTTACTCTTTTGATCCCAAACCTAAGCTTGGCCAGACTGGACGCTATCATCCTCAGTTTCATCCGAGGTTACCCGATCGAATTTAGGTTTTATTGCTAGAACGTACTTAAAATCATTGCTCATCTTTTACCAGGGTTGGTTCTGCAAATATTCTCTTTGTTAGTGACCGTTCCCTTTTCGGTGTTCGTCGCTCAGAAGCTTTTAGTTTACTTTCATTCTTCCTCGCAAGCGAATGATTATTGGCTTCAACGTATGAATTCAGCTCCAACCTCCATAAGCTTCTCTCCCTAGACTTCTGATATGTTCTATTATGATGAAAGAAAAAAAAAAAACTCTTTCACGAGATAAATATATATTTAAAACTGTGAGTTTCTTGACGGTTTTTCGTTCCTTCTCAGTCCAGTTCAGCTACCCAAGTGTGTTCACTAGAGCACCACGATGAGGTGTAAATCTGGAAGATGCTTCATCTTTGTTGTTCTTCAGTAGAGAATAACCTTTGAGACATTGTCATCACTCCGGTAGAGCCTAATTATCTGCAGATTTTCTCTTTATCTTGAAGCACAACTAGAGGCATGCTGGTAACAACTGATTTTGCAATAAGCATTAAATATTTTTAGTACAATGTTTTTTTTAAAAATATATATATCGCCAGCCGGATGGCCGAGCTGTCAGCGTGCCTGACAGTGAAGCCAATGGTTGCGGGTTCGAATAGCAACTTAGGGCATGGATTTCTCTCTGTTGTGTGAATGTGGCCCACCCTATGAACGTGTATCTGTGGCAGTGTAGCGTGGTTGCTCACCCCGTGACTTCGGTTTACAGGTGTCCACAGAGTAACTTTAAATGAACAACACTTCCGCCATCTTCCTTGGTGAAGAGCGAAAGTTCAGTGTCTGCCATAGGAAAAAATTGTTTTTATATTTCAATCGGCAACATGTACCAATCATTTAGTTGAAACATGCATAAATCACTTTTAATATTCGTTGGCTTTAATTCTATACGCGGCAACATGCACAAATCTCCAGTTTTAACATGCATAAATCATTTTCTTTTAATATTGCATGTTTTTAATTTAACATAACGGCAGCATTCATTAATAATTTACTGATAATGTAGGCTTTTTCATTTTCAAGTAAAGCGAACAAGCATTTTTTTTTTCTTTTTGCTTTGTCTATTATTTTTCAAGGCCAGTTTTTCTTCTTTTTTTTATCAATTATTGTCGAGTCATTTATTATATTTACTATCCATACTGCCATTTAAAGCAATTGCAATGCTACTTTTTGCGTAATTTATGGTATTTAACATAGTTTTAGAAAATAATTATTTTAAATACTTTACAATCTTTTTGGTTCCCTTTAAACTTTTATTTAAACCAAACAGTTATGAAAAAATGTAATTAAAAAAATTTAAATAAAAATTGAATAATAATTTAAATAAATGTTAAAACATTTTTATAACAAGTACCTAGTAATATTTTCAATGAATTTTAATTTTGCAATGTATAATTATTAAAGAAAAATTTTCTTTTGAGCATAATTTAGCATTCACGATATAGTATATTTCCTCTTATGTATTAAAATATAGTAATTTTTTTTACTTTTGAATATGATAAAACTTAAAATAGAGAAACTGATATGAAATCATTTGTGTTGCAAATAACGAGCTGATTTTATGTTTCATATTTTGTGTTGAAAACTCATTTTGAATAACTTAAGGACCTTTTCTTTTTAGGGACCAGATGGTGAAAGAGGAATGCCAGGACCCATTGGGGCAAGAGGTCCAAAAGTAAGATTATTCTTGCTAAAATGTATTTTAAATATCTTAATATAATTTGATTTTATAAAATGATTTTAAATAAATTTAGTTCAATCACTAAAATTGTTCTCTTTTGAATTTACAATAAATAAAATTTAACTAACATTTCATTTAAATTATTCTCTTTTTAATTTATAACAAGCTAATTTTAATTTAAATATATCAAAATATTTCCACCCATGCATTTATATGTGTAAATAATAAAATGTAAATGTGTAAATGAGTGTTACGGATCGTTAATTTCTCTTGAATTGAAGGTAGATTTAGACGCTTGTACAATCAATGCGTTATACTTTCCGATCATTAACTACCAAATCGGAATACTATCTAGAAAGCTTAGGTTAAATACCTTAAAGTATATTTGTGAAGGTTGCATATCATCATTTGTTAAATTATTGTATAACCGAACATCTTATAATTTTCTAATGTTTGTTCATTTACTCAACAGGGAGAAGACGGACCCACTGGTCCTCCTGGACCCTCCGGACCAGCAGGATTACAAGTAAATATTTTTAGATCCTACAATGCTGTCTTCCAATTGAATAAAGACAATCTTATACCTTAGTTGGACAATGCGACAACCAACGGGAACCAAACGTCTATAAATAGATAGTCTATGATCTAAACACATATTTAGAAAGAATAATTCACTTCCTGCTCCACTTGGCCGGTTAATTACGGCGATAGTACAAACAAGGCATTGCTTGGATGCCAGTTAAATGCCGTGCTCGTAATGAAAGAGTTAAAATTGTGAGCTCTTTACACAAAATGCCAGTCATATTTTTTTTTTCCAAAGCACTAAGACTTCCACCTCATGCATAACACGAGTGCATGTTCTTTTTACTAGTCAAATTAACGGTACTGTTATCTCATCCCCCCCTAAATAAAACTTGTTTTCGACAGTGTACGAGAACTAAAATAGCGCGACCTTCTTAATCTACTATTAAAATGAAATCACAAACCGCAAAAAAAAAAAAAAAAAAAAAAAAAAAAAAAAAAAAACTAACTGACACATTTTGAGGGCTGAAACCATGATATAAGGAGAAATTTTTTTAGTTAAATGATTGTGTGTATAGTAATAACATTTCTGATAAAAATATCCCCATAATTCTGGTATTATAATCCAATTTATACGATATTTAAACCAATCTTTTGGTGATTATTTCGTTGTAGTAACTGTTTACCAGAAATTCTGATTTTCAAACTTATAGTTTTTATTACCACACATTTAGTATATCCTTTGTTTACTGGCACTTTTCATACCTTTGTATCTTGTTATTAATGGATTAACACTGTTTCAGTGAAACAATTCAATTAAGCCAGTTAATAAACAAATATTAATATTTTTTATCACTAATGGTTTGCATTTAGATTTAAATTTACGATATTATTAATTTATTAAGTGGTGAAATTAAATTTAACGAAAAAAAATGCCGTAAACAGTCTATCCTAATAGAAATACATGGTGATGATGATGACGATATTATAAATTTGATCAAAAGTTTGCTTAACGCTATTTATAAGCAGAAGATAGTTTGATCTATTTATAAGAACAATATATTGTTAATTAGTTGCGTTAGTTATCCTGATGCTTTAATAAATAGATTTTGATTTATTTACAATAACATTTATTAAATTATCTTACTTGAAAATTAGGGATTGCCCGGACCTAGAGGTCCAAAAGGAGATCGTGGTGACCATGGAAAAGTAGGACCACCTGGACCAGCTGGACAACCAGGAGAACCAGGACCACCAGGTTCAAAAGTGAGTACAAAATATTATTTTGATTGTTTAGTAAATTTTCCATATTTAACACATTTTTTAGAAATCAGACCATTTCCTCTGTGTGCTCGTTGTTTTTTTACTTGTTGACTTACATAAAACCACTACAATTTATTTATTGGGGCACATTTATAAGCAGGCTTCTTTGTTCATTACAAATTACGGCTTTTAAACCCTTGTTAACTACTTAATAGGCCTTTTATTTGTAGTAAATGATAATTAACTCATTTAATTCATTAGATAATTTTTTTTAATTCGATAAATTATTAGATAAATTTTAACGCCATTTTTTTGTAGTAAGTACGTTTACCACGGGCCAATAGGAATTATAAGAAAGCATGGAACTTACTGACTTTTATTTTTTTATTTATAAATTAAAGCTTATAAATACTACAAATTGCAAATACTACAAATTCTTTACAACTTCAAAAATTCATAACTTCGAAAATAAACAAGATATTTATATTCTGTCTTTTGCATGTATTACTGCAACTAATAAAGTTTTGTTTAGTACACTTCAACATGTGCACCATTGGTGGCCCTAGGCACTTCCAGTCTGTAATCAATTTCAAACCAGGTATTGTAAAGATAATTTTGGAACACCCTGTATATTATGATATGTTTTTGTATATGGATAGTATAATATATTTTATTTAATGGATATTCATCTGTATTTAGACAAATGCTCTTCTTAATAAATTTCATTATAATTTCAACAGGAAAATTTTAAGATCAACGAGCTTAGAATCCAGTTCATATAATTGGAACGGTATTTTTAAACACTTTAACTAGCACACTACTTAAAGATGTTTTATTTTCTCCTCTAGGGAGGTGAAGGCATTGCTGGTCCACCAGGACCTGAAGGAAAACAAGGACCAAAAGGTGAAGATGGTCTCCAAGGTATACCTGGACCACCAGGGAAAGATGGGGAACACGTGAGAATAAAATTTCTTGCCTCAATTTTTAATTTTTCAAATTATATTTAAAAAACTAATAACCAAATTGAAAATTGATTGCTAAAATTTTTATTAATAAGTACTTGATTTGTTTTTCTCCAGGGACCTAGAGGACCACCAGGACCAAAAGGTGAAGATGGAAAAATGGGATTACAAGGACCACCAGGACCAAGAGGTCCACATGGACCGGCAGGTCCAAAAGGTTTGCCTGTAGGTAAACTTCTTCAGTGGTATCTTTCCCCCCCCATTTATATATTTTAAAATAAATAACATTTTTGTTAGTTATCATCTTAAAACCATATGGATGTCTTTTTATTTTGTTTTAACACAAAGATATGTCCGTATTTAAATAATTTAATACGCTGTTATTATAACTTAATATCTATATTATATTATTGTTTACATTTTATAACAAATATTATTAAATTATTCGTAATATACATTATTCTTGTTATTTTATTGGTATGAATTCATTTTAAGAAATTCTATGCTTATTTTTAGGGAAATCCTGGATTTCCTGGACCAGCAGGAGAACCTGGAACTGTTGGACCTAAGGTACGAATAATGGCTTAATTAATTTATTTATTTATTTATATTATTTATGTATTTAATTTATTTATTTATTTGCCCTGCAATTTAATAATGAATTTCATGTTGAGTCTAGGATAGAATAGCCAGGATAGATAGAATATTGAATCCAGGATAGTTTGGTAAAATTCCGCATAAACATCCAGTTTTAATCTTTTATAGAAATTGTTTCTAGCGAAAAAAAAGATTACACCACGACAAAAGATTACCTTCTCACGAAATTTAGTTTAAACTGAAATGCTCTTTTCTGTTTCCCCCCTTCATCCATTCCCACTCAATCTAAGACATATTTCTAAACGATAAAGTTACAGTTACAAAAACAAAATTCGGAAGCATTAAAGTAACATTTTTTAAAAAATTTTATACCATTATTTTTAAAAAGACATATTTTGTGCAATATAAAATGCTGGGACGAGAAAGAGCGAGTAAAAAAATAATAAGGAATCTTTTCAGGAATTAATCGCAATTTTTCTCTCACGTTTCACAGGGTGCTACTGGAAAAGATGGAAGCGATGGAAATCCGGGTGACCCAGGACCCATCGTAAGAATAAAATTTTATTAAATACATTTAACCCTAAAATTTCATTAGGTACAAAATTTTATGCCTGTCTGTGTTTATTTAAGGGTCCACCTGGCGAACCTGGTAAAATGGGAGTGGCTGGTGCACCTGGCAAACCGGTAAGTAGTTTAAATCCTTTAACGCTATGAATTTTTTTTTTTTACGTTATTTATAAAAAATGTTATTGTAGTGCAGCGAATTCCACCTTTCAATCCCGTATTCTTAATATTTTGGAAAAATCTCCGATTTTTTGCCAGAGAAATTAGTCATATTATTGCTCAAGGCTTTTCATTGATTTGTGAAGTAATTTTTATCATGAGTTTTGAAGGAAAAAAAAAAGGGTACTACAATCATGATATAGAAAAAAGTAAAAATAATTTTTAACTTTTTGTTGCAATTGCAACGCCATTGGCTGAATCGCTGAGCCAATAAGAAATCAGAGTTACGAACAGTTAGAGAAAAGACTTTAGCGCCAATCGCTGGCAGTGTTATAATTTAAATTAATAAATTAAATTATAAGTATTTTAAAATACAAGTAAATTATCAGTATTAATTATAGGTATTTCAAACTTATTGTATATTGTATTAAATTTATTGTATATAATTATAAGTATTTTATGTTTCAAAGAATAAGTATAGAAAATTAAAAGTAAAGATAAAAAATAGTGAAGAATTAATTGAATTTATATGATAAACTAGCATCTCTAGTGAATAAGTAGGCTAGGTGTCTGATTTTGGAATCTTCAATTAGCATTTCTGCTTTAAAAATAGTGCTGTAGTTCGCGGCTGCGCATTTTTGTGCTTTTTTTAAAAATAAAATTCGTGTGTTAAGTGTCATTAAAATTTCAGTGAGGATCTTTAATTTAAAATCTCTATGTATGTCTTTGTTTCGAATAAAATATGTGACCTTCACACATTTTTTAATAATTTATTTTGGAAGACATTAAGTTTCTTAGCATTTACATTTCTGTAATTGCACCAGGCAAGGGATGCATAAGTAATCATAGGTTTGATATATGTATCGTTTGTTTTTAATTGACATCATGGAGTAGGGATCTACTAGACATTTTAATTTATTGTATATTCCAATGGCTTTAGCTATTATTTTCTTAACATGATCTCCAGAGAAATTAGCAGCTCTGAGCGAAACAAACATTTTGCTTTATAAACAAAGATGTCAAATATCTATTAACACTAATATATTTAGCAAAAAGAGTGAAAGCTCACAGCCACGCCATAACGTGGCTTTGATATTATCACAATATTATCACAATAGTTACAATGAAGTCTGTACTAGGAATTAAGGTTAATCAATTTTCAGGGACCAGCAGGACCTGCCGGCAAACAAGGAGACATTGGACTCACGGGGGAGAAAGGAGACAAAGGGCCAGTTGGACAACCAGGAGACCAGGGACCCGTTGGAGCACCAGTATGTAGATTCAGCATAAAATATTTTTTTATTAAACTATGACTAAAAAGATTATCGTGACAAAATAAATATGAATAATTAACCGCACTTTGTTTTTACTATATAGGGTAACCCTGGACTACCAGGACCTTCTGGTTTAAGAGGATCGCCGGGACCAGCGGTAAGAATTAATTTATTAATTAACGAGGAAGTGTTTGCGCAATAAGATAAAACAAATTTTGCGAAATAATTTATTAAGCAAAAATTATAATATCTTCATAATAAAATATGTATTAAATACATGAACTGTATCATACTTAATTATTTAAACTATATAAAACTTACTATTAAAAAGTAACAGTATAAAAATTGAAACGATCTAAAATTTCAATGATCTTAAAGGATTTCAATTTCCTTTACTTTTAAATTATCATTTTCAATTTTCGTTCTTTTTTTCAGGGAGATGTCGGACCACCTGGTCAAGCTGGTCCTCCTGGACAACAAGGAAATATTGTAAGTCATTTTTCTTTATATTTTAAGAAGGTATATATCTTTCTTAATAGGCCAATTTAAACAGTTTCTGTTTAGTTTAACAACATTTATTGCAAAAATAAAATAAATAAATAAATTAACTACCACTTTATAAAAACCATAGACTTTAACGATATTTCTCAGAACATTGAGCTACTATTAAGTGTTAGAAAAAAAGCGAAAACAAAACAGAAAAGAGACAGTCATATCTAATTTTCGGGAGGAGTTTACATATTCTTATTTCCAACTATTAAACCATATCTACTTTATTTCGGAAGAGAAGCAGTTTTATATAAATGCTAAATTTATAAAAGAAATATTGATATTTTGTTTTTCTCAAAAAATTACTAGAATTAAATGTTTTCGTACCAGTTTTTGCTCTTTTCCATCTTGCTATATAAGGGCTTTCAGCCATGTTAAGTGAAGGGAAATAAAATTATTGTATATGTTTCATGGTAACGCAGAAATAACTCTTTGTTTAAAACGTGTTTGAAGTTTCTTAAGACTATCCTTTTGAAACTTTCCATGAGGAAAATGGAACAGTATTTATGTTACTAACAGTAAAATATTAATTATGTATTCACACCATATGAGGAAACATCCTGAACTAATATACTGAAGAACAAGCGAGCAAGACATATTGACCAAAATATACATTGAAAAAAATATAACTTATTTTTTGTAAAAATTGCCAATTTTTGAATTTTGTTTTTCATCAAGATAATATTTATTTAAAATGAATGAATAATTCTCAGCATTTACAAAGTCTATAAATAAGGATTATCAATCCTGTAATAAATTTTTCTTCTCCGATTTCCATGTTTTGTTTTGCCAGAATTTTAATATGCTATTGAAAACTGTAAAATAGTAGAAAATATACTACCAGATTATATATAAAAACAGATTTATAAAATAATTTCAAAGTAAACCCATTACTATGAGATTAAGTGTAACATTATTGCATATCCTAATAAATTAAATTGTAATGCATTCAACAAATTCTGTAGAGAAAAACTATTATAAAAAACGCTTACATTAAAGTGTTTGGCTACGTTGTTCCTTGTTGTACCATCACATGCGGTTCACGTGTAGTACCAGCCCTAAGCAAAAGAATATTTTATATGTAATATTTTCTTAGTAAGGTTTTACGATTCTTTTGAATATATTTTTAAATTATTTATTTTTCAAACGGATATAACGTTACTGTAATAAATAACAATATTTATGAATACACACTTATTTATCTTTAACCTGATCGTCTTAAGTGTATAGGTCAGCAGCTGGGAATGATTATTTATAATTGATTATTTATTTATTTTTTAATAGTGTAAGTATTTTTTATAAAGATGAATTTTAATGTGTTATGTTCAATTTAATATTAAAGGGTTCTCAAGGCGAAAAAGGAGCCAAAGGTGAAAGAGGAAAACGTGGTTTAAAAGTAAGTCATACTTGAAAATGATGCATATTTAAGCAAACAAAGTTTTAGAAAAATTAAAGAATAATAAGATTTGAAAATAACCTCTAAAATTTAGTTATTACAGAAGAATTTTTAGACGGTTAGTTTCTAATTATTAGGACAAAGATAGCTTAAGAGCAAGCTTATTTGATTTTCAAAACTAGTGATACACTTTTGCATACTGATCTGGTATGTATAACTGGGCATCTGATGCCATCCTATTCGTCCTGTGTTGATGTAAGAAAGCTGATTACATAGTAAGGCTTTATAGATAATTTTATGCCGGGGTGCTCCGATTATTCTTAAAAACACTTTCTGGGCGATAATTTGTAATATTCTTATTTGCGTTTTGGTCAAAGCGCCCCATGAAGGGGAGACATAGCTGAGAATTGGCGTAAATGCACATAGTATGAATAAAATTTTGAGTGTTCTGAGCAATCTTTGAGTCTTTTGATATGTCTAAGAGCTAGGTCAAGCAGTCTCTGATGTTGTTTATATGAAGATTCTAATTGTATTCTAAGTGTATTAGTTAGGGTGATCCATAAATATTTGGCATTAGAAACTTTTGAATTATATTAATATCAAATTAAGTTCCCTTTTTTCTATTTTAGTTGGTTCCAGTCATCCACAACCCTTTTGCTTTAGTTTAAAAAATTGCTGCATACTTGTCGCATAATTCATAAATTACAAAAAAAAAACTCGATAAATAGAATACGGTATATTACGAGAAGTTCCAGAATAGGGAAAACAAACATCAATTCACCTTCATGCTTACAGTTTTATGTGTGGGTAACCATCGGTCAAGTTATCTTCGTCCTAAAGAAAGGAAGAAAAAAAAATACGATTAACTACAAAATGAAGAAAATTATAAGCCCCGCAAAGCGATCACAGTTTACCCATTTGCAAAATGGTTGTTATCTAATTTTTTGGAATAGAAAGTTTATTGTGTTCTCATCTTGGACATCTTTGACTGTTAATCCTGAACTGCTCGGTACACAATTTCGCAGACATATTTAAATGCAGCTCAAACACATTCTGTGTAAATTCTTTTGATGGCTGAATAGACATTGAACAGCCAATCGAGATCAATATTAGCATTTTTGGATTGGTACAATACTGTTTGAAGGAGATTGTAAGCGGCTTCATACACCCGTTCGTTTTGGATTCTCAAGCTCATACATGAAACATGATTTGAAAGATAGGCTTTTTTTCTATTTTACGAATAGTGAATGAATCATTTATATTGCGTGGAAGAAAGTCTACGGTCTTGTGCAAGTTATTGGGTACGTTGACAATGAATCCCTTTATCCCTAACTGGTGATCACCACCCAGTTCTCGTATTAGCATGAAAGGGGTTCGGAGAGTCAACATTCACTCTTTAGCAGGGTTCATTTCTCTCAATCATTTTGGCTCTTTTGTGAAGCATGGGCTTCGTGCTTGCGTATGAGAAACGGAATTCATTCATTTTTCCGTTTGTGTGTAGCGCTTAAAGTATTCCCGTCTACGCTCTTTGTCTTTTTCAGCCTCGGTAAGTTTAGGCCTTGACATCGTGTTTTTCTTGCTTCAACTCTAACTTTTGGGATCGTGTCAATCAGTTTGGACCCTCTTTATTTGTAATATTCATCTGAATCAGTATTGAAAACGATCCAGTTTGAACTGCAGGTTAGAAAATTTCTGATTCTTAATTAAAACAATAAAAACAAAAATATCATTCAAATGACGAAATTCTCTTTTATTCACAACTCAAGAAGTATTTATGGGATCTCTCTGGTCCCATATCTCAAAAATAAACTCACCAACTTAATGCATAACAAAATTAAAAGTGATAAAAAGAATTCTAAAAAATTATCAAGCAGCAGCGGTCGCCATAGCAACGCCTGCACACTGTTTACTATTACTCATGATTATTGTAGTTGAAAAGTGAGGACGCCATGAAATCTAAACCAAGATCCATTTTTCCAATGGGTAATATTATTCCGTTATTTTTTCTCTGCCACACACTTCAAAAGACAAAGCCTTTTGTTGACAACATATTAACAATGCACCCTTATTTCCAAACTCGACAGCTTACTATTGAAATCAATATTAGTGTTAACGATGACGTCACTTGTAGAGCCTGACAAAGGCAGGGGCATACGGGACAGCTGCCCCGGGCCTCACATCAGAGTGGCCCCCATATCTAACTGAAAGTTTATTTTAGGTTTCCTTCTTTAATGAACTTTTTTTAAACAAAATATCAGTACAGTGTAAAATCCGCTAGTTTTATGCTAGCTTCTTCAATAATCTATCGTGTGAACAAAACAAAAAATTATTTTTCGTAAATCCACGGCTTTTTAAAGCGGAATTCAGCTATATTTTCGCAATTACGATGAACAAATTTGGCCACTCAAAAGCCTGTATTTTTTCATATCGCAGAATGTGATATGTTTAGAGAGATACAGGCTTCTGATAGGCTTAAGTGAGCCATAGTAATTGCGAAAATTTAGCTGAGTTCCGCCCTAATGTCAGCAAGGATATGAATTTTTGTCTGCTAGATGTCAAAGTTAGCAATCAGAAAACTGCTGCATTCGGCATGATGGATATAGAATTGTCAGAAAGTCAATAAAATGGACAGAACGATATTTCGTCTGACCATTGGAGAGGGGAGGGCTTCATACCTATTTTAGGTTCTAGTCAATTTTCTTGTTACATATGTATAATGAGGTGAAAAATTTAAATACCTCCATAAAGTTCAATTTTTCATTACTGAAGTAGTGAAACATAGGGGATCCCCAAATAAGTTTTTGCCAGGGGCCCTACTCAGACTAAGTCTGGCCCTGGTCACTTGCAATTGCACTTCAATTCATTTCCATTCATTCATTTCTTGCATCTCGTAAAAACTACCAGTCCAGTTTATAATCTATAAGCATAAGCAGTCTATTCTAAATTCGCAATTTAAATTTGCTGCGCGTCCCGGGTGCCCAGTTATTTTTAAATAAAGAAGCAATTTAAATTTGAAAACAACCACATTGACTGCTTACTCCCAATAAATGCATACAAAATGATCCCATCATGATGGAGGGAATAATAGGGAAATCTTCGCGAATCAGGTGCCTAGTTTTAATTTCAAGTCAAATAATTTAAATTAAAATAGTTGGTTACAAATGAAAAGGATAAAAGTGAGTATATATACTTCGTCGTTTAGTTTTTTTATTGCTATTTTAACATTAAATCTATGCATTTGTTTATAACGACAAAAACATTCTAACGATAATTTCGTCAGTTATTGTGATATTTTGTTACATCGGGCTTTTACTCTATTTCCACATAATGAATAGGAACCTAATCATGACGACATTCAAAATATTTGTCCTTGTTTGAAAGATATAAAATGAATGCTTTATTCGTCAGTTCTTTCTTTTCTTTCTTAGGGACATAGGGGAGTGATTGGTAGAGCGGGTATGAAGGGAGTACCAGGGGAAAAAGGAGAAAAAGGAGAAAGGGGAATACAAGGACCTCCAGGAATGAAAGGAGACACTGTAAGTAGCCTACTACTTAATACTTATCTAGACTACTTAATATCATTTTTATTATTCAATAAAATGCAATTTATTGTTAAAGGGACCACCAGGACCAGAGGGAATGAAAGGAAATGATGGCCCACCAGGACAGCCAGTAATTATTTGTTTTTAAATGCTTTACTATTTATTATTATTTTAAAATATTTTTTAATTACATTTTAAATGACTTTCTTGTTGCTGCTAAATCGATGCATCGAAGTATTTGTCATTCATTCTGTTTTGTAATTTTTTCCATTCACAGAAATACTCGTACTAAATATATGCACTTTTTTGTGAATAATGAATAAAAAATTTATTCACATTGTTTTTCAAACATAAAATTGCTTAAAAATTTTTTTTATAGAAGATGTTTATTTTTTTGTCTAAATATTTTGTTTTTATTTTATAAAGGTATGAATATTTTTAAAACCTTTATTTGTATTTAGTAAAATCTACATTAAAAAAGTGTAATTTTTATGTTTGACTTGATTAAGGTACTATGTTTTATTTAAGTAAAATATATTTGACGATATAAAGATAATTTATTTTGTTACACTATCTTTGAAAGTGTTTGAATCATATCACATCTTTGGAAAAAGGTCATAAAATTTTAAATACATATTCATAATTTCTGCCTAACTCTATTTTATTTTTAACCTTTAAAAAATAATAATAAAATGATCTTTAATTTTTTTGCTCTTTTTTTTTGATAATAAATATTTACTGTGTTCTGTCGTTACTTCCTTTTAAACTTAAAATTTGTTTAGTAAGAATTTTTGTTTCAGGGTTTGGAAGGTCCTTCTGGTCCGAAAGGAGCTCAGGTAAATAATAATAAGTATAAAGCTTATATTTAGATTATATAGTTTAAATATTTTAGTAGCCTTAAGTTAGCTCTGTACGTAGCATTCTTTACATAATAACAAAAACCAAGAATAAATATTGTACATTTGAACAATATATAGAAACCTTCTTTATTCAGGGTCGAGTATCTCTATTTGAAAGGGGATTTAAGGAAATTGAAAATACCAATAATCAAATGGATCCAAAAGTCATGGAATAGCCATAATTTACCGAGTGATCTCGGCTCTCAAAATACGGTACAGCATGCCGGTCATTGTTTACCGACACCTGCTTTAACCAATACAGCGTCACAACCAGACTATACCCGGTCACAAAATCTTGATTAAAACCATCTCGGCCGGTGATTCTCGCTACTTGTGAGCTTCTTTGAAGGCGCATCTTTGGAAGAAGCGAAATTCTAGAATAGTTCCATTTTAAGCTCTAAAAGAGGGGATAGGATTGAATCGGTAAATGAATAAGAGCCAGTGTTCCTATGAACTTATTTCTAACAGTGCAACCTTGAATCGGTAAAAGCAATTAAAGACAATATTTCCATGAACTTATTCTAACAGTGCAATCCTAGAGCTGTGATGACTCAGGGGATATTAGAGAGTTCGCCTTCCAATGAGGGGAACCGTGCTTGAATCCCAGGATAACTGGTCGAAATGAATTCCGCATCCGGCTTGCACCGACCACAGTGTCGACGTAAAATATCCTCAGTGGTAAACGGATCATGGGTTGGAGTCGCCTTTCAGTCAGTCTAACATTGGGAGGTTTTCATGGTTTTCTTCTCTATGTAACTCAAATGCGGGTTAGTTCCATCAAAAAGTCCTCTACGAAGGCAAATTTTTTTTCCAATACTTGATCCAGGAGTTCCCTTGTCTTCTGGATAGGGTTCAAAATTACAAGGCTACGGAGTTGAATATTAGTAGCCATGAACCAAAAAAATAATTGGGCCAGCTGTTCTCAACGATGGTTATAAAATAAGATAATCCTGAATCGGTTAAACCAATAAAGACCAATGTTCTCATGAAATTATTTCTATCATTGTAACGCAAATTTGGTTTAATCAATAATAACCGCAGTTCCTATGAACATAGTTCTAACAGATGATAAACAGTGATTCAAATTTAAATTTTATTTGTATTCGCCACTGTAAATTAAATATTTATATTTTGATTTTAAATTACGTAACATTTTAAAATTAAAATATATCTACTTAGTTTAAGCTGAAATGGCCTATAACTACTTTTATAAAATGCTTTTTTCATCAATGTCTTATTTTTGAAAGCAGTGGTCAGACATAATTTTTTAATTCTCAAATTCACTTTTTCAATTTTCTGCAAACACAGAATAATAATATTCAAAAAAGTGATTTTCAGTACGCAACAGTGTAAAATGATTTTAAAATCGCGTTTTATGAAGTTAACGAGATTTTTAATATGAATATTTTTTTTTATAAATAATAATCTCTCTTCTTGAAATAGGGTCCAGGAGGTCCGAAAGGTGAAACCGGTCCAGCGGTAAGTATATCTCTTAAGTTTGTCATGAAAATTAAATTGCATTTATTGTCCATTTTTTTTATGTATCGAGAAATTTTAAGAGTTAGCGTTCGATTGAATTTGAAAATAATGGCGAATGTTAATCGATTTATGCCGTGATTTTAACATTATTATATTATTAAACTTTAAAAATATAATTAAAATATTAAAAATAAATAAAAAAATTTTTGTTTGCTCCAAGTGGATTTATTCCACTTTTAATAATGTCAGTTTGTATAAAATTTAATCAGGCCTGCCAAGAACTACTTCTTTTGCAAAAGCTTTAATAGAGTGGTAGACCAAACCAACCATAAACCAAAGCTTTCAGAATTTTTGGTAATTTTGTTAAAAAATTTTTTTTAACATTTTGGAAGTCTCACCATTATGTACCGATTCGTTCGTTGTAGTGGAACTGGGCGTCTGAGGCCTTACGGCTTTTTTCCCATCCACCATGTACCGATACAAAGTGGCATTGCGTATGAAATTTTAAATCATTTATCTGTAGTGGTGTAGAATATAAAGTCAAATGAATAAAAAAATAATGCATGGAAGCATAAATTTAGGTACCACTAGAATAAATTCTTACAAAAAGTGTAGAAAGCTGAGAGTCTGAATTACTGTTGGTAGAGGAAAGTCAAGCCCAAATTTTTGTACTCATTGATTAAACTGACATTAATTTTTAAGTGCAAAAATAATAATAGTTAAATCTAAGCATATAAATACACGAATAATGAATTTTGATAACATTTGGAATTAATGGTATTTATTAAAGGTAGTTTGCGTGTAAGGAAGGGCAGTATATCTTGTTAGAGTTTCATACAGTAGTAATCTTGTAGAGATGATTTATTATTATGTGTTTATTTATTTTGATAACTGTTATATTATTTGAATAATAAATACGTACACGGTTGGTTGATTGGTGTAAGAAACAGTAGGACTTCCAATAGAATGCTAAATAAAATGAGGTAAATTACTTTTATGCATGAAAGATGGCAGGCTTGCAGCAGCCTATGTCCCATTCATCTTATTTAAGTTGCTGTATCGTTGAGGTGGATTTAACACTCGAAAGACTGAAACTTGGTACATAACTATATTGCCCAAAAGCAGTCAAAATGACTGGATTGCAAAAGAATAAATAATGCGTAAAAAAATTTGTTTAAAATTAATTTTTAATATTTTTTATATTATTTACAGTTATATAACAAGTCTTTAGTAAATATTAACAATTCTATGTTGTGCAAAATTCTAAGAAATTGTGTCATTATTTTTCTAATTGAAATTAAAAGCAGTTAAAATGACTTCCTTAGGCAATCTAGTGTTAATGGAGTATCTGAAAAATACATTCAAACATTTCTCGACTTGGGCACAACCTCCGTCATTTGAGGTGTGTTAGAGATATATACATTTTAAGTAGCAGGGAGTTTTTAATAAATTTTATTTATTTGACAATTTATATACCTGCAGCGATGACAACTACTACGCATTTTGCAAAATATTTTATTGAGTGGTAGAGAACTAAACACTAAGGCTTACAGAGCTTTTGATCATTTTGTTAACATTTTAAAAGCCTCGCCCCTAGAAGGTGGTTTTTTTATTATAATTACAACACACATTTGCAGGCATTGCAACACACATTGCCAATTAAGGCTTATAAACCTTTGTCAAATAGAAGGACAACTAGCATAATGCAGCACAAAGATACATCCAGGGTACCAACGGGAATCGAACCTATTACCTTAACGATTTGCAAAGCGTTTAACGAATCTCGTCCAGGAAAGCCCCTCGAGAAGTATAAAACAAAGTGGCTCTTTATACAAGCTTACGAATGATTCACAAGTAGTGGTTTGAAAAATAACTCTAAATCAAATTTATGAAAGAAAGAACCAAGGCATAAACTTAGATACCACTAGATGAAATTTTTCCAAAAGCTTAGAAAGTTGGCAGGCCTGTACGTGTTTAATCGAATCATTTGTCGTTGTCTGTATGTTGTATGAATATATGTTTTTCGCTAACAACAGGAAAAGATATTTTTTGAAACTGCAAAAATTCCACAGTAGTTAAAGGCTAAGCTATTGAATTAATTCGTCAATTTAGTGTTTATTATTCGTTAAAAAAGGAATTTACCTCTTTAATTTTTATCGAGAAAAAGAAAAACTCGAAATTCCGTGGATATCCAAGCATGCCTATAAAAGAAACAAATACAAAGACATTGACCTTTCTAACACTAGGTTTACGAACGTTTCTTATATACCTATCCCTACGAACACGCGTCAATTTGACGCATAAACGAATACATCTAACAGCACTTACAGAGATGCTCCGGACAGCAAATATATATTTTAAAGTGGTAGTTTGTCAATTGTGATTCTTGGTTTAATAAATTCAATTTAGGAGATTTTTATCCACCACTATTTCTAAACTTCGTTAGCTTATTTATTTCACCACTTTAGGTTTGCAAAATTAACTTAGTAGTTATTTACCGTTTTTTTTTAAAAAAAATTATTTTAGCGTGTCCGGAGAAGTTGGCATCTCTGCACTTAGAAAGCAATGTAATTATACACTATTAGAAAAAAATGAAAATATGAGATATATATTCATGAAATATTCAAGTATTTTATTTTTCAAAACTCGAACTAAGAAACTGAAACCTTCAAAATCTGACACTTTGACATCAATTGACATTCTGCATTTGTTCTTTCTATCGGCAACAGTTGTTTATCATTTGTTTCATTTGAGATAACGGATCGAAGTATTGTCGGTACATACCTGTTTATTATTGATGTGATGCTTGCATGTTTACTCAAAATTTTGTCTAAATTACGATCGCGTCAAATGGACGCATATCCGTAGAGATAGGTATACCATAAAGAGAATTTCAATATTTCAACGCTTTTGAAGAAAATAGACTTTCCATATATACTTACCTCGATCAATGGATAAAAGTCATTACAAGAGATAAAATAAAAATGCAAACGGATTTTGTAATTTTCCTTATAAAATTCGAAATGCATCAAAATGACGCGTCCCGTAAACCTAGTGTTAAATGCTTTAAAATTCTGTTAAATTGCACTAGCATTATTGTAATTCTTTTCTAAAAAGTAAAGCAGTTAAAAGATGAGATTTTGTTTCATATTAAGGCTCTTTTTAGCTCTTGATAAATTCGTAAAATATTTAAAAATTAAAATTTTTTTTTCGTGCATGAAATTATAAATTTTTATAATTATAAACTGATTCTACTAGTGTGTGTGTTTGCATGCATGTGTGTGGGTGTTTAATTTTATTCCCTGAATAAAACAATTTTTTTCTTGTGTGCATTGTCTTTCTATTTTTATAATTTTTACTAATTCTTTAATATAATTTTGTTCTCTTTCTTTATTTTAGGGTCCAGGCGGTCCACCCGTAAGTATGCTTTCGAATATGTCATTTTTCATTTAAATAAAATTTCTACTGAAACTGTTTTAATTATAACATTCATGGTTGATCTTCATTTGGCTTTTGCCGTGTGAAATAATCCAAAAAAATTATATAAGTAAATTTTAAGTAACTATTATTTTATTCTTTTAAAAACTGAATACTTTACTTTGTTTTACTTGTCTTTGTTTCTGAAACAAATTTTTTTTTCAAGGGTCCACCAGGTGAAGGTCCTCAAATTCCACCAGAAATTTTGTTCCAAAGAGATTATCCTTATTTACGTCACAAGAGAAGCGTCGACGACATCGAAGAGGATGACATTTTTCCCAAAAAGGACACGTCGACGGGTCAGACAGACGAAAAGCCCGAAACCCTCCAAGACAAATTGCTGAACATGTACGCCAACATCTATATCATGAGGAAAGAGATAGTGCTGATAAAGAAACCCTTGGGGACCCGGAAGAACCCGGCAAGGACTTGCAGAGATTTGTACCTGGGACACCCAGATTTCCAAGACGGTAAGTATATTACAGTGCGATTGTGGTGGCGGTAACTAATTAAGGATTCATACAAGCATCATTGTAGTATTCATAATACATTTTGGTTATGCGAGATACACTTCAATTTGGATCTAATATAGTAATCTCAAAGAAATGAATAAAATCGTTTAAGAAAAATTTGATTTATTAAGTAAATATTAGTAGATAAAAAATGGCCGTAGTTAAAATATGAAAATGAAGAAAAAAATCCTTAAAGGGATCAAGAAAAATCATTCTCTTCATATCGAGAATTTCTGTTAAGATTGATATTCAATGGTTGGGAAATCCAAAAGGCCCTTCCCCTTCAGTCGCAAAAAATTGGAAATTGAATGAATTGCTCCCAACGGATAGTTAGGAGCATGAGGAGAGATCCAAGATTGGAGAATTATCGAAAGATAACATAGCCAAAAATAAAGCCAACCCCCCATAATCAATTATAGATTTGCAAATAATTTGGCGATCACGAATCAGCCTAAAAAGATTGTTAGAATTAGTATAACCATGTAACCTAAGCATATTTGTGGTAAAGAATAAAGAGTTATAAATAGATTTTTGTTTTCGATTTAGTGAATTAATGAGTCTACATTATTGAAATAAAAAAGTTAGCTGTACATTCATTGTAAAAAAAATAATAAATTATTTTATATTCTCTTTTTATAAATGTAATAAAAATTAAATGGTTAGTTTAATTTAATTGAAATTTGGTTAAGAATGATAAAAAATAAGTTAAAAAAATTAAAGATATTTAAAAATCGAGGAAATATGTAATGCCTATTGTCGCATCACAGTGATAAATCAAGTGAAATCAGTGATAAATCAAGCAACCATGAAGCTTGTGAGGTTGCTAAGTTTTATCTTAAGAACAAATTTGACAGATTTACAATGAACACATGCTGTTGCACATGAGATTTTTGAACGCATTTTAGATATTTTCGCGTCGCTAATTTCAAATCTCCAATCGCATTCTCTCCACAATCAGCAGTTTTTATACAATAATATTTTTTTAACCAGGATATTATAAGAGGCACTCGAGTAACTACTAAATATCACCACTTATCTGTTACGTAGGGAGTGGTAGAGAAGCTGATAATATACCTCACTATATGATGTTAAGTTCATAGTTTTTTTTTGTTTTGTTTTAAGGGTCATTTTCAAAGGAGCAGACAAGTGTTGTTGTTACTGTCAATGACCGTAATTGATGGTTGTTGATTTCCACCTCTGAATATTGACAATAACATAGTATAAATATATATAATAGGTCTAGTAAAGTGCCACTGCCCAGTATACATTTGACCGGTATACCTTACACTGATATTTTAGTAAGGTTCAGTTCCACTGTCCGGTATGCCCTACATCAATGTTTCTTCTAATGTTCAGTGTCACTACCCAGTATACATATAACCGGTACTCCTAACACTGCTTTTTTTTTCTAACCTATCCTCAGCAGATAATAAAATATCGAATAAATATAATAATATCAACGAATAAATTAATATCAAATCGTATATAACAAATATTTTGAACATTCACCAAAGCGATTATGTGATTGTTGACATTCACCGGTGAAAGTCGACATTCTTTTGATTTCCGTCATTCACGGTAACAGGCACACAAATCTCGTTCACTCACAGAAGGTCAAAATTTGAACTGTTCTCGAAACTCAAAGCAATGGCCGCTAGTGGTAGCTTCCGATCACGATTTCGAGGAAACAGAACGAATCTTTTAGCAAGGATCCTCTAAAATCTATAAGAATGATGTCAAATATCTCTAACGTGCGATCTAATGTTTTATAATCGCAATACCTCTTTACATTATTTTTCCACAATATTTATAGATTAGGGTCCCTGCTAAGAAATTAGTTCTGTTTCCTCGAAATCGTGATCGGAAACTACCACCAGCGTTAATTTCTTTGAGTTTTGAGAGCGCCCACGACGTCCTATCATTTCATTCAGCATAAATCTCTCACAAATGTTCTTATGTTAAAACCTAGCAATCTTATGATAATTATAGTTGCTATTCACTTGATTTAATAAAGGCAGGACAATTTTCGACTGACAAAATATTAGGGAGTTGTTAAATCATTAATATAAAATTTTTTTTTAAAAAGTGGTAAATTTATTTGAGTAAAAAAACTTTGTTGTTTTGAAGTTAGTCTGAAAAAATTTTTTGATGTGACTTCAGTTGGTAAAAAGTAAAGTCCTATTGCATAAATAAACAAAGTTTTTGAACTTAGGAAAATTGTTAGGCAAATAACTATAAATAAATATATAAAAATTCCAAAAACCACATTTATTTAGCTTATTTGAAAAATTCATTGAAAAGATATGCAAATGAAATTTATAAATAATTTGCAATAATTTCCTATTTCCAGAATATCTTCAAAAGAATCTTTTTGTAATGTTTATAAATTTCAGAGTAAGAATGTGAGATATCGATATCTGATCTTTTCTCATCATACTTTCGAACGTTTTTAATATTTCGAACAATTATATTTTAATTAGCAGATTTTCGGCTAATTTTGCCAACTTTTTTAAAGGCTTAACTGTAACAAAGTGGCAGAAGTCTTTGAATTATTTAGGAGTAGTGGTCAGTAAAAACACTATAAATTGATTTTACTAAATCACGTAACATATATTAAAAGAATGCTACAAGAAAATATTTATCTGCCGAACGGAGCAAATTGACATTTCTTCTTTTAACTTTAAAATAAAATTAATAAATAATAATTTTAATGCTTTTCGAGTATGCAGAGAAAATCTGAATCGAGTAACGATTGGAGAAGGAGTCGAATACAAGTTCTCAGAAAGTTCTGTAGTTATCATTTTCAGCTACCAACATTTAACTATTGACTCCAAAGCGCTGGTTTATTAAATTCAGTTAATAGTCCAGATGAGTTACTTGAAATAATCCCATTAGTTTTTTATTTCTTACAAGCCCATTTTCGTATCTAAGATTATTCGATAGTAATTCCACAAAGCTTAAAAATCTTGTTACAAACTTTTAGCCACATCTTAAACGCAGCGAATTTGCAAAAACAACATAGCATTAAATCGTTTTATTAGTACTGATGAAGTTATTTAAAATAATCCCATTAATTTATTTTCATTTAAGTCCATTTCGGTGTCTATCATTATTCTCGATTAATACTATAAAGTTTGATAATCTTGTTACAAACTTTTTCCCACATTTTAAGCATGTAACGAATTTGCAAACGCTACACAGCATTTTATCTTTATATTGGTATTGAGGAGTAACTTGAAATAATCCCATTTTTTTTAATTTTCATTCCAGCCATTTACGTGTTTATTATTATTCTATGTTATTCTATGCGACATTTTAAACGGAGCGAGTTTGCAAATGCAATACAACATTTTATTGTTTAATTTATTTATCTTTTTTATTATTTCAGGATGGTTTTGGGTTGATCCGAATCTTGGAATGATAGACGATGCTATCCATGTGTTTTGCAACATGACCGCCAGAGGGCAGACGTGTGTCTATCCTGACAAACATTCAGCCATTGTGAGTATATAATTGCTATTAAATAAAAGCTTGGAAAAGTTACGCCTACATTTAAATACTCCGAAAAACTTTTGATCTCATGAGATTTTCACGTAATCAATCTTAATGGTTCAAAGTGCTTGCCCTTAAATATGACAATTAACTAGTGCAAACAATATTTTAAATTACGAAGTCAGACACAAACACATATTTTCTCTGAGTAAACAAACTTTTCTTTTGTCGGATTTAGATTTTTGACACTCATAATATAGCAGGTAGACGCAATCTAGAAGACACTGGTTGGCGATGGCTCAAAAGATTTGGCATTGATTTAAAATCGTTTCAGTGTTTGGATGAAACTAATCGAATATGCTTCATGTAAAAGAAAACCACGAAACTTCCAGGGAGTTCAGAACGTAAGACTAGATAAGGGGATATTTAACATGGGCACTGTTTCTGGAACGAGCCAGGAACAGTATATGAATAGTCAAGTCACCACCAGGACTCGAACCGACCCCAGGGATGACGTAAAATATCCTCAGTGATAAACGGATCATAGGTTAGAGTCCCCTTACCGTCCTGCTGACTACGGGAGGTTTGCGTGGTTTTCCTCACCATGCAACACAAATGCGGTTTAGTTCTATTAAAAAGTCCCCCATGAAGGCAAATTTCTCCTTTTACTTGATTCAGGAGTTCCCTCGTTTTCTGGATTGGGTTCAAAATTACGAGGCTGCGGCGCTGAATATTAGTAGTCGTATGCCCAAAAATAGGGGCGGCCATTCAATGATGGTAATAAAATAAAATAAAATACAAATTATAAGAGCCGTGGTGGTTCAGGGGATAGAGCGTTCGCCTTCCATTGAGGTGAATCTGGTTCGAATCCCAGCGATGGCTCTTGTCTTCTGGATTAAGTTCAAAAATACAAGGCTATAGAGCTGAACATTGATACTGGGAGTTGGACACTGATACTGTTCAATGACGGTTATAGAATAAAACATAGCAATGTAATTTCTATATAAATAATTTGAGTATTTTAATGTATTAGTTAAATGCAGCACTTTATTATAGCACTGAAATAGTTGACAACACTAATGAAATATCAAATTAATTCTAGCACAAGTGCGTTTCTGCTTTTTCATGTAGTGACATCATTATAAAATGTTGCATTTCTGCACATATGTTCTTAAAAGAGCTATGCCAGGATAAAAGTGTTACATAAATTCATATTATTTATTATATAATTTTTTTTTAGCAAACGGAAGTTCATTGGGAGAAAGAAGAGGATGATTCGAATGAAAAATGGTTCAGTTCCCTCCGTGGTGGATTTAAGGTAATAATGATGTTCATAATTCTATCCTTGCTGGCTTTGTGGTCAAAACTGCGCATGGTAATTGTAGATGTAGACATCTACAAAGTTGTGAAGGAATTTGCAGCCGTATTCGAACAAAGTGATTTGGTTTAAGTTTGATTCCGCTAGAATCGGCAACTTATTCTGCGAACCCAAATTAGTCTTAATACAATAAAGCATTCCCAAAAGTTTTATTTAAATTCCTTTAAATTTAGATGCATCAATTTATTTATTGTCAAAAAAAATACCGCTGAGTTAAATTTGATCTCAGTGGAATCGGGAACTAAATCTGTGTAGCCAAATCTTTGGCTGCACAGATCAAAGTGGATCATTTTAAATACCAATTCAGGTGAATATCACAAATGAAGAATGTCCAAACTGATTGACATGATCCAAAAAGTTTGAGTTGAAGCAAGAAAAAAGCGATTGCAAGACCTAAATACAAGAAGAAAACAAAACATTTTTAAATCTAAAAAGACAAAACTTCTTTGAAAAAAACTCGCTTAAAAGCAGCAGAGATTTCAAATAAAGAATAAATGTTGCAAAAAAGGAAACGAAGGAAAAAATAAATAAAAATATGACCACCGAAGCCGACGTCTTCAGGGGATACCGGCCCCGGTAGCCATAAAACAAAACCTTTTCTATTGAGAGAGAGGCAAATGCCTAAATAAACTCCCTCAATACTGAGAGAGTTTATTTAGGCATTTGCAATTATTTGGCATTTGCAATTATTGAGGCATTTGCATTTATTGATTATTAATTAGGCATTTGCAATTATTGAGGGAGTTTATTGGGCAAATGCCTAAATAAACTCCCTCAGTACTGATGGAGTTTATTTAGGCACTTGCCTCTCTCTCAATAGAAAAGGTTTTGTTTTATGGCTACCGGGGCTGGTATCCCCTGAAGACGTCGGCTTCGGTGGTCATATTTTTATTTATTTTTTCCTTCGTTTCCTTTTTTGCAAGACCTAAACTTACCGAGGTTGAAAAAGCCAGAGCCAAATAACTTAGACGGGAATACCTTACGCGTTACACACAAACGGAAAAACGAAAGGATTCCGTTCGCAAGCGCAAGCATGAAGCCCGTGCTTCACAAAAGTACCAAAGTGATTGAGAGAATTGAACCCTACCGAAGAGTGAATGGTGACTCTCCGAACCCCTTTCATGCAAATACGAGCACTGGGTGTTGATCACCAGTTAGGCATAAAAAGATTCATTGACAACGTACCTACTAACTTGCTCAAGACCTTAACTTGCCAAGACTGTCTTCCACGCAATGTAACTGATTCATTCACTATTCGTGTAAAACTGAAAAAAAGCTTGACTTTCATGTATGAACTTGTGAATCCGAAACGGGTGTATGATGCAGCTTACAATCTCCATCAAACACCATTTTACCAAATGTTAATATTGATCTCGATTGGCTGTTCAATGTCTATTCAGTCATCAAAAGAATTTACATAGAATGTGTCTGAGCTGCATTTAAATATCTCTGCAAAATTGTGTACAGAGCAGTTCAGGATTAACAGTTAAAGATGTCCGAGGTGAAAACAAAATAAAGTTTCTTTTCCAAAAGAAATGAGACAACAACCATTTTGCCAATGGGTAACCTGTGATTGCCTTGCTTCATTTCATCTTCATTTTGTAGTGAATCGTACATAACATTTTTTTTTTTTTTTAATATTGTTATCGCGACAAGTGAAAATATCAATATTTTACGATACATCGTCAAGTTCTATTAAAATCATAAAAAAATGTTGCTATTTTTTTAAATTTTAATATACCACTCAAAGAGTTAAATTATTTTTATCAAGAATTATAGCTTTTCTCTAAATCACGGGCTGGAAGAATTAAAATTCCTCATTTATTTAGCAATTCCGCGGCTTCGATTAGCTATGGAATTATTCATTTTTTCTTCCACTATCTTGTTTTCCTTTTTTATTGTAACCCTTCCCTATTTTGTATCAGGCGATACTTAATCATATATATGTTAAGGTTAATTCGTTTATGAACCCCTTTCCTTGTGCGCTCGAACTAATTCGAGAGCACTATCTGAATATAGCCTTTTTCCATGAAACAAAAGCGCTATATCAAAACTGTTTTTTCATTTTTTTTTCAAAAATTCTGTCCGTTAAGGGGTTAATACAATAAAACACGTTGGTATCTTTTGATTGTAAAATTTTAATTTAAATATCTTTTTGCCGAGGAATCGGTTGCATCATCCATCTTCCTTCTAGCAGCCCTGTACAGCGTAGTTTTAGTGTGGAGGTTGTCCATAATCAAATAATTAGTAATGTTGTAGAGGATATCTTGTTTCTGCTGCGTTGATGAACGCTGTTACTCATTTAGCACTACCATAGCTGCCAACTTGTACGGTTGCAGACAGTTGTTTTAAATAGTAGTAGCCATACAATACTTACGGTATTAAGAGTTTTCGAAAAATTATACTATTTTACCAACACGAGTTTCTGAATGTTGTACAAGTAAGCACCTATGCACTACCCAGGGAGATTAAGCTTATTGTCGAGAAATTAAAAAAAATATTGTAGCAATCATGTAGCTAGATTTCATCCCAATGAAATCAAGAACTAAATCTGTGTAGTCAAATTGTTACTTAATGCAATGTAGTTCGTTTGAGTGCTTTTTAACTAGAAGTAGCAATCTGTTTGTCATCATCAGAAAAATACTGTAGCAATCGAGGAGTTCGATTTCATCCCAATGAAATCAAGAACTAAATCTGTGAAGTCAAATTGTTACTTAATGCAATCCTTCGTTTGAGTGCTTTTTAACTAGAAGTAGCAATCTGTTTGTCTTCATCAGAAAAATACAGTAGCAATCGAGGAGTTCGATTTCATCCCAATGGAATCGGGGATCTGTGAATCGATGAAGTAGCAGTGGTAATCGAGCAAAATGATTTGGTTTAAGATTGATCAAGTCGGTTACTAGTTCTGGAAACCCCAATCAGTCTTAATACAATGAAGCGTGTCTCTTTAATTTAATAATTTTCAATTTAGATGTACCAATCATCAAGAAATATTGTAGTAATCGTGGAGTTATATTTAATACCAATGGAATCGGAATCTGTGATGTTGAATAGTCGTTAATACAATAAAACATGTTGGGATCGATTTGCTTCTTTTGTGCGCAAGAACCCAAATTCTATTTTAAAAGTACTTGAGAGAAATTTATTATATATATTTGAGAATTGAATCTGTAGTGGTTGACAAGTAAATAAAACAAAACAATTATATTCATAAATTAAACAAATTTTTAGACATATATTTTCTACCACTTTCTAATTTTTGGTATATTTTATATTAAATAGTTCTTTCACTATTTGGATTACCATCAAAGTGGTCTGATCGGGCTCCCTTACAAAAAACCGTGTGGAGACTTTCAGTTATAGGAGGCGTTGGTCATATGAACGCCTTCTATACAGGGGTGAAAGGCTGGTAGTAAAACCATTTCAGTTATTGCTAGTTTTCGGCAGGAGATTAATTATTTTTCTTTAAAACTATTCAGCAATATCTACTTTATCTTGGAAAAGAATCAGTTTTACATATATCTTAAAACTATAAAAGAAATCGTGATAGTTACAGATATTTTATTTTTCTCTGAAAAAATGCTAAAATGAAATGTCTTGCTATATAAGGGCTTTCAGCCATGCTTCTATAACAAAAGCCTCCACATGGCTTTTTGTAGGTAGTCTGATTACTATGAAGGTAAACCTGTAAGTGAAACAACCATTTAATATAAAATCTATTAAAAATTAGAAAGCGGTAGCAAATGTATGCCTAATATTTCTTTAAATTTATGAATATAATTGGTTTGTTTTATTTACTTGTCAACCACTACAGATTTAATTCTCAAATAGATATGATAAATTTCTCTCAAGTACTTTTAAAATAGAATTTGGGTTCAAGCTTACAAGTGGATCGCTCTTTAAATAATCTGCGCAGACTACTTATAAGAAACCGTGTGGAGGCTTTCTGATGTAGGAGATGATGGTCATATAGGTATTCTCAGGGTGTCGATAATCAGGTTAAAAAAGAAAAAATCTCGTAGCCAAACTGTTTTCACAGCAGTTTATTTGTGGGTGGGGTAATGATAGTTTGCTTTATTTAATTCACCACTACTTAAATCGTATTAAAAATTTTATAATTACACTTTTAACACACATGGATTAGATGTGTTAGATTTAACGTGAAAGCAAAAATAAATCTGTCAAATTAGCTATTCCAAAACTTAAGCAACCGCTTTTTATTTTTCAACACCCTGATACTAATTCCTTACGAATACATTTATGACTCGCCCGTCCCGAAAGGGTTAATATTTTACTAAATTCAGGACTGTATACTACTGCGCTTTTTGTAAAATATTTTATGCGGCTGTAGATATTTAAAAACGAAAGCTTTCAAAATTTTAGGTAATTTTGCAAACATTTTATTTGCCTCACTACGAAAGAGCTGAAGAAGATCTTTTATCTTCACTTTTATCCTCTGTGCTGCACAGGTGAGATCTGGTTGAGATGGTGGCTGGTGCTGGATATTGGGGTTATCTAGGTGTTTGGCGCGAAGCGCCACTAACCGATTCGTCTTCACTAGTATGGCATATTCTTGGAAGTCATACATTAGAGTTTATGAAGTAAATTTAAAAAAAATATATAAAAAAAAGGGTTCAAGTTATTATCTTTTTCTACTGGGGCGGCCTCGCAACCAGCGAAATTAAAGTTAATAGTATTTTGATAGTATGCAGTCTGAGCATAAAAAGGCGGTAATTGGGCTGAAATTGGAATTGTCACTGATTATATCAATTTCAAACAGCTTATTGAAGTCGGATGTGGTGCATGTTTTTGCGTCGCCATAAAATTTTGTGGTCAATTTAGCTATAAAGCAATTGATATCTTCAGTGTTGAAGTCTTTTCTAAGTAATCTATTGCTAATCGCCCGTGGGGCGCCAGTCATTGTGCGTAGAAATTTACCTTCAGTTGTAGATAGCTTCTTTTTTAGGTTGTTGCTTATAGTAGTGAGGGCTGTGCTGGCATACCGCTTGTATATAGATGTTTCTTTTATTTGCTAGATCAAGCTTTGATTTTTTGTTCAGAAGGACTTTGAGAGCAAAGAACGCCCCTCTTTTGATTATGTCATCTATGTGAGTATCAAATTATATGAGATCGTGAGGTATTTAACGTGTTTGATCTCAGTATTGAAGAGATAGATGTGGGGTCGTTTTTTCTTACTATTTATGATTAAGAATTGACTTTTGTCGGGGTGTAGTTTTGTGCCATTTGCTATACCATGTTTCAACTACTTGTAGTTTATCTTGTAGCAGGGTCATGGCGCGTTTTGTATACATTGACTTAGTTATAATTGCCGTATCGTCGGCATATAGTGCTACAAACTCATTTAGGTTATCGTTATTAGTCGGAAAGTCTGCAGTGTACAGGATGTACAGAACAGGGCCCAGAATTGAACCCTGTGGTACGCCCGCAAAAATTTTTTTGTAGTCTGAATAATTATTATTTAATTTAATTCTAAATTCTCTGTTAATTAAATATGAACTTAACAGCCTTAGTATGTCAATAAAGAGGCTCATATTGTTTAATTTTACAATTAGACCCTTATGCCATACTCGATCGAACGCTTTCGCGACGTCGAGCAGGATAAGGGCCATTGTTTCATTTTTATATTTACCATTACTAATGAATTCTAGTAGGTTAATAATTTGTTTGGTTGTTGACAAATTTTGTCTGAACCCGTATTGTTGTTTGGGTAACTTATAAAGGCATTTATTAATACTACTGTAGATAAAATTTTCGTAAACCTTTGATAGCGTAGGCAAGAGACTAATGGGTCTGAAGTTACTTGGGTTTGAAGAATCTTTAACCGGTTTTGGAAAGAGGATTATATCTGATTTTTTCCAACAATCGGAAAAATAGCTGTTGTTGAATGAGGCGTTAAAGATGTTACTTAGTATTGGTATTATATTTGGTGGGGCATTCTTAAGCATCTCATTAGTAATGTTATCATGTCCTGGTACCTTTCTATTTTTTAATTTTCTAATGATATTAATTATTTCATCCTCGTTAGTATTCTGAATGCCTTGAGTAGTACAGGGAGTGTTCATAATCTTTTCAAATTCCTCATTAACATACTGATCATTGTAGGGGCAATAATGTTCGGTATTTAAAGAAAACTGATCTTGCATGGTTTTAGCAAACACGTTGATTTTATCACTGTCCGTATAAATAATCTTATCGTTGTCCTTTAATGGAAGATTTGTTGGTGGTGCTTTTTTTAATGCTTTAACCATATTCCAGAGGGAGATGATGGCTTATAAGAGCTGGGACATATGACCTTTTAAATTCTTTATAAGTAGTGGTGTGGAAATTAACTTTAAATCAATTAAAAATAAAAACATAAACATAGCTACCACTAGAGTAAATTTTTACAGAAAGCACTGATAGTTAGAGAGGCAGTTAAATGAAAAGCATTGTCAACCCAAATGGGTCGCAGCCGTGGGGACGATGTATTGGTAACTTTAGTGTGATTATCAACCCAGAAACGAGTGGTATTACCAGGATGCCTGGATTTTTTATTAGAACAGAGTCGCAGACAAGGTAGTTGCCGAACTGTCTATCGCTTATATAACATTTTTTTTGTCATTGAAAGTTTTTTTTTTTTTCTATCTCGTGTGAATATGTAAATAGTTGTATATATTTTCTATTTTATTACACCTGCGTAAATGTAAATATTATTCTGCCCCCTGTAAATATTATTATATTCTAATATTATTATATTCATCATGTGTTCAACCGACTGGCTTCCCACTCATGACTTTACTATTTGTTGCTTGGCCTTCCCCTCTCCCAGAGGAATCAGTTAAGGCCGCTGCAGCCCACTGAGATATGCTAATGTAAGGCTTTGTAAGCAGACTTAATAAGTGCCACCAACTACTAATTGACCGTAGTATTTCATTTTTAAAAAGTGGTGATAAATCATATCTTTTTTTATTCTTGGATTTATAAATTTAATTTGACTATGACTAAATGCAAACAAATTCATGTTGTATATGAAAGCCAGTTATATAAACGAAAATGACTGTAAGCCATAGCGATTGTGAAAATTCAACGTTATCTACAATTGAATTTCAATCCGTCCTTAACACTATCACCTGGGATATACTTCCTGAAGGGTTGGCAGAGATTTTTTACTTATATTTATCTCACTCATCAATACACGTATCAATGAAGCCAAAATCATTTTATATCGAAGTTATTAAAATAAGACTCGAGATTGAATGCATAGAAGTGACTATCACATTACTTGTAAAAATAAAACCTTCCAGAATATTCAGAAGAGTTGGCAGCTAAGATATTAACCTCTTCGGAACAAGGCAGTCATAAATGTACTCTTACTGAAACGGGATGAAAAAGTTAAAAGAGGTAGCTAAAATCTGGGCATGGTTGATTTGACGGATTTAATTTTGCTTGTCGTTAAAATACCTAATAATTGTTAGCACAATCAGAATAAGTATATATCTATATGTTACCGTGAATTTTCCGAAACATTTGTTATATTCGATTTGATATTAATTTATTTGTTGATATTATTATATTTGTTGATATTATTATATTTATTCCACATTTTAATATCTGTTGAGGATAGATTAAAAGCAACATCAATGTTTGGAATATCGATTAAATGCATACTGGGCAGTGGCACTTGAACTTTAAAAAAAAAAACATTGATGTAAGGCACACAGGAAAGTGGCCCTTAGCTAAACCTAGTATATATTTTGGCCAAAGCGACTATGTGATTGTTAGCATTTACCGGGAGATATATATATATATATATATATATATATATATATATATATATATATATGCAGTCGGTGCATATATATATATATATGCATATATATATATGTAGTATGATGCAGTCGGACCGAGCAGGAAAACAGACACGGGATTTTAATGAAAGCAGAGTAATTTTTATTACGTCATTCTTAGTTGAGTGGGAGCGAGAAAGTGATGTTCACTCCATTCACAAACAATCTTTCTGGTAGGGAAAATCTTGCAAAAAGTCCGAAAATGTCTCTATTTAGGGAAAAGAGGGAAATCTCAGAAATTACTATTGGTTAATTAAATAGATCACGCGATTCCCACGAAGCTTAAAGGGATAAAAATCTTTATTTAAATTTATGCATAGTTGAGCCAAAAATAGATTCAGAAACAGGATGTGGCTTTTTAAAAGTATGATAAAGTGTTTCGATTTGAAATTATTTAGTAATAAATAAGGAGTTGTTTTTAACGAAGAAACATAACATAAAAAGATTAATAGAAGCTTTTTATGTTACATATATATTTACACACATATATATATATCTATATCTGTAAACAGAAAGCCCCATAATTTCTACAAAAATTAGCGTTGTATTTACACCGAAATGTAAATATATATATATATATATATATTATTTTGCTTTTTAGATTACATATAATGATGTTGGAGTGATTCAGTTGACCTTCTTGAGACTTCTGAGTCAAGAGGCTTTCCAAAATTTCACTTTCTCCTGCACCAATTCTATTGGCTGGTACGATCAGTCTGAAGCCAGCTACAGCCATTCCATACAGATGATGGGAGAAAATGGACAGATATTTGGCGCGAAGGAACAAAAACCTCTCATTCTTCTCGACGGGTGCAAGGTACAATTTCTTTTTTTAAAATTTATAATTCCAAACGCGCGAATTCTTTTAAACAAAAGCATTTTATGTTTCCTTTTTTATGAAAATTTGAAATATTATATCTCGTATATGAAAACAAATTTTTTGAAAATTTTATTTTAGGTAGCTCTTTTTAAACAATAATTGTGATCAAATTTGTGATCGTAGTTTGAGGGACATTTTGAATTAGTTGTAATTTAAAATTAGCGACTTTTTGAAATCTCTCCAAGTTGGTGATTAATACTGTGGTCAACGTTGCTTCTAGATTATTAAATGGCTATTTAATGATCTAAAAGCAGATCAAACAGGCCGTTCAAATATTATTTTAGCAGAGCCTGCGCTAATCATTCGCCACCTCGCCAAATGCGATAAAATCGTAATTTTGGCGAAAATATTGGTGAATGACTTTTCCACTGTAAAATTTTTTTTTTTATTTCGATGTTCAAAATTACGTCAAAAGTAATTTCTTTATAAATTAGTATTTTCCATTCGATTACAGTTATTTACGGTAGATGCATTGTATAACCAATTAGAATTGGGTGCAAATAATATAAGCCTGAAACAAACTACCTTAAAATAGTTTTCTACAGGGAAAAAATAAATCATAAAAAATTTTTATGATTTGCATTTGGCAAAGACTTTCGAAAATTGGCGAATACTTTTGATATTTGGCAAATTTATTGGCTAATAATTTGAAATCCTTTGAGCGAGTCCTACGTAAGGGTCTAAGGGGACGAAGTTGATGTTTTGTTTTTCTGACGATAGGGATAAGATGATCCATTCACTATGCTTAAAGCACCGTTTTCAATTATTTTTCAATTACATGAAAAATGTAACAAAACTTAGGAAAAAATTGCATTTGGTAAAATTTCAGATTTGAGATAAATTTGTTAAAAAAAGGAGAATGAAAAAAAAAAGAAAAAAAAAATTCAATCAATTTCAGAGATCAAAAGTTTTGATACCCCGAGAATTCTTTAACACGTTCACGCCGGGGTGACCCACCGGTGGGTCACGCTCGATTTTCTCATCTTGGCAGCGCATAGGAGTAAAAATTGGTAACAATAAATTTCATTTTTCAGTTTTTTTCCGGGAATAATAAAAATCCATAACTACCAATTATTTTTAACGAATGTAATTTTTATATTGAATTGCTTCTTCGCCGTGTTAAATTTCCTTACATTAAATTGTTAGTGTTGAGAATAGATTAACTCCTCCCTAATATTATCTAATATTGAAATAGTTCTTCTACCAGTATTTTCTCTTTTCCCGTACCAGTATTTTCACTTTTCCCGGCGTGAACGTGTTAAGAAAGTTGCTGAAAACTTAATAACTGTCTTAATTTATCTTACTTTTGAACTAAATATTAAAATTAGATTGTCACAATAAAAGTTAAAGAGAAAAATGGAGGTTGAATTTTAGGTGAGGTTTATGATTTGCTCAATTTTGCTGGCAGGGTAGGATCAGTCCAAAATTTCTAAAAACTTGCTTTCGTAATATTTTAACGCTACCTCAGCAGGTATTATGTTCTTATCTCACCAATATTTTTTAGAAACTTCGTATTTTAAGTATTTATGCATATCTGACACAAATAAAAGTAGACTTCAGCAACAATTTTAAAAAATGAAGAACCGTTTGAAATATCTTCAGTACCTTCACATTGTTGTAAAATTGAAAATGGAAGATGTATATTTTGAAAAAGTTTAGCTCCAAAACTCTTAAGGTTTACTAAAGTTTAAAGACGTAGTTTATTAGACTAGTTAATTATCTTGGCTTATGAGAAATTTCAAAAAAAATTTTTTTTGCTGGTATTCGCTTAGAAATTAGAATAACTAAAGCTATAAAAGTTCAAGTACTTTCTTAGAGAAAACTAATCAGCCATATTATGTCTCCGGTTTGCTCGTTCGTGCTTGCAAGTACACACTACAGTACTGGTCTTGTACACATACATAGAATTATAGCGAGAATACAGTTTTATTGCTGTGAACTCTTTCTTTACGCCTTTAATATTAGGCGGTCTCCTGTTCCCTGCCGCTCACCAACCCCGGTTATTGTTTCGCAATAATTGCTGTTTCTTGGCATAAAACAGTTTTTTCCACGATAGTTAAAATTATTTACTTATATATGCAATTACGAGAGTTCCGTTTGTTTATACGTCCCCTCTTCCCATCTAGAAATATTTCCTTTATGATTCTATCTATTAGTGAACATTAAATAATACCCTCTTTTAAAATTATATTGTTATAACAAATTTGCTGAATTCACAAAAGTAATTTTATATTTTCGCTTGCGAAAAAGACATATATATTAAATGCAATTTGCGCAGGCATCACATTGTGGATGAAGCTGATCGTTAAGTTCTATATCATTTAAAGAATCTCAATAACGGTAGTTTATAACAATATATTAATGCTATTTGCACAAAAAATAATAATTGTAAAATGGTTAATAAGATTAGACACCTTTTTAAATAACTCTATCTTAAAATGTAACTTAGAATTATGTTATAATAATAATAATAAAAAAAAAACCCAACAGTGCTCTTAGTTTTAAACTTTTAAATAAAAAGAATGTAATAATAGAAGTACAGGAAAATATCTTTAGGTTATGAATACAAAAATAATATTAATAGAAAAACAATACATATATTACTTTTATTAATTTTGCATTGATGATAAATAAAACAATATGGAAATGAGGAACAATATGGAAATTTCTAATAGTATAATTGCACAAAAAATAACAACTGTACACCGGTTAATAATAAGATTAGACACAGACATAAATAACTTTATTTTAAAATGGAGAGTAAAATTACTTTATTAAAAAACAACAATTATCTCTGTTTTATACTCTTAATTAAGAAAACGATCAAAATAAAAAAACATAATACGAGGGTTGCTATTTATATTTCTGGCCTAATAATGAAAAAGCAAATATGTAGGATCGAAATTGGTTTTATTGTTTTTCAAAATATTCTCCATGATGATCAATACACTTTTGCATGCGTTTGAACCAATTTTCAAAGCACTTTTTCCAGTCCGATTGAGGTAACACCAAAACATGCGTTTTGAATGCATCAACCGCTTCTTCGGGGGTCGAAAATCGTTGTCCACGTAATTTATTTTTGATGTGTGGGAATAAGAAGAAGTCATTGGGTGCCAAATCAGCGCTGTACGGCGAATGACCCATCAGTTCGATCTTTCGCTCCGTCTAAAATGCCTTTGTTTGAGTCGATGTGTGAGAGCTCGCATTGCATGATGAAGAATAATTCGCCTGTTCTTCTGCTTTTTTCGAATTTCTCCGATGACTTCTGGCAAACAAATGGTCGTGTACCATTCAGAATTGACCGTCCTGCGTTGCTCTAACGCCACTGTTGCCACATGACCGTTAATGCCGAAGAAACAGGCAATCATTTGTTTCGATGTGCTTCTTCCTCGAACAACTTTTGTTGGTTTTGCCTCGTCTTGGAAGACCCATACAGTTGATTGCTCTTTTGTTTCCGGCTCATATGCATAGATCCATGATTCGTCACCTGTGTAGATGTTATACACAGCCTTTGATGTACCTTGAACGTATTTTTCCGACATTTCCTTGCACCAATCGACACGAGCCTTTTTTGAGCGTTTGTCAGATTATGCGGGATCCAACGCGAACAAATTTTTTTTACGCTCAAATGTTCATGCAATATTTTATTGATGCTAGTCATACTAATGTCCAAAGACGCCTCTATCTCACGGTATGTCACATGACGATCTTGCTTTATCAGTTCACGCACAGCATCGATCTTTTCTGGCACAAGAACAGATTTTGAACGACCTGCACGGGATTCGTCCTGGATGGAACATCGACCACGATTAAATTCGTTATACCAATTTTTTACAGTGCTGTAGGATGGCGCTTTATCGCTGAATAAATAATTAAGTTCATCGAAGCACTCTTGTCTTGACAATCTACGTCGAAAGTTATGAAAAATAATGGCACGAAAATGTTCACGATTCAATTCCACTTTTTGAAAGAGAACTTTTCAATTTACTGTCAACAACAAAAATGAAGCTATAATGGTAAATCGTCTGCTGAATTTATGTTTAAAAATATCAAACTTTCGATTAAAATCGTCTGTGGTCGCCTAGCAACACTTACTGTTGCCAAGGCCAGAAATATAAATAGCAACTCTCGTAATAGCAGTATAGGTATATTATCTTTAGGATAGGGATATATCTTTCATTGTCTACCATGTGATTTTCCGTCCAATAGAAATGCACCGACAACAATGTTAAACTGTGTTAGACCATTATGTTATATAGAGATATTTTCATTTTATTTATTTATGTAAGTAATATTTTTACAGATTATATTTATATGAGTTACATTTAATTTATATACATATATTATTTATTATATATCATAATTATACTGGTTATATGCATTCTATGTATTAAACCTTATAATGCATTTTTGTCTTATTTTCAGACAAGAAAAGATTCCAACAAATCCGTATTCGAAGTTCGGACAACAAATATGAGGCAGCTTCCTCTGGTAGATTTTAGGCCTAAAGATTATGGAAACAAAAATCAGGCTTTTGGATTCGATGTTGGTCCTCTGTGTTTTAGTTGAATTATGTTAAAAAAAATGATATTTTACGAACTTAAAGTTTGAAAATTATTTTAACTGGTTTAATTGTGTAAAAAATTATCTTTTTTAATTTATGTTGTTATCGCTTGCATTATGTTCTTATTCCTAAATTATCCCAAAGAAGATATTAGAATTTTTTTTTATGATTATATATCGACGCAACTTTTTATCGTCATATATCAACATGAGATAATATTTTTATTTCCGAAAATTGATCCATATAAAACACTAAAATAATCTTGAAAAGTTACAAAAATATTAATAAATAAAGATTCTAATGTATGGGGATGAGCTAATATTTTGGTTTCAAGAAAGAGAAATGATTGTTATTTTGTATTAAATTAATTTTATTGCTGTTTGTGGTTGTGGCGTTCAACTTCTTTTTGTTCGAAATGTAAAATATTTTTAACTGGATTATCACTGCCATTATATTTCGTGCTCAAAATTCTTTGATTTTCTTTCAAAGAATTTAGTATGCATTTTATATTTGTAAATAAATTTTTCGATTTTAATATGCCTGCTTTTTATATCTTACTTAAATTCGCATTCTACATGATATCAATGAAGCGTTATTTTTTGTAACGGCGTCTTTTTATTAACAAGGCTTCTCTGTATTTCTAATAACTATTTTTCTTAGAAATTAATAGAAAATTATTCTTAGTTAACCAATTTTAACACTTTTTTGGAACAATTTTTATTTAGGGATAGCAAACTATTCTATTTTATGGATAAAATTTAAAATTACGTTGACTATCAGGCTTAAAAGTTGTTTTACGTGGGCTAGGTCATCACATAAAAGAACTATTTTCACAAATAATATGCTATTTTCATAACTGTCGCCGTGATTTTGAAACAATAATTTATGACAATAATTTAAGCTATTTCTTATGAAAAAAGCGATGCCTATTATTATCTGAACTCATAAAAATTAGCAAGGAGGCAAAATATTAATATGAAATGAAAAAGCAATTTGTTACTTTCGGCCAGTTCCAAATTTATCTTAATAGGTAAAATTCTACCCGATGTTAACATAACAGGTCCGTATAAAAGGGAAACAAGTACCAAACGTTCGCAAGCACATTTAGTAAGAAAGACACAAATACAAAGATACATGAACAATCAAAATAACAGACTCCGATAACTCTTCACTCTCTAAAATCATAAAGTCATCTGTCCGTTAAAGGCTTACGCCTACACATATACGCATAACTCAGAGTGAAAAATGAAACCACTCTCCACATGATTATTAAAAATGTTCAAAAATAAAAGCCGTGGTGGCTCAGGGGTTAGAACACTCGCTTCCCCCCTTTCAGTGAAGTCACCCACGTTCGAATCCCAGGAATGACTGGTCAATACGAATTCCGCACCCGACTCACACCTGCCACAGTGCTGACGTAAAATATCCTCAGTGGTAGACGGATCAGAGGATAGAGTCCCCTTGCAGGCAAGCTAACCGTGTGTGGTTTTCCTCAACCTATAAAGAAAATGAAGGGTTAGTTCCATCCCTAAGGTTAAATTTCTTCCAATACTCGATCCTGGAGCTCTTTTGTTTTCTGGGTTGGGTTCAATATTTCGAGGCTACAAAGTTGAACGTTGGTAATCGTAAACTCAAAAATTGGGTCGTCTGTTCAGCAACGTTTATTTAATACAGTAAAAGGTAGGTATTTTATTTGCATCGCACTAGAACTGCACAATGGTCGTGGGAAACATCCCAGATGATGATTCGGAGACATGCCATCACAATTTTGAACATCTGAAACGAACTCCTACGCTTTGGTAGTTCGAAAACCATCGAGCACTTTACGGAAGAACAGTTTAAAGAAGACCGATACCTCGCACTGTTGGTTTCAACTTAGCAAAATGGTCACCCACCTGCTTACCAAGAGCAGTGATAAATAAAATTAAATTAAATTAAAGTTTCTATTCCAAAGAAAAGATAATTCATTGAAAATTATATCTTTTTAATTAATTAGTTTAAAATCATAGCTTTTCCTTAAATGTAATGGCTTTCTTAATTGATCTGTCGAAGTATAAGTTCTAATAACAATGTAGTATCGAGTCAGCTTTCACAAAACTTAAATTGTTAACGCTAATTGAAGCACATTTAAATCATTCATTGCTGCAGTGATAAAATAACATTTTTGTCACCACATTTTGCAATTTTAGTCACTCGATACACCATCACCCTATATACTGAGGTTGGACAAAACTATGGAAATACTTGTTAACTACATGTAAACACTTGTTCTAATATTGTAATATTTGTACTGCATTTTTGTTTCCCTTTTTTTTATAACCGAGCCGTACTTTTAAAAGTATGCGAAGCACAAATGCTTTAAAAACAATTGTAGATTTTATAGCCTAAAAAAACAATTTTATACGTATTTCAATATAACTAAAAAACTCAGAATAGGCATTAATTTATTATATTTTTTCACTGTTGTGAATACTGACATTGTCCTTGCAAACTATATTTATTTATTTATAACCGTCGTCTACCCCTTGTTTTACGTCAGCACTGTGATCGGTGTGAGGAATTCGTATCTACCAGGATTTAAGCCTGGTTCACCCCATTGGAAGGCGAACGCTCTATCTCCTGAGCCACCTCGACTTTTCATATGGGCTATATAGGCATATACAGGGCCGAAATAGCCTGGTTGGAATGAGGTTGGGTCTTGGGTTCGATCTCCGCTAACCAAAGACTCCCAGTGTAGTAAATGGTGATCGGTAAACATTAAATCTGTCAAAAAGTCTTCCATGTTCCCATAACAAATTATACCACTGAATTGGAGATTGATTGTTCTCTGGTTTAGGTCAAAATTACGATCTGTGGATGTATGAATGGCTGTATGAAGGGGTCCGAATGTCAAAAACGGATTGTGAGGTGTGTGCGACTGAACTCTTATTCTTGGCCATAGATGGCGCCACTGAAACACTCATCCTCTGACTTCAAATTAGCTTGGTTTCACCATGCAGGCTAGCTGCAGATTGGCAAGTTGCATTAGAAACAACAACAGACATACATAGACTATGAGTATGAATGGCTGTATGAAGGGGTCCAAATGTCAAAAACAGATCGTGAGGCTGAACTCTTATTCTTTGCCATAGATTGCGCCACTGAAACACTCATCCTCTGCCGGAAAATTAGCTTTGTTTCACCATGCAGGCTTGCTGATATTGGCAGGTTTCATTAGAAACAACAACAACAACAGACATATATAGATAATATAGGCTGCCCTAAGACGTAGTTATTCCAAAATGGATAAATTCATTCATGTTTTATTTACATAGACAGTTAATATTTCGCGAAACCATTCAACTCTTTCCCTTAAATGGACTTCATTATTTTTTGATTCTTGGTTATTATATAAGAATATATATTTTAAAGGATGTTTGTTTAAATAGTATTTTCAAGTACTAGGAATTGGAAATGTATAAAAGTAATAAAATATTTCCCTTAAATGTAATCACCTATCAGTGAAGACATCGAAAATTGAGAATTAATTCTTATACCAACGCCTCCTATAACTGACTTCATTATTTTTTGATTCTTGGTTATTATATAAGAATATATATTTTAAAGGATGTTTGTTTAAATAGTATTTTCAAGTACTAGGAATTGTATAAAAGTAATAAAATATTTCCCTTAAATGTAATCACCTATCAGTGAAGACATCGAAAATTGAGAATTAATTCTTATACCAACGCCTCCTATAACTGACTTCATTATTTTTTGATTCTTGGTTATTATATAAGAATATATATTTTAAAGGATGTTTGTTTAAATAGTATTTTCAAGTACTAGGAATTGTATAAAAGTAATAAAATATTTCCCTTAAATGTAATCACCTATCAGTGAAGACATCGAAAATTGAGAATTAATTCTTATACCAACGCCTCCTATAACTGACTTCATTATTTTTTGATTCTTGGTTATTATATAAGAATATATATTTTAAAGGATGTTTGTTTAAATAGTATTTTCAAGTACTAGGAATTGTATAAAAGTAATAAAATATTTCCCTTAAATGTAATCACCTATCAGTGAAGACATCGAAAATTGAGAATTAATTCTTATACCAACGCCTCCTATAACTGACTTCATTATTTTTTGATTCTTGGTTATTATATAAGAATATATATTTTAAAGGATGTTTGTTTAAATAGTATTTTCAAGTACTAGGAATTGTATAAAAGTAATAAAATATTTCCCTTAAATGTAATCACCTATCAGTGAAGACATCGAAAATTGAGAATTAATTCTTATACCAACGCCTCCTATAACTGACTTCATTATTTTTTGATTCTTGGTTATTATATAAGAATATATATTTTAAAGGATGTTTGTTTAAATAGTATTTTCAAGTACTAGGAATTGTATAAAAGTAATAAAATATTTCCCTTAAATGTAATCACCTATCAGTGAAGACATCGAAAATTGAGAATTAATTCTTATACCAACGCCTCCTATAACTGACTTCATTATTTTTTGATTCTTGGTTATTATATAAGAATATATATTTTAAAGGATGTTTGTTTAAATAGTATTTTCAAGTACTAGGAATTGTATAAAAGTAATAAAATATTTCCCTTAAATGTAATCACCTATCAGTGAAGACATCGAAAATTGAGAATTAATTCTTATACCAACGCCTCCTATAACTGACTTCATTATTTTTTGATTCTTGGTTATTATATAAGAATATATATTTTAAAGGATGTTTGTTTAAATAGTATTTTCAAGTACTAGGAATTGTATAAAAGTAATAAAATATTTCCCTTAAATGTAATCACCTATCAGTGAAGACATCGAAAATTGAGAATTAATTCTTATACCAACGCCTCCTATAACTGACTTCATTATTTTTTGATTCTTGGTTATTATATAAGAATATATATTTTAAAGGATGTTTGTTTAAATAGTATTTTCAAGTACTAGGAATTGTATAAAAGTAATAAAATATTTCCCTTAAATGTAATCACCTATCAGTGAAGACATCGAAAATTGAGAATTAATTCTTATACCAACGCCTCCTATAACTGACTTCATTATTTTTTGATTCTTGGTTATTATATAAGAATATATATTTTAAAGGATGTTTGTTTAAATAGTATTTTCAAGTACTAGGAATTGTATAAAAGTAATAAAATATTTCCCTTAAATGTAATCACCTATCAGTGAAGACATCGAAAATTGAGAATTAATTCTTATACCAACGCCTCCTATAACTGACTTCATTATTTTTTGATTCTTGGTTATTATATAAGAATATATATTTTAAAGGATGTTTGTTTAAATAGTATTTTCAAGTACTAGGAATTGTATAAAAGTAATAAAATATTTCCCTTAAATGTAATCACCTATCAGTGAAGACATCGAAAATTGAGAATTAATTCTTATACCAACGCCTCCTATAACTGACTTCATTATTTTTTGATTCTTGGTTATTATATAAGAATATATATTTTAAAGGATGTTTGTTTAAATAGTATTTTCAAGTACTAGGAATTGGAAATGTATAAAAGTAATAAAATATTTCCCTTAAATGTAATCACCTATCAGTAAAGACATCGAAAATTGAGAATTAATTCTTATACCAACGCCTCCTATAACTGACTTCATTATTTTTTGATTCTTGGTTATTATATAAGAATATATATTTTAAAGGATGTTTGTTTAAATAGTATTTTCAAGTACTAGGAATTGTATAAAAGTAATAAAATATTTCCCTTAAATGTAATCACCTATCAGTGAAGACATCGAAAATTGAGAATTAATTCTTATACCAACGCCTCCTATAACTGACTTCATTATTTTTTGATTCTTGGTTATTATATAAGAATATATATTTTAAAGGATGTTTGTTTAAATAGTATTTTCAAGTACTAGGAATTGGAAATGTATAAAAGTAATAAAATATTTCCCTTAAATGTAATCACCTATCAGTGAAGACATCGAAAATTGAGAATTAATTCTTATACCAACGCCTCCTATAACTGACTTCATTATTTTTTGATTCTTGGTTATTATATAAGAATATATATTTTAAAGGATGTTTGTTTAAATAGTATTTTCAAGTACTAGGAATTGTATAAAAGTAATAAAATATTTCCCTTAAATGTAATCACCTATCAGTGAAGACATCGAAAATTGAGAATTAATTCTTATACCAACGCCTCCTATAACTGACTTCATTATTTTTTGATTCTTGGTTATTATATAAGAATATATATTTTAAAGGATGTTTGTTTAAATAGTATTTTCAAGTACTAGGAATTGTATAAAAGTAATAAAATATTTCCCTTAAATGTAATCACCTATCAGTGAAGACATCGAAAATTGAGAATTAATTCTTATACCAACGCCTCCTATTACTGACTTCATTATTTTTTGATTCTTGGTTATTATATAAGAATATATATTTTAAAGGATGTTTGTTTAAATAGTATTTTCAAGTACTAGGAATTGTATAAAAGTAATAAAATATTTCCCTTAAATGTAATCACCTATCAGTGAAGACATCGAAAATTGAGAATTAATTCTTATACCAACGCCTCCTATAACTGACTTCATTATTTTTTGATTCTTGGTTATTATATAAGAATATATATTTTAAAGGATGTTTGTTTAAATAGTATTTTCAAGTACTAAGAATTGTATAAAAGTAATAAAATATTTCCCTTAAATGTAATCACCTATCAGTGAAGACATCGAAAATTGAGAATTAATTCTTATACCAACGCCTCCTATAACTGACTTCATTATTTTTTGATTCTTGGTTATTATATAAGAATATATATTTTAAAGGATGTTTGTTTAAATAGTATTTTCAAGTACTAGGAATTGTATAAAAGTAATAAAATATTTCCCTTAAATGTAATCACCTATCAGTGAAGACATCGAAAATTGAGAATTAATTCTTATACCAACGCCTCCTATAACTGACTTCATTATTTTTTGATTCTTGGTTATTATATAAGAATATATATTTTAAAGGATGTTTGTTTAAATAGTATTTTCAAGTACTAGGAATTGTATAAAAGTAATGAAATATTTCCCTTAAATGTAATCACCTATCAGTGATGACATCGAAAATTGAGAATTAATTCTTATACCAACGCCTCCTATAACTGACTTCATTATTTTTTGATTCTTGGTTATTATATAAGAATATATATTTTAAAGGATGTTTGTTTAAATAGTATTTTCAAGTACTAGGAATTGTATAAAAGTAATAAAATATTTCCCTTAAATGTAATCACCTATCAGTGAAGACATCGAAAATTGAGAATTAATTCTTATACCAACGCCTCCTATAACTGAAAGACTCTTTGTAAGTAGTCTGATCAGACCACTATGAAGTTAAACCAATTAGTGAAAGAGCCATTTAATATGAAATCTATTAAAAATTAGAAAGTGGTTGCAAATATATATCTAAAATTTTATTTAATTTATGAATATAAGTGGTTTGTTTTATTTACTTATCAACCACTGCAGATTCAATTCTCAAATATATATGATAAATGTTTCTCAAGAACTTTTAAAAAAGGGACCTCCCTGGCCGAGCGGCATCGTCCGCCAGACGCTCTGTTAAGCGTGGAGGTGACGGGTTCGAATCCCGCCGTAACCTTGGATGTATTCCTTGTGATGTCCTTTTCTGTATTCTGCTATCTGTCCTTCTACTTGACAAGGGCTTATAAGCCTTAATTGAGCACACAAGCCTGTAAATGTATGTTGTATCAATGAACCAAAATCAAACTTATAAAAAAGATTTTGTTTTCTTGCGCACAAGTGGTTCGGTTTTTAAATAATGAGCGCTCACTACTTATAAGAAACCGTGTGGAGGCTTTCAGGTGTAGCAGGTGATGGTTATACTAATTTCAGGACTTATAGTGATCCTCACCAACAAAATTTAAGTGGTAAAAATTTGAATCATAAACTATGTTTTCTGTTTTTGCGAGTTTAAGATAAAAAATATTGTTAACAATTCAGCAAGACAAATGTAAATGTAGAAATCAGACTATTCATTGTGTGGAACTTAATTGTATTTCAGTGGTAGCTAAATCATAGGAGTTTCCCCTTTACTTTGATAATTATTTACTATTACTTATGCGTTTGTTTGTCGATATCACTTAAAGCTTAGTAATTTAAAAATTAAAATAATAACAATAGTTTAGCAAAAAAATTCTGAGGAATTTCCATAGTTTCAAAAAATATTTTTCTAGTGATTGTAACAAAGGTAATATTGCAGAATTTCATTTAATTAGAATTAGAATAATTTTTTCGCCACCACACATAAATAATTCAAACAGATATGTTACAGGTTTTTAGGTTTTGCTCTGTAATCTTTATGAAACTAATTATTTTAAAAAAATTCTGTTTTAGCTCGTTACTGTTAGAAAAAATTATTTCCACAAAATCTCTTGGGTAATGGGTATGTTGATGAAAAGACCGACTAAAAATGTTCCATTAGAAAAAGAACTAATCTCTTTAAATGTGCATAGCTGCTGAAGCGGAAGTCTCGACTTCTCAGAATATTAAAAGCAGTGACCAAATGATAAGATTAACTTAATATTTTTCATGCTCACATATGTGTGTGGGGGAGTGAGGGTGTATGTATATAGGGCCTACACTAAAGTTTTGGAATTATTAGCCAAATATCATAAGAGTTCGCCAATTTTAGAAAGTCTTCGCCAAATGAAAAATTTAGCAATTTAAGATTTAAAAACATTCCCATAGTCTCCCTATTTTACGATAGTTCGTTTCAGGCTTATATAATTTGGACACAATTCAAATGCGGCGCATCTACCGAAAATTACTGTAATCGAATAAAATATACCGATTTGTTTGAAAAAATGAATTTTGAGCATCGAGTTTAAATATATATTTTTCTTTCCAGTAGGAAAACTCATTTGCCGATACTTTAGACAAAGCCAAATTTTTTTCACATTTGGCGAAGTAGCGAATGCTTAGCGCGGACCCTAACTAAACAACAGCAGACTTGAGGTTACACCGTTGTCCTGCACGGGATTAATAAATATATATATACATAATTTTTTTTATTTGTAGCAGTGGTTATTACATTTATTAAATGTATAATAAAATATTAAAACATAAGCTTTATCACCATTCAAAGTATTATAATAAAAATGTTAGAACAATCGGAACAAGTTGAAATGTGTGTAAAAGCTCAAAATTCTGAATTCACTTCACTCAGGAAGGTCGCCTGTGACGTCTCTGCTCACGTCATTCCCATTCCTCTGAGAAGTTCCATGGGCAGTGGGAACACAACTGTAGAATTCTTTTCTGCAGCGATGGATGTTAATGTCTGTAGGTATCGAAGTTGCAAAGCACCGGGAGAGTCTGAGATGCCATCGGCTGCTTCCTTGAGGGCTCTCGAAGCTTTTTGCTCACCTTCGGCTGCAATCACCTGATTAAAATATATTAATTGAAAGCAAAGGTAAATGATTATTTAAAGAAAAATGTTTTCACAAAAGTATGGACTGAATGGTAAACAATAAGGAGTTTCCTAAAACTAGAAGAAATTTTGAAAACTCAAGGTGTATCCCTCCGCTTATGTTATGCTTACGAGGCGACGTGTGAACAGGCTTAATATTCTAGGAAGTTCAATTATTGTAATTTTTGCTTAGATTTACGCGTAATTTTACCAGTTATAAGAGTGTTCTGTAATTTATAAATTCTAACATGCCGTGAGCCTAACAAGAATTCAACAAAATTTATATCACAGCATAAATGAAGTGTAAGGTTAGTCATGTTTTGAGTGTTACCTCTTAGTTGGCGATATTTGTGTAAAATAGGGCCGTTTGGCTAGCATCATAGCAAGCTTGCGGAATCTTCCGAATTCATTTGCTTGTCTGTTTCGTTGAAAGTTACATTGAAAGAGCGTGTTAAATTGCAAAAACTACAAGTTTAATAATATTAGACGGTGCGTTTTCTCAAGCTTGGGTATATAAACCAGTCGGAAATAGTAACCCGAAAGTCTTACGCCGAATTTAACCCATAACACTCAGCTTTAAACGGACAAGCATCAATTTAATGAAATGCAAATTAAATAATAATGGCAATTCAGATTTGAATCGAAGCAGGGCTGTCGACTTTCTGCGCTTTTTGTAAAAATTTATTCTAGAGGTAACTGCGTTTGTAATTTAATGTAATATTATTTATTCATTTAAAACAATTTCAAAGTTCATATGCATCGCCTGTTAGTTCTAGCTCTTTTTCAGAGAAGCTTTTAAAATGTTTGGAAAATTAAAAAAAAAATTAAAAAAAGTATGAAAGCTTTGGTTTTTAATTGCTTACCACTCTATAAAATATTTTACAAACAGCGCTCTAGTTGTCAGGCTTGTCGATCCAACACCTAGAAAATAGTAGGCCTCAGCACGGGTTACCATAAATATCTGTTTGTAGTATATACGTAATGTCATATTTCGTATTTTCAACCACTCCGCAGCTTATGTTAGTACCCCAAACGTAATGACATCTTTCTTTTTTTTCATCAACTGCGCAGTTAACTTCGTCACATCGGACTACTAAATTGATCCGTTCCTTCTTCTAGAAGGTGTTGGTCGATCCCAGAGGCCGTATGAAAATACCTCATTTTGTTACAGAGGGAAATGTCATTGAACTTGAAGAACAGTTGAAACTTGTACTGTCGGTGAGGAAAGTCTTAGTGGCATTAACATTTATGATATAATTTATAAACTTTTGTATTTTAAAATTAAAATAATAGTCATAATAATTGCTTTACTTATCGAGTCGAATTTATTAATCTAATTATATGCGAAGCAGCCGTGGTTTTAACTGTTGTTAAAGTTGCTTAAAATTTAAAAAACAATTCGAATTTTGATTATTATTTCACAATCAAATTGTAAATTCTTTCCCCACTGGCGTACAGTGCGCAAAATAAAAAACGAACCACCCTAAATAACTTATCTGGATGTCTTAATAAATGCGACAAGAAATGCAGACAATTCTAACATAGATGACATTGTGTCGGATGACATCAACAAAACTGGTGGATTGGAAAAGGTTTTGAGAATTTTCAACGGAGCCAGAGTGATGCTTCGTTCTAATATTGATATAGAGAAAGGACTTGTTAATGGTAACATGGTCACTATCACTGAAATTATTTGGCCTTTATTTCGACGTGATCAGGTCTACGATACCGATATTCCAGCTATTCGTGTCGACTTTGGCAAAGATGGAATTCATTTAATCAAGCCAAAATCCACTCAATTTCCAGCCCTCAAAAATTATGAAACAATCGAGCGAACACAACTCCCACTAATACTGTGCTGGGCCTGCACAGTCCATAAAATGCAAGGGTGTACGGTGGACAGTGCTGTCGTATATCTTGGATCTAAACTATTTGCTAAAGGACAGGCATATGTCGCGTTAAGCCGTGTTCGATCCTTGAACGGATTAAGAATAGTGGACCTCGATTGCTCAAAACTTACTGGCAAGACACCATGCAATGAAGAAGCAATGAGGGAAATGATAAGAATGCGACAACTGGTACCTCCAAAAATAATTTTAATTTAATATTTATATTCAGATCTTAGGAAAACTCATAATAAATATTTTGATATAATATTATTGTTAGGTACGTATAAAAAATTTTAATTTCAGATATAAGGTGAAATGAAACTGAAATAAATCTGCAATTATCTTATCATGGTATTTAAAACCAATTACATCATTTTAAGCACAAAACTAAAAAGCAGAAAATAAATAATCTAAATAAAAATATATATTTTTAAAAACCGTGTTTTTGAAGTGGAGAATAATAATTGTAAAATAAAAATTTTAAAATTATAATTTTAAAAAAATAATTTTAAACACAAAACTAAAAAGCAGAAAATAAATAATCTAAATAAAAAAATATATTTTTTAAAACCACATTTTTTGTAGTAGAGAATAATAGTTGAAAAGTAAAAATTTAAAAATTATAATTTTAAAAAAAGGACTAAAAAATATTCCTATGATCTTAGAGATCGTCATTAAAATTAGTGAATCTGAACTTTTAATAGCTTTGAAAAATATGTCTTTAATTATAATCAGAAAATTCTTGAGTTCTGGAATGCCAATATAAACATATAACCATGCGAATAAAATTAAGCTATTGTTCATTCTGCCACAAGGTATACCTCAAAGACGGGACCAGCAGATGTAAACGAAGGTGTGTAGACAAAGCAATTCGGCAAATTAGTCGCGAGGAAACTAACATCGCTGCAAAGCTCTTCAAATCTTGCTTGTAAGATTTAAAACGAAAAACGTGGGGCGCATGAAATACATAACAGTAATGTTATATTAGTGTGTGTATGTGTGCTCATGTAAATATGTGTATGCATATCTGTAATTGTATCTGAATGTTCTTCTGTATAGTCGCTATTTTTGACGCTCAGCTCCCATGGGTCTTAAATGTCAATAATCAACATTCTATTATAATCACACAATGTTTGATAATTTCTGTTTCTCTAATTAATTGTATAGTTTTAAATAAATAATAATTTTAAGTATCCTGACGGGAGATGAGGGCAGATGTTGGGCCTAGCTCAGGCAACGATGCAGATGATAGGGTGGGCTCGTGATTAGGGACTCATCGGGGGGGGGGGGCGTGGTATGTCGCAGTTGTAACTCTCTGTTTTCCTGGCCACAGTATTTCTTTCTGATAGATGCCCCCTCCTCACGTTTTTCGTTTTAAATCTTACAAGCAAGATTTGAAGAGCTTTGCAGCGATGTTAGTTTCCTCGCGACTAATTTGCCGAATTGCTTTGTCTACACACCTTCGTTTACATCTGCTGGTCCCGTCTTTGAGGTATACCTTGTGACATAATGAACAATAGCTTAATTTTATTCGCATGGTTATATGTTTATATTGGCATTCCAGAACTCAAGAATTTTCTGATTATAATTAAAGACCTATTTTTCAAAGCTATTAAAAGTTCAGATTCACTAATTTTAATGACTATCTCTAAGATCATAGGAATATTTTTTAGTCCTTTTTTTAAAATTATAATTTTTAAATTTTTACTTTTCAACTATTATTCTCTACTACAAAAAACATGGTTTTTAAAAATATATATTTTTATTTAGAATATTTATTTAATCAGAAAATCGCTTAGCTGCATTGTAAATCTTGTGTCTGAGGTGAATTGGAAAATATTACCTTGAATGGCCTCCATTGTAGGAAGTGATTTAATTTTTTGCAATTGTCGTTCTAATTTTCAAGTATAAGAACATATTGTAATTTATATATTTTTAAATTCTTAGAACTTTGAATTGTGATATCTTTTCTGAAAGTTTATTTCTTTTTCTTTAACCACGTTACTTCAATTCTATTTAATTCATCAGATTAATAGTTTTAAGTCGTGCAAATGGTGACCATATGTATGTTCCCAAGGTGGCCCGACACCAGTGCCACCTTAGGGATACGTGGGTTACCTTCGGAAACAAACGTTAAATCTGTAAAAGAGTTATTTATAAATTTGTATGTAGTATATATTTCTCAAAAAGGAATTATTTAATTTTATACCAATTGATTTATTTCATTTTAAGCAAATGTGGAACTTATATTAATAATTACATATAATATTAACATAAGTTCATATTATTATATTATATCATTATTATTTTATATAATAATAATAATAAGTATAAATATATATATTAATATATAACATTTTCACGTTCCCTGCACTGTAATAGATTTTGCGATATATTGTTTCAAGTTTTTTTTGTTTTGTTATACATTTTAAAGTATTTTTTCAGGTATTTTTGTGGTAGGTTATGGCATTTTCTTGTCTTTCCTTTAGTCAGTTAATAAATTTTTTAAAATATTATTTTCTCTTGGATATTCTGGCGCCCCCCCCCCCCCTCTAGTGTGCTCGCGCCCCACAGGTTGAGAATCTCTGCCGTAACTAACAGATTTTTTGAAAAAAACCGGTAAAAAAAGAAATCACCTTTTTCATGTGAAAAAACACACTTTAGAACATTGTCTTTCGTTTTGGTGGACAATTTTGATATACTGCACTTTTGTTCCATGGAAAAAAGCTATATTCAGAGTTTCCAACTGCTCTCACGCCAAAATAATTTTAAAAAACGGTAAATAACTTCAAAGTAATTTTATCAAATATTCTACTATTCTTTCTAGTTTTTTGAAAGGTATAGCATAACATAAGTACTTTTCTTTTTTTTCTTTATTTATACAAATTGGACTCCTGGGCCGCGCAGAAGGCCCTTATCCCATATATCATGAAGTAAAATAAAAAGTTAAAATAAAAGACAGTTTGAGTTCAGCAGTCTATGGGGTGGCTGTTACTGGGAGACAAGCACCTTGCTTGTAAAACATAAGTACCGTTTATTGTTTATTGAAATTACATACATTTGCTGACTTGTGTGCTCAATATAGGACATAATTACTATAAAGTGGTGAATAATATAAGCCTACGAATTGTTTAGAAATAGTGGTGGATAAAAATCTACTAAATAGAATTCATTAAACCAATAATCACAATTGATAAGCTACCACTTTAAAATATATATTTGCTGTCCGGAGCAAGTGGGCATCTCTGTATATTTTATTCTTGAATAAATAAATGTTTATAAACATATGTAAATAATAAATATCAATGAAACGATTTTTTTCTTTTTAGTTTTCACATTGTTATTTTCAATTCTCGATTATATTCGAGTGTGAAAAAGCATAAAATACAACGCCGCTCGAATTATCTCGGGTGTGCACAGTTTGGCCTGTTTAGCCATCACCTCCAACATCAAAAAGCCTCCACACGATCTTTTATAAGTAGTCCACGCAGACTATTTAAAAAGTGAACCAGTTGTGCGCATGAACCCAAAACCTTTTATAAAAGTAATTGAGAGAAATTTATCATATATATCTGAGAATTGAATCTGTAGTGGTTGACAAGTGAAGAAGGCAAACCAATAATATTCATAAATAAAAAAAATTTTTAGTCATATATTTGCTACCACTTTCTTATTATTTTAACTAGATTTTGTATTAAATGACTCGTTCGCAAAATGGATATCCTTTGCAGTAATCAGATCAAACTACTTATAAAATACAGTGTGGAGGCTTTCAGTTATAGGAGGCGTTGGTTTAGCGCGCTCGAATTAACTTGATCGTACAAGTTAAGGAGTTAAACATTGGTCCAATGAGCACTTGGAACAAATTAAAAAGTGGTATAGTAATTTTTATCTAATTTTTTTAATGTTAATATGTAAGCGGAAATTACTTCTAGAGTTCAAAGTTAAATTAGAAAATAAAGTTTTTTCAGAAAAAGCAAGCCTCTCAAACAAAACTCTTCTCATCTTTAAAAAGTAATTATTTTTTATGATATAAAATTAAACGCAAACTTGAACTCCTTCAACTGTTATACATGAAATTGTAATTTCCAACACATATCTATAAGTATACCTATAACCAACATAGATACATGCTTGAGTTATTGCGTTTTCACTTTGAGAAAAGAAATTTAAAAAAATTATTATAGAACATTTATTTAATATATCTCAATCTAGTTTTGCTTTAAAGCAAAATTTTTCTCGATGGTTATGCAAATTAGCAGCTATGCAGAATATGGCCAGTAAACTTAAGATTGAATTCTTAGGTAAAAAATGAACTTAATAAAATTACCACTTTAGAGAATAGACAAATTTTATATATATATTTCTTTTTTTTTATAACAACTCCTTATTATTACATTAGTGACAGTCCTTAATAAAACATTTACTAGCAATAAAGCTTGCTGGTAGATGGAAAATAAGTAAATGCAGATTCCATTGTGACCTAGAATTAAATATCTTTCAAAGCCAACTAATGTTTATGATATAAAATTAAACGTAAAATAGAACAAAAAACATAATTGTTAATTTATTTAAAATAGCATTATCATTCATAATCGGTAAAAGTGTTTTTACAGATAATTATATTAATAGGGATCGTTTTTTATAGATACTAAATTTTATTTGTTGATCTGTCTTACAATGGCGCCAACAGAAATAACATTTCCACGCCAAGAAAATGACACTGACTAAAATTAAGATGGCTAGTGGAAAATCATGAACCTTTGATAACAATTTTGCAAACAATGGAGGTGACCTTTTAAGAACGACCAACCTCTATCGAAAATTATTTTACTATGGAATGTTCCCCAGAGTTCCACTGTATCAAACAATTCAGTATTTTTACTCTATTATTAAACTAAATAATAAAAGTAATAAGTATTTATTGAAAGTTATATTTTGCACTGCAAATTATATTTGGATCAACAAACTTTATAATTGAGCGCAAGAAGTTTTCAATTTGCTTAAAAAGTCATCCAGATATGACGAAATACGTAAAAATTAAAATTGGTTCAAGATCAAAACTTTGCAGGGCAGAGCTTCGCGGTAAAATCTTCGCGTTTATATAACATCGTCGATCCAAAACTTCGTGGATTCTAAACTTTACTGATCTTAAGTTTTACCCATGTAAAACTTCCCAAGTGAAAAACTTATAGCCCTGTATTCTAAGCTCTACATAGGTGAAGGTTTGAAAGTTCTTCTTTTTTTTTTTTTTTTTTTTTCGTGGGGGCAGGAAAGGATATTACAGTTTCCTGAAACAGATGAAAAATGCTATATAACGAATTAACGAACGACTGAATGGAATGAAACTTGAATAATTTGCATCGATCTAGGTGTATTTGAGAGATAACATAATTGCAATTATGAGTTAACTCGTCGTCGATCATCAATATGTTAATATAGTATTTTCATTATAAAATATAAATGGCAAAAGTCATAGAATTTTTCGTTTTTTTAAAAAATTTCTTTTGAATTCATGTAACAGTCTTGGGGAAACTGTTATACGATGAATTTTTAAAAATTCAAGCCACTTCTTCAACCTTTAAAATTATTGTTGTTAGATAATAAAATTGTAATTTCCAACTTATATGTATAAATATACTTATAACCAACTTAAATACATGTTTGCGTTATTGCGTTTGTATGTCGAGAAAAAAAATTTAAAAAAAATTATGGAACATTTGCTTAATAAATCTCAAGGTTGTTCTGTTTTTAAGAAAATGTTTTTCGATGATTAGCAAATCAGCAGTTATACAGAATAGGTCAGTAAACATAAAGTTAAATTTTTATATAAAAAGGAATTTAATAAAGCTGCCGCTCTAGAGAATAGATGGATTTCTATAAATAATGTTTCCTTATATCAGCAACACTTAATGCTACCACAACGACTGCTTAAATTCAAAATGTTTAACTCATTGTTGTATATTTTCATGATGAATGGGATAGGGGCCGCTACGCGGCCCAGGTGCCCAGTTTTTGCAAATAAAGAAGAAGAAGAAAGAAAGCAACACTTAACTACCCAATTTATTTTAAATAAAAAAAGAAAGAGCAACACTTAACTTTTTTTTATTTTATTTCATAACCGTGGTTGAACAGCCGACCCAATTTCATGGGTTTACGACTGCTAATGTTCAACTCCGTAGCCTTGTAATTTTGAACCAATCCAGAAGACAAGGAAACTTCTGGCTGAGTACCCCCAGAGGTATTGATTTGTTATGGGAACATGGAGGACTTTGAGACTCGACAGATTTAACGTGCTCACACACTTAACATTTTTGTAGCTACCGTAATAATGTTCAATACAAAATGTTTTATACAATGTTTTCTAATTTCACGATGTATGGGTTAGGGGCCGCTGCCCGCCCCAGGTACCCAATTTCTTGTAAATTAAATAAAGCAACACTTAACGTGCAACTGTGGTGAATCCCACACAGCAAACTACATGGGGTGTACAGCCCGTCCCACCAGGAAGGGCTCTCGTCCTGTTCCCACAACAACAGCGGGTCTGGCTCGCAGACTTGTAGCAATAGTGAAAGAGTTGCAAGAATTAATAAAGAATGAAGAGGTACTCCAACTACTGCAGAGGATCATTGGAGAGAACACCCAATAGTGTCATATTCATGCCCAATTCCGGACTATACATTCTGAACTCTTTCATCAGTGCAATTTTTAAATCATCAATTACTTTTTGAATGTAAAAAGTTAAATCAGCTCAATTAAGTGTGTGGCGTAACTACCACTACGAAAATTAAACATCAATTCACTGTTATATAAGGCATGCTAACTTGATTCTACCATGAGGTACCTTTTGATAGATGACGGTTAGCATGGTCGATATCTCCGCCCCCACATTGGTGACCCGGACGTGATTTGCACACGCAAGTAACGCCTACTTCGATGAATAGACCACATTGAACAGTTGACTTGCTATTTGTGATAGCAATCCACCTTTTCGCGCTGTTGCTACTCATTCTCGTCTCGATTCAACACATCGTCTGCCCGCTTACTCTCGACTACTACTGTGAAATTAATACACCTCTCACATTCAGCACTCAAAAATTCCGGTGACCGCTTTCCCGGTCTGTCACGAGAACAGCAACTAGTGGTAACTGTTCATCGAATTCTATCCCTGATAGAATTCTGGTGGGGGTTAATGTGGCGTAACTACCACTACGAAAATTAAACATCAATTCACTGGTATATATAAGGCATGCTAACTTGATTCTACCTTAAGGTACCTTTTGATAGATAACGGTTGACATGGTCGATAACTCCGCCCCCACATGTGCTTACCTTAAATGATAGATGGCGCCAGCAATGTTAGACAAAACTTCTGTAAATATATCTTATTTAATTTTATAATTATTTTACAACTCAAGTTTACATTAAATTTAAATTATATTCAATGCTTAATTGTCAATTGTGCTTGTTGTATATATCATAGTTCAATTCATTTTAGTATTCAATGCTTAAATATCAATTGTGCTTTTTATATTTATGATAATTATTGATTATTTCAAAAATCATGATTCATATTAAATTTCAAATTATGTTTAATTATCAAGCAAATGTGCTTGGTCTCTTGTTTTGCTACCTAAATGCTGCATAATTCAAAATGTTTGTAATTCAACTTGTAAATATTTCATGATGTATGGGTTAGGGGCTGCTGCGCGGCCCAGGCACCCAATTTTTTGTAAATAAAGTAAGTAAGTAAGCAACACTTAACGTGGACTCCCAGCTGAACAAAAAACAGAAAATATCTCCCAGGAACTGGGGAAAGCAAGCATTTTAACACAAAAAGTAATACAGTTCAAGAGAAAAGTGGGTGAGGTCGATCGGCTCCTCCCACTTTTTCTCGCAATCCTAATAGAAACAGAACCCATACAGCACATTGACTTCGTTATGACATCCTAAAGTTGTCATCTTTAGGATTGTGTGACTTCCAGAGGAAGTCCTATATTTACCGCTAAATGTCCTACGGATGTCATCTACGTGTTAGAATGTCCCACCTGCAGATATCTTAATGATGTCATAACTAGGACAGTTTCAGGATACCTTTAGAACGCTTTAGGATGGCATTAGGACAAAAAAAAGACCAGTTTAGTAAGGATTTAGGTAACTTGTGGGATACATGTCGGAAATGGTATGATAGTAGTAGGAGTGTCTTATTTTGGAAATAAATTTCATCTCTGAAATTTTTATTAATATTAGTAACTTAAATACTTAGTATTGTAATATGGTTTTTCTTTTAAATTTACTGAATTAGAATTCAGAAAAATGTTTTCTAAATGAAAGAAATTGTGATAGTTTTTAATTTGTATACACACTAACTAGGCATTACTAATTTTCCAGAAAAATGAGCTATTCCTCAACTATTTTTTTTAGGAAAATTAGTAACGCAAAAGGAAGTAAAACAGTTAAAAAACAAACATATCTAAAGAAAAGAACAATGTGTCATTTTAATCCAAAAATATGCAAGTTTATTGGATTTAACATTTCTATTGTTTGAAATAAAAACTTGGCCATTATTAAAAAGTCTAATTGAATGTACCCTTTAAACACGAAGGAAGGTTATAAGTCTCCTACTTAGAAATATTCATTAAAGAAAACTAACGCTAATTAAATTATGAACCTTGTTGAATCTTTTGTGAACATTGTAATTTACGATTGCTTCATTATTGCTCATATTGTTTAATGTAGTAGATATATTAAAGATCTTATAATAAAATAATGAATAATTTTCTTTTTAACGTTGCTCTAATACTGAGAACTTCACATTAATATTTAAATTTCTCATATTGTCAATTGAAACTATTTAATTGGCAAAATATTACAAAACACAAAACACAAATTTAACACAAAAAGTAATACAGTTCAAGAGAAAAGTGGGTGAGGTCGATCGGCTCCTCCCACTTTTTCTCGCAATCCTAATAGAAACAGAACCCATACAGCACATTGACTTCGTTATGACATCCTAAAGTTGTCATCTTTAGGATTGTGTGACTTCCAGAGGAAGTCCTATATTTACCGCTAAATGTCCTACGGATGTCAATCTACGTGTTAGAATGTCCCACCTGCAGATATCTTAATGATGTCATAACTAGGACAGTTTCAGGATACCTTTAGAACGCTTTAGGATGGCATTAGGACAAAAAAAAGACCAGTTTAGTAAGGATTTAGGTAACTTGTGGGATACATGTCGGAAATGGTATGATAGTAGTAGGAGTGTCTTATTTTGGAAATAAATTTCATCTCTGAAATTTTTATTAATATTAGTAACTTAAATACTTAGTATTGTAATATGGTTTTTCTTTTAAATTTACTGAATTAGAATTCAGAAAAATGTTTTCTAAATGAAAGAAATTGTGATAGTTTTTAATTTGTATACACACTAACTAGGCATTACTAATTTTCCAGAAAAATGAGCTATTCCTCAACTATTTTTTTTAGGAAAATTAGTAACGCAAAAGGAAGTAAAACAGTTAAAAAACAAACATATCTAAAGAAAAGAACAATGTGTCATTTTAATCCAAAAATATGCAAGTTTATTGGATTTAACATTTCTATTGTTTGAAATAAAAACTTGGCCATTATTAAAAAGTCTAATTGAATGTACCCTTTAAACACGAAGGAAGGTTATAAGTCTCCTACTTAGAAATATTCATTAAAGAAAACTAACGCTAATTAAATTATGAACCTTGTTGAATCTTTTGTGAACATTGTAATTTACGATTGCTTCATTATTGCTCATATTGTTTAATGTAGTAGATATATTAAAGATCTTATAATAAAATAATGAATAATTTTCTTTTTAACGTTGCTCTAATACTGAGAACTTCACATTAATATTTAAATTTCTCATATTGTCAATTGAAACTATTTAATTGGCAAAATAATTCTCATTCCATTCTCCTGCAAAATTTGCTAAAAACATTTTATATTATTAATAGTTTAAATGAAGTTGTGACTATTTTATCAAAATAGATATTTATGGATCACATACTTTATTGTTTAGTTATTATGTCAAGGATGCAATTAAAAAACAAATGAAACTAGAAAATTATCTGTTTTATATACAAACTAAAACAGCTGTTGCTATGATTTGCTGAAGAATTGTTAGCCGAAGGCATACTTAAATCAGTATCTTGAAGATATTAAAAATGATAACTTGTTTTAAGGATTTATAAATTTTTGCAGCATTAATTTAACGTATGCAAATAAATATGAGAATAGAAAAAAATAAACAATATTAGAGTCACATATGTTAAACTTTTATTTACACAATTATTTTGTAATTTTTTTTCAGAATAAACTCTTCTTTCTTTAGCATTGCGCAACCAGCCTTTAATAAGGGGTTGAGGGTGCAGCTGAAAGAAATTGCACAATGGTTACTAATAAATTCAAGATGAAGTATGTTGCTCACGTCTTAATTCAAATTAAGCTTTATATCATGATCTCATTAAAAAAAATTTATATTGAAGAATATTATCAAAGATTATATTTAAAAGCATTCTATAACAACTTTTCAAACAAAGTCATCTAATTATTTTAATTTGTGGAGAATTAAATAAATACAATAAACCAAAATTAAGTACAGAAATAAAATGGAAAAAAATTATGTAAGTATCTGAAACGAATAAGAAATTATACAAGTAACAATATTTAAAAAAAGCAAATTAATACAATTATGAAAAATTTTATTTAAAGAAAACAAAATTTCATTCGGAAAATAGTTTATCGTAAATCAGTCCTTGTAAAAAAACAAGCTCTTGGAGAATCTAGAAAAAGACAATACTTATATTTACAATAAAATGCTTTTTGTAAACATTCAAATAAGTAAATACTAATTAAATGTTTCAACCACAACTATTAGTTAAAGAATGTTAATGAACATTTAATAGCGGAGAAAATATGTAGATCAACTACAAGTTTTATATGCCATTTAAAGCACTAAATATTTTATCTTTAAAAATCATTGAATATTTTTTTTACCCTGTCAAAAAATACATATTATGAAACACAAGATACCAGAAGTTTTAATTTTATATATATATATATATATAAAAGTAAACTAAGAATTAAACTTTAAACACATATATTTAAGCCAGCTTCACATTGCAAGAGGCGAATGATGACAAATATATTTACAAGAACTTTCAATTTATTAAAAGAAAATAAACTCCTTACAGATTCAACAACTTACCGGTAGAATTAGCAGATTTCTTTGATCATTAGGGATGATTGTGAATGCCGATAGAACCTGAAGAAAAAAAAATGACTATTAACTTAATACATATTGATTACTTATTACTTGTGTTTACAATGCTTAAAGTGCTAACACTAACGTAAGATGGTGCCTAGCTTGCAACAAGAACAAGCAATATTAAACAAATGGAAAGAGGCCAAATCAGGACTGCCAATAAAAGGAGTTATTCAAACTCTAGCAACCATGTCACCTTTTTAACAATACATCTCTAAATAAATAAAACAAATTTTCACTTCTTATTCACCAGAATTACTTATTATCATTAATATCTTATGAAATACAACAGATTTGATCTCAAATGTATATAATTTATTTCTTTTGTTACAAACAAAATTATCCATTTGAAAATATCGCCTTGCAGAATAAGCTGTAGTAAGCAGTTGCAGAACTAGAGCAAGTATTGGGCTGGAGATTGTTATTGTTTACATTTCACCATCATTACATAACACCATCAATAGACAATTTATAGAAACAAGAAACAATTATGTAGAAAAAGGTAAAATAACAATATATAAATACTGAAGATGAATAGCAATATTGAAATAATTTAAAATGTCATTTCATTTGTAATTAGAAGAAATGATTAATTTAGGGTTACCGAAAAACAAGCCAAAGAACAAGTTGAACTTAAAGGAAGAAAACAAAAATAATAGAAAAAATGAATTATCAGAACAGTTAAAAATTTGGCTCACGAAATAATAAAAATAAAGCTTCCTAAATAATTATGAAAAAATTTAATAAACCACGCATGTAAACAGTTAAATTGCAATTGAGATATTCAAGATAATGATGAGGTTCAAGTACACTTATATGTCAATTATATGAATAGATTATAAAAAAAAAGATAAACAAATAAGAAACTAATAAAGATATTTGAGCTTATAAATACCGTATTATTTAGATTTCACTAGCAGTCACTGTCGTCACTGGGTAAAATAACATTACCGGTAAAGTTGAAGTTAACACGCATGCGCTGAACGACGATCCTACATGATTCCTAAAACACTCCTATGGAAGGCCTGTCTATTTGTGATATCCTACGAAATTCTTTCTTCTGACACTCTACGGATATGACAGTTACAGGAGTGTTCGGAATGTTTTGGGATGTCTTTAGGATGAAATTTGCTGTATGGGAAAAACCAGAAAATCTTCTCAGTTACCAGCATATGTAACGTCCCGGTGAAAATCGAAAGGTTCTGCGGTGGGAGAGGCCCGATTCAGTGTTTTAACTGCCAAAATTTTGGCCATACTCAAAGAATATGTAATTTACCTCCAAGATGTGTAAAATGTGCCGCGGAACATCGATCCTACGTGTGCCACAAGGACATCTACACACCACCTATGTGCTGTAATTGTGGGGAAACTCATACTGCCAACTACACGGGGCGTAAGTTGGCAGTATGAGTTTCCCCCAGACAGTATAGTTGGCCCGTCCCTCCCAGGAGGGGCCCTCGTGCCATCCCATCAACAACTACAGGACAAGCTCATAGACTGGTTACGATAATCAAGGAACTACAGGAACTTTTAAAAAACAAAGAAGTATTTCAGCTATTACAATCGCTCATGAGGGAGACCAATCCTGAACAGTAATGCTTTTTGCCTTAGTTTGAACTCTTATTTTAATCACAGAACTCTAATTTCGTATTTTCACATTGCTTTAATTAAACAAATATAGAATGTTGACAGTTTCATTAATTTCGAGTTGCATACATCAGATGGCGCCACTAAAGTTTGGCAAAATTTGTACAGCTCGACTTATGTTTTTATCTATGTATCAACTCGTTTAATAATTTTCAATTGCTTCATATCCATTTCACCTTCATATTTCTATGCATAATATTCATATCAAGCTGTATATAATTGTTATTCCACACTTCACTAATAATGTTTGAATACAATGTTTCTTTTTCGCAAATTATGATTAATGCATCTATTATGTCTGTAAATAGTACCAACGAATATTCTCAATTAATGCCTGTATAAAATTATCATATTTAAATTTATTGTAATGCAAAATGTTTTTATTTATCAAACAAATTGCTTTATTTTGATGAAAAAGTTACCATAATGATGCTTAACACAAAATGTTTTTATACACTGTCTATAACTATTTTCATGATGTATGGGTTAGGGGACGCTGCGCGGCCCAGGCACCCAATTTTTGATAAATTAAGAAAGAAAGCAACACTTAACGACCATTTTGGATTCGAGTGTGAGCTTCCGAGAGAGAAGCATCATTGTTTTCATCGAGAACAGTTAACATCAAAAGAGTGAGCGTTTACGCCAAACGAACTTCTAAAAATTTTGTGTTATTAGTCTACATCTACAAAATATAAACATTATTAGCAATAGAAATTAATTATTTATAGTGAAATTGCTACACTGCAAAAATTATCTAATAACATTGTTACTGTAAAATAATCAACTACTCGATCATCATGTGAAATTTCAGTCTTATGATTTGTTGCAACAGTGATTGTGATATTAACTTTCACACATAAAAAAAGTTCGTATTTGTGCAGTGAACTTCGTGCAAAGTGTGTTTGTACATTGGATTACAACAAAACCAGTCTCATTTTTTTGCATGCAAATACTCATAATCCAAAAAAGAAGAATCAAAATCCAACCCAACTACAAATTAAAACTTTTCAACACTCTCATCCCAATAGTCAAGAAAGCCACATACCTAGGTCTAATCATAAATAACAAACTCTCCTGGTCAGACCATATTAAACATGTTATTGATAAAGCAAATGCAGCAATCAACACCATTCAACCTCTAATTCAAAATCCGAACACATCATTAAAAATCAGAAAACTTTTGTACACCAGCATGATCAGATCAATCTTAACCTACGCCTCACCTGCCTGATCAACCATACCCGATCACCTTATGAAAAAGATAAATCAGTATGAGAATTAAATTTTAAGAAAAGTCACCCACGCCAGATGGTTTATTCGAAATGCAAACATACATAAAGATCGCAAAATTCCTCTTCTCTCCGAACACATCCACAAGCTGAATGCAGATTTCTACAACCAAGCAGTAAATTGTAAAGCAGCAAACTTCAACCAGATTTCTTCTTTTGAGAACTACAAAAAAGACCGACAACACTGACCTATAGCAGCACTTTTCTCAACCGACGCATCCTATCATCACTACCAACACAAATAGTAGTACAGTGCCATAGCGCAGTGGATAGCACACCCGCCTGCAGTTCCACAGATCTCCGGTTCGATCCCAACTGAGAACTCGCTTTTTCTAAACGTCATCTGAATCATCCGGAGCATATCACAGTGAATCATCGAGCAGAGAATCATCGATCTGTGTATTTACCATCAGTTTATCATCTTATCATATGTGAATCATTATCAGAATATCAACCATAGTTTAGAACAGATTAAAAAACAGCCTGAACAAGACTAAAAAATCTGAACATTCATTTGAACTCTAAAAAACTCTTAAAATTTATCTTAATAAATATATAAACACCTTTTCAACAGATTTGTAAATAGATAAGGAATACTGTTTTGTAAACTTCAACTACCAATTTTAAATTTATTAAGAAATGTATTTTTATATCTTATTACCTACCACAAGTTTGATTAAACCAATATGTTTGTAAACCAATGTATTTTATACTTTCATGGTGTGTGGGATATGGGCCGCTGCGCGGCCCAGCATCCCAGTTTCTGATAAATAAAGAAAAAAAAAGAAACAACACTTGACGACCATTTTGGATTCGAGTGTGAGGTTCCGAGAGTGAAGGATCATTGTTTTCATCGAGAATAGTAATCACCAAAATAGTGGGTGTATCTGTCAAACTAACTTCTAAAAATTGTGTGTTATTAGTCTACATCTACAAAATGTAAACGTTATTAGCAATAGAAATTTATTATTTATTGTGAAATTGCTACACTGTAAAAATTATCTAATAACATTGTTACTGTGAAATAATCAACTACTCATCATGTGAAATTCTTCAGCTTTATGATTTGTTGCAACAGTTATTGTGATATTAACTTTTAACTTTCACACATCACAAAAATTTGTGTTAGTGCAGTGAACTTCGTGCTATGTGTGTGTGTACATTGGATTACAACAAAACCAGTCTCATTGTCTTGCTCACTTGGATTACTCGTATTAACATCAGGTAGATGAATAAACTTTTTTTTTCATTCAACCTTATTATTTTGTGCAGCAAGTAATACATCATTAACCGTTTTCCAGGGGGCTGTGACAGCAGTTGTCACATCTGATCTTGGGCTCCTCAGGAGAGAGATTCAAATGTTGGACCCCGTAATCATAATAATTTTACTTTTTGCGTATTTCGCCATAACTCAAAAACATTTTAAACTAATTTAAAAAATTTTGCGCACAATTATACAATTCGTTTGAACAAAGGTAATGCCTTGCAAAAAAATAATTTCTAGTAAATATTTATTATTATTTTATTAAGATTAGTCGAAAAAATTTTGAATTATAAGGTATACAATTTTCTGCATCACTTCAAAGAATACAATTTTGCATGGCAGGATACAAAATTTGAGCGAAATCGATCGAATTGTTTCTGAGAAATCGAATTTTAAATGCTGGACTTCTTTGAAACTTTTATTTCTCAAGAACTATGTCACTAATTTTGCTCAAATTTTATATTTTGCCATGCAAAATTATATTCTTTAAAATGATGCAAAGAATTGTATGACTATTCAATTGTTTTTTCCATTATTATATAAAATAATAATAAGCAGTAAATATTTAATAAAATTTTTTTTACATGTAATTATCTTTAGACAAATAAACAATTTATGCAAAAACTTTTCAATTTGCTTAATAAATTCTCAAGATATAGCGAAATACGCAAAAAGTAAAATTAATGTTAAGGGATCCAAACTTTGGATCGTTCTCCTAACCAAACAATTCGAACCATATTTAAGATTTGGCGGTTATATTTTAGGAGCCAAAAATCCGAATCTACCTATGATCCGTCTGAAAATGAGGGTATTTTATGTCAGCACTGCGGTCGGTGCAAGCCGGATCCGGTATTCGTATCGACCAGCCATAGCTGGGATTCAAACCCGGCTCACTTCATTGGAAGACGAATGCTCTATCCTCTGAGCCATCATGGCTCAATCTTAGCTACATTGGAAAAACCAAAAGGGCTATAAATGTAGATTAATTAACAAGATGGCCGTCATCACAAAATCTATAAATGACCTTTTTTCCCACATATTACTTTGAACATAAATTTTTAACACCAAAATTCTTTCCACCCCTGTCACAGCAGCTTATCTTAACAAACTGTCTTGTCTTGTTTCATTCATATGAATGCAGATTAAATATTTTAAAAAGCTAAAACATCTGGGTTCCAATTTCTAAACAAACTTTCCGGCAAATTTTTACCGAACGATTATTGCTTGATATTTTTTCTACCAAAACCAGATTTTCTACAATCTTGAAATCGGACAAATTTAGAGCCTTGATTGCTTAGGGGATAAATCGATCTCAATAAATCAGAGTTCAAATCCCAGCGATGGCTGGTTCGAACCTCGCACCGACCACAGTGCTGACTTAAAATATCTTCAGTGGACGAATCACGCTTTAGAATTCGCTTTCTGTCAGGAGGAGGATTTCGAGATTTTTCTCTTCATGTAACGCAAATGCGAGTTAGTTCCATCAAAAAAGTCCTCCACAAAGTTAAAATTTCTCCCAATGCTTGATACAGGAGTTCCCTTTTCCTCTGGATTGGGTTCAAAATTACAAAGGTACGGAGTTGAACATTGGTAGTAGTAAACCCTAGCGTGGGTCGACTGTTCAACGACGGTAAAAAAAAATTAAATATGGACAAACTTAGAGCCGAAACATTTGAAGGAAAATAGTTTTCAAATAAACTTAATTTCTATTAAAAAAATCAGTTACTTTCCACCAATTTTTATACTACTTCTTGTTTAAGTAATTGTTAAAAAAAAAAGAGGCTTGGGTAGCTAAATTTTCTTTCATAAATTAATTTTCTTAAGAAAAAGAAATGCTATTATCAAGTTCTTTTTTACTCTATTGACACTTTTCGAAGAATTATCTCAGGTGTCAGATATTTTTATAATGGTAGCTCAAGCACGAAATTGCAAAAAAGAGTTTGATTTATCTAAGGTACCTCTTTAATATTAGTAACGCTAACGTCATCAAATTTATCGTTTGCCTATTTTTTTTCCTCCAGCCTTTCCACCACAGTTAAAATTTTCTGAGACAGGTTTGAACCCTCTTTAAAATTTTCGCTGGTGACAATTATTTCTATCATAGACTTAAATATAATCAGAGCAAACTTTCATATGCAGAAAAATTATGAAACAATTTTATTTCATTTACTGCCTTGGCATTGGTGTGCCTGACAAGGCTCTTCCCAAAGCATACACATAATTATTCTGTAGAACGTTAAATAAATAACTTGATACGTTGGTTCTGTAAGCATCTTGAAGGACCTTCAAATACTTGTTAAGAGGAGCTGGCAGGCTGGAAAAAGTAGGAGTGATTTGACCGAGACGATCAACTCTAAATTTTTGTACTGATCCTAAATAATTTTGAGGTCTTCCTGTTACTTCCAGAGACATGAGAGTTTCAGCAACGTGGCCCATGTTCCTTGGCGTGTAAATGTAACTTCCATTCCTTATAATAACCTTGTAGCTTGTAGTAATTTGCGTCAAACGGAGGGTGCAGTTGATGGAAAGTTCTCCACGGAACAATTTTGGCCCTGAGCAATCACCTTTCCTCTCCAATCTGCCTAGGTTTGTTGCGTTTCCGTTTGAAAATACAGCCTCTCCTTGGTTTTGGTAGATACCTTGTGGTCCAAAGTAAGTGTTGAATCCGGGTAAAGGTGCTGGGTCCAATCCAACAGATCGAAGTGCTTGAGGCAATTGTGTTCGAAGAACATTATCAATATATTGGTTGGCACTTCTGCCTGCTAGTGCTACTCCTGCAAATAAATGAAAAGCCTTTAAGTTTGAATAGCTCACATATGAAACTTTAAACGTTTGAAATAAGCTTTGCTGTGAGGGAAAAGGATTTGAATCGAAGCAAAGTGAGTTATTTTGTTTGGTGAAAGAACTTTGAAAAACACTGTTAAAAGAGCACTAGGAACAAATAGGTTATTAAACAAGCATGCTGTTGAACTTTTCTCACATCAGCGTCATCTGTTGATGAACTTGGTTACTAATTTTAAAATTTAGTGAGAATATAACTGGTTTCCTAAGCAGAACCAAGCAAAGTGTAGATTTGTATATCGTTTAAATCATCAGTCATTTTTAGGGCCTCCTATAAATACCCCTTGCATTATAATACCGTATTGATTGCTTAAGGTAAAGTATTTGAATCGAGGCAAATGGATTACGTATAAGCAAAACTGATTGAAAATGCATGGTTACTATAATTTAGCAAAGGATGTTGATTCAGTGCTGGCTCACAATAGATTAGCAAAGGAAATTGAACCAATACAAGATTACTACATTCAGGCAGAGGAAGTTGAACCAGTTCAAGATTACTATACTTAGGCATAGGAAGTTAACCTAATTCAAAATTACTATATTTTGGCAAAGAAAGTTACATTAGTGATGGCTTACTAAATGTTGGCACAGGAAGCTGAACTAGTTCAAGAGTACTATACTTAGGCATAGGAAGTTAACCTAATTCAAAATTACTATATTTTGGCAATGAAAGTTACATTAGTGATGGCTTACTATATGTTGGCACAGGAAGCTGAACTAGTTCAAGAGTACTATATTTAGGCATAGGAAGTTAACCTAATTCAAAATTACTATATTTTGGCAAAGAAAGTTACATTAGTGATGGCTTACTATATGTTGGCACAGGAAGCTGAACTAGTTCAAGAGTACTATATTTAGGCATAGGAAGTTAACCTAATTCAAAATTACTATATTTTGGCAAAGAAAGTTACATTAGTGATGGCTTACTATATGTTGGCACAGGAAGCTGAACTAGTTCAAGAGTACTATATTTAGGCATAGGAAGTTAACCTAATTCAAAATTACTATATTTTGGCAAAGAAAGTTACATTAGTGATGGCTTACTATATGTTGGCACAGGAAGCTGAACTAGTTCAAGAGTACTATATTTAGGCATAGGAAGTTAACCTAATTCAAAATTACTATATTTTGGCAAAGAAAGTTACATTAGTGATGGCTTACTATATGTTGGCACAGGAAGCTGAACTAGTTCAAGAGTACTATATTTAGGCATAGGAAGTTAACCTAATTCAAAATTACTATATTTTGGCAAAGAAAGTTACATTAGTGATGGCTTACTATATGTTGGCACAGGAAGTTGAACCAGTTCAAGATTACTATACTTAGGCATAGGAAGTTAACCTAATTCAAAATTACTATATTTTGGCAAAGAAAGTTACATTAGTGATGGCTTACTATATTTTGGCACAGGAAGCTGAACTAGTTCAAGAGTACTATATTTAGGCATAGGAAGTTAACCTAATTCAAAATTACTATATTTTGGCAAAGAAAGTTACATTAGTGATGGCTTACTATATGTTGGCACAGGAAGTTGAACCAGTTCAAGATTACTATACTTAGGCATAGGAAGTTAACCTAATTCAAAATTACTATATTTTGGCAAAGAAAGTTACATTAGTGATGGCTTACTATATTTTGGCACAGGAAGCTGAACTAGTTCAAGAGTACTATATTTAGGCATAGGAAGTTAACCTAATTCAAAATTACTATATTTTGGCAAAGAAAGTTACATTAGTGATGGCTTACTATATGTTGGCACAGGAAGCTGAACTAGTTCAAGAGAACTATATTTAGGCATAGGAAGTTAACCTAATTCAAAATTACTATATTTTGGCAAAGAAAGTTACATTAGTGATGGCTTACTATATGTTGGCACAGGAAGCTGAACTAGTTCAAGAGTACTATATTTAGGCATAGGAAGTTAACCTAATTCAAAATTACTATATTTTGGCAAAGAAAGTTACATTAGTGATGGCTTACTATATGTTGGCACAGGAAGCTGAACTAGTTCAAGAGTACTATATTTAGGCATAGGAAGTTAACCTAATTCAAAATTACTATATTTTGGCAAAGAAAGTTACATTAGTGATGGCTTACTATATGATGGCACAGGAAGTTGAACCAGTTCAAGATTACTATACTTAGGCATAGGAAGTTAACCTAATTCAAAATTACTATATTTTGGCAAAGAAAGTTACATTAGTGATGGCTTACTATATTTTGGCACAGGAAGCTGAACTAGTTCAAGAGTACTATATTTAGGCATAGGAAGTTAACCTAATTCAAAATTACTATATTTTGGCAAAGAAAGTTACATTAGTGATGGCTTACTATATGTTGGCACAGGAAGCTGAACTAGTTCAAGAGTATTATATTTAGGCATAGGAAGTTAACCTAATTCAAAATTACTATATTTTGGCAAAGAAAGTTACATTAGTGATGGCTTACTATATGTTGGCACAGGAAGCTGAACTAGTTCAAGAGTACTATATTTAGGCATAGGAAGTTAACCTAATTCAAAATTACTATATTTTGGCAAAGAAAGTTACATTAGTGATGGCTTACTATATTTTGGCACAGGAAGCTGAACTAGTTCAAGAGTACTATATATAGGCAAAGAAATTTTTCCATTTCAAGGTTCGACTAAAACAATTGCATCAGCGCAAAATAAATATGTTTGGACAAAAAAGTGTTGAGCCAGAGCACGATTTTTTAGTTAACACGATAACGTTTTGCTTTCCTTCTCGTTATTTTGAAAGAATAATGTGCATACTGTATTGACACAATTATCAGCAAGGTTTCCAAAAGTATATATTAAAGAAAATCATTACGAAACACCCTCTTCATCGCTTGCTCAGTTGCTATTTTCCAAACACAAAATTTTTTTGATAAAAAATCATAATTCATTTCCTCTAACGTTATTCTGATATATTTTTTTTTAAAGATATCTCTGATATATTTTGTTTTAAAGTTAAACATATATACATTTTAAAAAATTGTATTTTTATTAAACGTTAATATTTTAATTCCTTAATCCAACAAGAAATGAAAGTTTTACACTTGTGTTGAAGATTGTTGTTTAATGTTATATAATGGTGCCGATTAATCTTTAAAAAAACGAGTTTTTTTAATACTTTTTATACCATATATATATATATATATATTTCTATATATATATATATATATATATATATATCTTGGCGAACAAAGAGCACGCCAAGATATACAGTATCACAGTATCCTTTGGCCAAGATATATATATATATATATATATATATATATATATAAAAGAGACTTTGGTGTCTCATCTGCGACAAATGGAAATCACTTGTCGAAACGAATTTGGATGATATTGTATTTTTAAATAGGTAAGTTTTTGTAATTTTGAATTTTTATAATTAAAATTTTAGTAATTTATAATATTAAAATTTGCATGATTTTGTATTTAAAAATGTGTTAATAAAATTTGAGTACTTTTCCGTTTAGGGGGAGCAGGTGCCAAAGCTAAGTCATCGGGCACGAACATCTTTAACATTTTCTTGTCCTTTTTTGATTTTCTCTTTTGATTCGTTTTAAACGACTATTGTTTTTTTAAGAATAATAAAATAGCTAAACTTACTTGTAAAATGGAAAAAATCCAAAATTTCTTTAAAGTTTGATCTTTAAAAAATTCCTTTTAAAATTTGTAAAATGTTTAATTTGTAGAAATTTTAATTTTTTTGTTTTTAATTTTGAGTCTTTTTAATTTTATTTGATATCTGTGCATTCAAGTACTGCAGCATGGTAACTGAGCAAGTGAAGGGTCATGACTTCAATGAAAAACAGTTGTTCTATCTAACGAATATATTACAACAAAATAAATTAATATTCCAGTAACTTTAAAGGAAACTCATGCAAGATACCCCAAATTTCACTCTCCAATTAGGCTTAATTGGTTTTTTACTGATAGTTTCCTAATTTCGAAAACCTAAAACCTTCTTTGTTATTATTAACAGCGTTGAACAGCCGACCCAATTTCGAGTGTACGACTCTCGATGCTCAATTTCGTAGCTTTGTAATTTTGAGAAAAAACCCAAAAGACAAGGGAACTCCTGGATCAAGCATTGGGACAAACTAGCCTCTTTGTGGATGACTGGATGATGGAACTAACTCGCATTTTCGTTACATGGAGGAGAAAGTCATGAAAACCCACGGTTAGTCCCACAGCAAGGGGATAAGATCCCATGATTCATCTTCCACTGAGGATATTTTATGTCATCACTGTGATCAGTGCGAGTGAAGGGCAGAATTCATATAGACTAGCGATCACTGGAATTCGAACCTGGGTCGCCTCATTGGGAGGCGAGTTCTCAATCCCCTGTACCATCATCACGGTTCTAAAACATATTTTTGACTATTTTGAAGTATTTATCAAATTATAAATTATCAAAAATTATAATTATTAGCTTGAGAATATCACTAGGTTTTGTTAATTCAGCTGTGTCCATTTCATAAATAGATATTTTGAGCTGCGTCTATTTTCTTAAATAGTCAAACCTCGATATCTCGAACTTGAAGGGAATGGAGAAAAAATTCGAGATACCGAAAATCGCATGTTATCGATGGTAGAATAAAGAAAACTGGTCTTTACATACCTTATTTACTATTCCATATTTATTCTAAAAACACTTTTTACACTTAAAAAGAATCAATTGTTGTTTGCTTTAGAGATGTGTAAGAAAGTTTGTCTATAACACTTTCTAAGTGGATTATAGCTTTAAATTTCTCCTCTGACATATTCGGCTGCCTCTCAATAAATCTCCTTACAGTGTCCACTGCAGAAAGTGTTTGTTTGAGAATTGATTATGAGAATTGGCTTTCTATTCTTAAATTATTATTTTTTTTTTTTGGAATATTTTTTTTTATTTTCAAAAAAAAAAAATCTACACTATTTAAAAAAAAAAATTCAAGTTATCAAGGGATTAAAAAAAAAATCGAGAATTCAAGGTTTTTTTAACATTGAGTGTATAGGAAATTTGAAGGAAATTTTTTTTCTTCGAGATATCGAAAAATTCGTGAAATCGAGGTTCGAGTTAGCGAGGTTCCTAAATACACATATTGAGTTATGATCATCTTCTTAAATACACATATTGAGTTATGATCATCTTCATAAATACAAATATTGAGTTATGATCATCTTTTTAAATATACATATTGAGCTATGATCATCTTCTTAAATAAACATATAAAGCGATATCAAAATATAAAAAGCTCATTGGTGAACTTTCAAGTTAGAATTTATGACTCCTAACCGAAATAATAATACTTTTGAGGTTGGATTTATAATCGCTAACCAAAATAATATCTATTAAATTTAAAACGAACCTTAATCTGAGTATTTTTCTTATTCAATTTTTTTAAAATTTAAATACTTCAAGTTAAACTAATAAAAAATATTCTTTTAATAAAGCAATGTTTTAAGGTTTTTGATGAGATTAATAACTTACCACACATAAAGCACAAAAATACTATTTTTCCAATCATGTTGACTGTTTGAGAGAGCTCTAGAATAAAATCAAATAAACATAATTTATAATATTGTTGAGAAAGAAAGCAAATACAATAATTACTAGAATTTTTGGTTAAAATAAATTAGAATATAATAAAGAAACGATGCTTAATAGAGAAAAAATGAATTAAAGGATCTATGAGTTAACGTAGTGCAAAAAGCTATCTTAGTTTTCCTTTTAAAGACTAAAATTGATAAAAATGGAGGATATTGGAACTATTATAAAATCAGAATTAAAAAAAAATGGAAAGACATAAAATGTTTTTAAGAAGTTCTGGGTATAGGAAAAAAAATTTAAAACTGAAAACAAGAAAATTATTCGTTTTAAAAATTACGAGTAATGTCTGAGTCGTGCAAATTGTAAAACATGTGATACACCGTAAATATTTTTTTTCCCAAAATTGCTCTCCCTATACAATTTTGTTTTGATTACTTAAGCCTTAACATCTTATCACCAGAAAAAAAAATTATACAAAAACTTATCTAAGTATTTTTCAGTAAATATAATAACATAGATAATTTAATTACTTTAAAATTAATTCAAAATTTAACCTAAGAAACAGAACAAAGTTTAAATTCAAACATAAAAATGCCCAGCCGAGAAAAGAAATAAAACATGATTCCCTGCAAGTTTTAGTTAACTGAATTACTTAGAGCAAGATTTTTTTTTAAAACTTAGACATAAAATAAGTTTCATTTATTATAATCAAATTAAGAACTAAACCAGATGCCACTTCAGACCTGTGAATTCAACTATCTGACATAAAACCCAATTTATACATGTATTATAATCAAATTAAGAACTAGACCAGATGCCACTTCAGACCTGTGAATTCAACTATATGGCATTAAAACCCAATTTTAAGACTAATAATGATAAAACAATATAATAAAAAAATTCATTCACAATCACTTAGTAAATACTTTAAAAATAATAAATAAAATTTAGATCATAACATATTTTCAAAGTAATTAAAAGTCTTTCATTATTATGTTCACAATTCTAATGTAATTTATTCATTAATATACGGGGTTCTGCCAAAAGAATGTCGATTGTTAAGGGTTCCACAGAAGAAAAAATTGGGAACTGCTTTATTAAAGTAATCCCTGTTAATTTTTAAAGTAAGAATGATGTTTTCAAAAAAAGTTATATTGGATAAATACTTACCAATTTAACTTTTAAGGCGACTGACTGTACATTACCATTTTCTGTTCGCCTTTTTATATCTTTAAGATAAGGGAAATATGACAGCTGTTCTTATCATTTATTTCATGCAAAAATTTCATAGTTTCTATGAAAAGAAGAAAATCAGTGTTTTGTGATAAATATAATCTTAACAGTATTGCAAAGTTTGAAGGAAAACTGAAATGTAATTCAAGAAACATTTATCAGTTATTTTTAACAATTTTTATCAGAATTAAGTTTCCGTTTTTGGAATTTAACTTTTAAACTTTAAACACATGCAATAAGTCTTGAAGGCTTAGAAAGAAATATATGTGTTGTTTTTTTTTTTTTTAAATTTTTTTCAACTTTTCTTTTTTTTTAAAGTAAATTAAAGTAATTAAATTCAACTTTTCTTTTTCATTTAAATCATTTTTCATTTACTCAATATTTTCTCTGTCCTTATCGCTGAATACTATTTTGAATCTCTTATAACTCCAGAACCATTGGAGCTTGGGTACTGAAATTTGGACATCGACTACGAGGAGAAATTTTAGACCTCGAGCAAAAAAAAATTCGTTTAACATTTGTAATTATTCCGTTCGAGAGAAATACTTGAAAAATAATTTTTTGCATTAGTTATAATTAGCCATTTTTAAAAATAAAATTGTAAACCATTTTGTTTAAGATTTTATTGCACGTTCTTTAATGTATAAATACTTTTTACATTTTCTATCGCCAATGTGAATCTATTTATTTCGTTAATAGTTCTGTTTGTATAGTTATTTTTCTAGGCAAAAAATAAGATGCATTTTTAAAAACAAAAAAATAATGTATCCCATGAAGAAAAAATATAAAACAAAATAATTCATAAAATTAAATAAAAAGAAAGAAAAAAACTACACCTTTTCTTTGGGTCTTCATGAAAAAGTGATAAATAAAATATTGCGTCTAACTAATAAAATATCGAGTTTATATTGTTTCGGCTAATTTTCCAGACATTATGTGCATTTTATATTAAGTTTATCTCAAAATTAGTTTCAGGAGTTTATTTTAAAATTTTTAAAGAAAGTAAATGAAAAGACTGTACTTTATTTGGATTTATTATTGCTATTCGAAAACCACAAACTTTTCATCGACTTGATCATAAAAATTTTATAAAAAATTAAAAAGCAGCACATTTTAAATTAAACGCTATATAAAATGAATATCTAGAAAATTAATTGAAACTATATTAACTTAATTTTTAATAAATTACACGCCATCTTTTAATTATAAACTTTTCATGCTATCCCATATAAAAATTGTGCATAAAAAAGCAATTAGGGGATAAGACTCAAAACATGGCAAACCTCATGCCTCTCCTGACCTGTGACGAAATAATCCCTTTTTTCATTCTAAATAATTAATACAATTTAGATCATTATTTTTTACTTTTTTTTTCTATAACCGTCGTTAAACAGCCAATCCAATTTTTTGGCTTTACGACTACTAATATTCTACCTTTGCAATTTTGAACCTAATCTTGAAGACAAAGGAACTCATGAATCAAGTATTGGGAGAAATTTACCTTTATGAAGGAATTTTTGATGGAACTAACCCTCATTTCAGTTACGTGGAGTGGAAAACCACAAAAACCTTCCACGGTTATCCTGCTGGTATGGGGACTCTAACACACGATCTGTAACCACTGAGGATATTTTGCGTCAGCATTGTGGTCGGTGCAAGCCGGATGCGGAATTCATATAGACCAGCCATCAACCTGGATTCGAACCCGGTTTACATCATTGGAAGGTGAACACTCTATCCCTCGAGCTCCCATGGTTCAATTTAGATTATTGCATATTTTCAATATTATTAACAGTTTTTCGTTATTATTACGTTCTCAATTGCAAATGAAATTCATTCATTAGATAGTGGGCCAAAACAAGATCTATCATTTAATTTTCCACCGTTGACAAAAATTGGGAACCGTTGTCCTATAGATTATCAAGTCTGTTCACATATCGCCACATAAACGTAACGAAAACGGAGGGATACATCTAAAGTATTCCGTCCGGTTTCAGGAAGCTTGTTATACTTTACATTTAATCCCTCACCCATATTTAAAATGTTTTGTAATTATGAAATTTAACTTTAACGAGGACAGAAATGACAGCGAATAAATATTTTCGCGTGGTAGTTCATTAATTGAGATTTTTGGTTTAATAAATTCAATTTATTAGGTTTTTAGCCACCACTATTTTTAAATAATTCGAAGGCTCCTTCTTCTGATGAAGGGTCGAAACGAGTCGAAAGAGAATTTACGCTGATAGTAAGCTGAGACAGCTCACTTATGTTAGCGACTCTTCTGAGCCTGAAAACACTGAGTACATATTCGAGGAAATCAGCGTAATTAATGAAGTCGTTCCACCCAAACACAATGATTTATATGAGGATAAAGTAGAGCTCCAGAACCAGAATCCACCAACTTTTTCATGGTTTATTGTTCATCATGAGCTACAACCGGGTATCTCAAAGGCTCACTATTGGTCACTCAATTTGCTGGGAAATGCAGCTATTCAAAAGGCGATGAGTAGGAATCGCTTTCTTTTTTTTAATTGTAAATTTATATTTCAATTCCCCGGAGAAACCTGCCGATGCTTCGAAATTATACTATATTGAAAAAGGGAGCCGCGATGGCATAGGGAATAGGGCATTCGCCTTCCAATGAGGTGAACCGGGTTCGAATCCCAGTCGATACGAATTCTGAATCCGGCTTACACCGACCACAGTGTTGACGTGAAATATTCTCAGTGGTAGACAGATCGTGGGTTAGAGTCCCCTGACCGTCAGGCTAACCATGCGCGGTACTCGTGGTTTTCCTCTACATGTAACGCAAATGCTGGTTAGCTCCATCAAAAGTCCCCCACGAAGGCAATTTCTCCCAATTCTCGATCCAGAAGTTCCCTTGTCTTCTGGATTGTGTTCAAAATTACGGAGTTGAACATTAGTTGTCGTAAACCCATAAAAAGTTAGGTCGGCTGTTTAACGACGGTTGTAAAATAAAATAATATATGGAAGAAGTAGTTCCCTGCTTCAAGTGTACTTTTTTGAAGAGATTCACTGACAGCAGAAGGCAGTCATTAGACGTGAGTCCATGGTCAAATTCAAGGGAAGGAGCAGTCTGAAACAGTACCAACTCATGAAACCAGTAAAGAGAGGTATCAAAGTTTGGGAGGGCTACGATTCTAAGACTGAATAAGTAAACGACTTCAACATTTACATTGGGAAAGAATCTTCAGTGACTGAAAGAACTCTAGGAGAACACGTTGTAAAAAATGCTTATTTTTACAGTGAAGATTCCCCAAATCGTTCTCTGTTTCGGCCGATCCTTCACCTCGGAGAATCTGATGTGCACCCTGTCCCATGGATGTGTTGGCACCTACATGAAAGGACGAAAAACTGCCCCAATATTTCCGACTGCGAGAAGACGAGAAGGACAGCGAGTTGTTTCGGTTTTCCAAACTACAAGCGAGGGGATAATTGTTGTCAAATGGATGGACACAAAGGAAGTTCTTGTCATGTCGAATTGCCATAGCACTGAATTAACTACTGCGATTAGAACTCTAAAAGATGGATCTAAGAATGAGTTCCCCTGACCGTCAATGGTAACGTTTTAAAACGAGATCATGGGTGGAGTTGAACCATCACCTCCAATATCAGAAAGCGTCCACTCGGTTTCTTATAAGTAGTCTGTGCAGATTATTCAAAAAGTGAACCACTTGTGTGCATGAACTCAAATTCTGTGTTAAAAGTACTTGAGAGAAATTTATCATATATATTTGAGAAATGAATGTGTAGTGGTTGACAAGTAATTAAAACTAGAAACAACAAGAGCTGCAGAGTTGGGACAATTTTTTAAAAATATTTCATAAATTTAACGTAATAGAGAAAACGTTTATCTTACTGTCATTGTGTGGTCAAGCGGTTCAACTAAGTGAAGTTTTGAAACATCCAATGTATTTAAACATCCACCTGAAGAATGCTGGTGGAAGTGGCTACTCTTGGACTGTAAAATCGAAAATTCCGTTAAATGGAAAAATGAATTATAAGATGTGTGTGGACATACTGGACAGTGCTATTTTCTCAAATTCATAACAATATTTTGGGGAATGCACGATTCTCTTGCAGCATTATAGCTTAACTATTACAGGCAAGCATCGAAGTTTATGCAGACATGGTCGACGAAATGGGCGTTGGACTCGTCTTTTCAGAGCTCCGAACAAAATTTTATAAAGCATATTTGAGACGAATTACAATGAAAATCACGCAGCCATGCCGGGATAGCCTGGGTGGTAGGACACTGGGCCCATGTCCAAGAGGTCGTGGGTTCAATCCTCATCGACCGAAGACTCCCCGTGTAGTAAATGGTGACTGAAGCACGAATTAAATTAAATCTGTCGAGTCTCAAAGTATCCCATGTTCCCATAACAAATCATACGTATGGGGGTACTGATCCAGGACTTTCCTTGTCTTCTGGATTGGTTCAAAAATACAAGCCAACGGAGTTGAACATTAGTAAACCCAAAATTGGGTCAGTTATAATTGTTCAACAACGGTTATAAAATTAAACTGCCAACGGAAACGATCTTTCTCACTACTTGCATGCAGTTTTGTAGTGAAGGACACATGAAAGTCAACTGTTTATCTACTAAACACAGGTGAAAACACATCCCAGACATGCAGGCCGCCAACGACAAAAATTAATGTGTACCTCAGGTCTCTCTGAGAAACTTCAATGAGTGTTTGAATGTTTTTTTGGCATGAAAGCTTATATATATTAATTATTGAAATTAGATCAATATAACTAATTATGATATTAACATAATTTTTCCTCTGTTATTTACTTATATTCCATATTTCGTTCTTGCACGAAATGTTTATCTTTTTTTTTCCATTAAAAAAAAGAAAAAACAATTTTTTTTTAAATATCATTGAAGATTTATTTAATAAATCACAAAAGGTTGCTTTTTATTAGAAAAATTCTTGTTTTTTATGTTTGAAAAAGTTTGTATTTTAATACATGGAACTATTGGGGGAATGTGATTAATATAATAGCAAAAAAAAAAGCGCACAAAGCATTGTCATGCAATACTAAGCAAATTAATGGAAAATTCCTAATGAGAATTTTTAAATGGGAAACGTTTAAGGAAAACTCCTGGCTACGTTGTATAATGTGGAGAAATCGGCATATGGGATGTGTATTCACTTATAAAGAAAAGTCAATCACATTTATAAGGTTAGCCAGACCACTATTCTCAAAACTAACTATACTCAGAATTTTCATAAATTCCAGAAAATATTATTTTAGTGGTAGCAGAGATAATATATTTATATTCTATTGAATTAGAGTTAAAAGAATTTTGTTCATCACTTAACAAAACTAAATTATATATATATATATATATATATATATATATATATATATATATATATATATATATATATATATATATATATATATATATATATATATATATATATACAAACTTAGCCTGGCTACTACTATGCCTTTTGCAAAACATTTGATAGACCTTTTGCAAACCTTTAAAAAATTTAAGCTTTCAGAATTTTTGGCAATTTTGCCAACATTTTAAAAGCCTCACTATAAAATAGCTGGAAATCTGTAATCATGAAAATTAAAGATAATTAAATTATCAATATATCTGAAATTAAATTTAATATTAAGAGTATAATATTTTCCTAATAGTGCAAAGATAAGTTAACTAAGAAAGATGAAAAATTTATTTTGTTGTATTCTAATTTTTCATTTCTCTTAGCTAACTTATTTTTGCACTATTATGAACAAAATTATACTCTAATATTAAATTTATTTTTTAGTTTATTGATGATTTAATTGTCTTTAATTTTCAAGAATGTACAATTTCGAAGAATAAATCTTGCTTCGTAATTATGATGATAATGTTTATTTTTAATTTTTCTGATTTGGGTATTAAATGGTGAAGAAAAGTTGATTTGTTCAATAGCTGTTAACAGAGTTGAAGTTGATTTATACAATAAAAGAAATGATTTTAATATAAATAAACGAATTTTTGAATTCTAATGTTTCTAAGAGCACCTATTAAAATACCATATTTAATCAAATGAATAGAATTAAAAACCTACTAACGTGCTATTATAATACTAAAACGTGCTATTATAATAAATTTATACAATGTATGTACGTAAGTGCATGCAAACGTATAAACATTATTTTCATATACATTCATACATATTTTATCTATGTATACGACATACAAAATAATGCATTTGCGTACAAACTAACAAATATGCGTACATGTATCATAAATGCATAATTATATGTACTAAGCATATACGTACTGCATTAAGTATATTACAATATAATTATGTATAATGTAAGTAAAAACAACGTTTCTGCCTACTTTGTATATGTATATATAGAAATCACGAATTGTACATACATGCGTGCGTACATTTTATGTGCATAAAAATATTTAACCCCATACAAACTTGCATAATGTATTTGCATATAGTATACAATCGTAATAACTTGTAATCGTATAGTGTGATTACAAGTAATCACAATTACTTGTCATCACAATTACATGTAAAAATATATTTTAATTATTTGTAATAACAATTACCCGTAATCTTTTTTTGTGATTACTTGTAATCGCAATTACTTGGAATCATGCTTACAGTTTATTGGACTTTGTGGAGAGCAAATTATACTGAATATCACGTAGAACAAACTGAAAAACTTAACTTTATTTACATCAAAAATATATATATCAAAAGCAAGCAGAAGTTGCCAGAACAGTAAACTAAAATTTATCTAAGTAATCTCGAACTCAATATCCTCCCCACCCTGGTCGACCTCGAGGGGGATGACCAGATCTACCGAGCGGATTATATTGCGACCATTAACTTTCAGCTCACAGGATCTTATTCTTCCATCTCGTCCATCATGCAAGTTCACCACTCTAGCTTTCTTCCACATGTGCCGTGGTCGGACATCTTCTTGCAGGAGTACAATATCGCCAATTCGGATGTTAATGATATCATCCTGATTGCGAACTTGATGAAATGACCGCAATTGAAGTAAATATTCCTTTGACCATTTTTTCCAAAAGCAGTCGAGTAAGTCCTGCTGCTGCTTGTAGATTCTTTTAAGCTTCGTGTTGTTATTTGGGCTGGATGGAACGGCCGTTAGTTTTCGTCCTGTCAAGAAATGGCTTGGTGTTAAGGTTGTGGAATTGTCATCTTTTTCACCTTCTTAAACCAATGGTCGGCTGTTCAGAGCGGCTTCTATCCCAGTGAGGGCCGTAGACAGACCTTCCTCGTCAAGGAGTGCTCGTCCGATTACCTTTCGAAGGCATCGCTTGACAGCTCCTATTAGGCGTTCCCACCAGCCTCCCCACCAAGCCGCTCGTGGGGCGATAAATTTCCAAGTTATGCCATTTTGGGCATAATATTGCTGAGTTTTAGCTGATGACAGAACTTTCCATAATAGAATCAAGTCCTTATTCGCTGCATGAAATGTGGTGTGGAGTCCTCTGCGGCCAACAAAACGACAAGGTATCATTTCTACATAATGTGAACAATTCAGTTAATGTTGTTGGCGGTGGTGACATTGCTCTTGCCCGTACATTTTCTGATGTAAAATACACACGTTGTCCATTTTCAAGATGTACTGATAAATGAACAACCGTTGGTTATCGCTCACGAATGGAAAATGATAAAATACGCCATACAGCCTCATTGCTACTTATGTAGCGTCCCACTTGATATTGGGTGACTTCATCGTTAGAAGCAGTTGTATTTTCCAGTGCATACACTGCCATATCGCTTCCTTTGTTCACATATTTGCAAATATATTTTATAGCTTTCACTGAATTGCAGTACTCAACATTTATGTGCGCGTTATACATTTTTAGTAGTAATGGAGAATATGGTACTACCCAACGATTATCAACATCAATAGTATTGTTGAGTACTTTTAGTTTAATGGATTTTCCACCATCTTCGGTAGATCGTCGTCGATAGAGTGGATATCCATCATTGCCTGTAATAGTTTCAGCAAGTAAGTCTCTAAGATACCGCTTTGTGCACTTTCCATCTAACATGCATGGTGAATTATGGTTTAGTGAGCCACATGGAGCATGAATCATATTTTTTGAGACAATATCGAGCAAATCTTTATCAATTTCGATGTCTGGTATTTCTGCAGAGATGATTTCATCAATTCTGTTTGGTGTTATCTTTTCCATCATCCATATTAAAATATGCGCATGTGGTAAACCTCTTTTTTGCCATTCAATGGAATACATCCAACAGCGCGTACATGCCAAATACATGGTGTTTGACAAAAAATCCATTAAAGATTTTAACTTTTGTTTAAATACACGTGCAAAAATATCATGACGATCTGATGACGATTGTCCAGTTAATAAAAGCTCCTTTATTTCATCCCATGCTGGGTTGCATGTAAATGTGATGAAAAAATCTGGACGACCATAAGCACGAACACACGTCATTGCATCTTGTGCATATCCATGCATGTGTCTTGGGCTGCCTGTATATGTGGATGGTAAAATGACCATTTTTCCAAAATCATTTACAACTGCATCACGTAAATGGATTCAGAACGTAATTTGACTTGATTTAGTCGTATGTGGAGGAGTCCTTCACTTTCTATTTTTGCATACAATGTATTGATGAAATAATTGTCTGCATTTCAATATCAGCATTCTCCCGAATCATCATTCAATATGCATAATAATGCATAGCACTGACCTTTTTGTTAATGTCCACATTAGTTGTAGGATTTCTCATATTAATATTAAAATGATATCCATCTTCTCCTTGCCAAAATAGAATGGGATATTGTAATGAATCATATGAACGATGCGTTTCTGATACTTTCTGGACTTCACCATTTCTACGATAAAGAATTATGTCGCGAGAAGTAAATTCTTCACCAACTATGACAATTGCAACTTCATAAATCGTTGGTGCGTTGAATTGTCTTCGATGTTGACCAATAGGTGTTTTATCTGCTTTTATTATTACTTTGTAATCGTCAGATGGCATTTGTTCAATGGCGGTTTTAAATAATTTAATTAATTCATTATGTTGTTCAAACAAATTTTGTAATTCAGCGACAATCTCTCGTTTAGTACTCATATTCAGTTGACACTGTCTGTTGATTTGTTCGTCAGTATTTCCCATAAAATATATCCGAAGATATTTGTGATCAGCATTTGGCAAGGGTAGTAGTGATCCAGCATGGTGATGAATTTACCCTTGTACTTTAAATGTTGGCATATAATTTGCGCTAACGATATTCGTTGCTCCGAACGATGTCATTAGGAAGCATTAATTGTACTTGCGTATATTTTTCAAAAATTTTTTTGATTGACTTGTTTCACCTCATACTAAAGTTAGTAATGGTTCAGGTGGTGAACGCAAGTTTGGTAACTTTACTTTTCCACCTGCACAGCACATACCTTGTGTTTCATTTTTAAATTTTTGAGCACCACAATAAGTACACTTTTTATCAATTTTTCCAATAATTACACTTGGATGAAGAATGTAATTGTAAAGGGGATTGTAATTGAAACCACACAAATTCAAATCAGTATGTATCGTTCGTCTTGTCTGTGGCCCGCGAATTCGATTCCTTTGCTGCCTTGCTTGCCTCTGTTCACTAGTTTCTAATCATCGAGGTAGAGCAATGTGAACTCGCTCTCTTTCTTGCCTAGCTTGTCTCTGCTCACTTGTTTCTAATGATCGAGCAAGAGCAGTGTGAACTCGCTCTCTTTCTTGCCTAGCTTGTCTCTGTTCACTTGTTTCTAATGATCGAGCAAGAGCAGTGTGAACTCGCTCTCTTTCTTGCCTAGCTTGTCTCTGTTCACTTGTTTCTAATGATCGAGCAAAAGCAGTGTGATCTCGCTCTCTTTCTTGCCTAGCTTGTCTCTGTTCACTTGTTTCTATTGATCGAGCAAGAGCAGTGTGATCTCGCTCTCTTTCTTGCCTAGCTTGTCTCTGTTCACTTGTTTCTAATGATCGAGCAAGAGCAGTGTGAACTCGCTCTCTTTCTTGCCTAGCTTGTCTCTGTTCACTTGTTTCTAATGATCGAGGTAGAGCAGTGTGAACTCGCTCTCTTTCTTGCCTAGCTTGTCTCTGTTCACTTGTTTCTAATGATCGAGGTAGAGCAGTGTGAACTTTCTCTCTTTCTTGCCTAGCTTGTCTCTGCTCACTTGTTTCTAATGATCGAGCAAGAGCAGTGTGAACTCGCTCTCTTTCTTGCTTAGCTTGTCTCTGTTCACTTGTTTCTAATGATCGAGCAAAAGCAGTGTGATCTCGCTCTCTTTCTTGCCTAGCTTGTCTCTGTTCACTTGTTTCTAATGATCGAGCAAGAGCAGTGTGATCTCGTTCTCTTTCTTGCCTAGCTTGTCTCTGTTCACTTGTTTCTAATGATCGAGCAAGAGCAGTGTGAACTCGCTCTCTTTCTTGCCTAGCTTGTCTCTGCTCACTTCTTTCTAATAATCGAGCTAGAGCAGTGTGATCTCGCTCTCTTTCTTGCCTAGCTTGTCTCTGTTCACTTGTTTCTAATGATCGAGCAAGAGCAGTGTGAACTCGCTCTCTTTCTTGCCTAGCTTGTCTCTGCTCACTTCTTTCTAATGATCGAGCAAGAGCAGTGTGATCTCGCTCTCTTTCTTGCCTAGCTTGTCTCTGTTCACTTGTTTCTGAAGCTCGTTCTTCTCTTCTCCTTTTTGCTTGATTTGTAGATCGACCAATGGCACTTCGCTTTGGTAACATAATTGAGGGGTTAAATAAAACGTATTTCCAAAGAATATTAATAATTTTCACGTATTAATAATTTATTCTCGTATTATTAATTGCAAAAGTTTTTTAATATCTTAAAAAACAACCTACAAACGTATTACATCCTATAAAAAATAATAGAAGTTGCCATCTTCAGTCATTGTAAAGTAGGAATAATACAGAATTTGATATCACGCGAATAATACAAATTATAACAATAATACAAACAATCTAGCAAATATCACATTACCAATTAAATGTTATTTTGATATTTTTTGAATGAAATTTGCTTTTGCCTTGATATTTATTAAACAGTTTTCACAATTCGCGATCGCAACACTCGATACGCCATCTAGCGGGAGACTGTAAATATCGGGCATTAGTTCCCACATAACCATTGGCAATGACGGACGCCATTTTCTTAGCAGCAAATAGGAAGCAAAATTTCCCCAAAGAAAAGGTAAAACTTCTTGAAAAAACTAATCAGAACATGCCAAACATTGAAGCAGAACACGCCAAGCATTTGAAGAACAACTTCTCAATAATTTTTATCATTCTATTACCAACAACATAACATGATTTCATGATCACTTGCTGTTACAGATGTGTGTATTGCGGTAAAATAATTTTTCTGTCTTCAATTCATTACAAGTTAAAATGAAGTCAACATTGCTTTCGTCATTCCAATGAATAAATGTGTTCCAATGAATTCCATACAGAACTGTAATAGTTATAGAATATTCTTCTTCTTCATAGAAATGTATATATTTCTGTATCTACATAATTCAGAAAACAACAATAAAGAATAATCCGAATTACTTGAAAAAGTATCTTTTGTGCTGATTATAAATAAATTTTTTATCGTTTTCTTGGTAAGTGTTTTATAGTTTTGAAAGAATTTCAACTAGAATTCAGCTATTCTGTTTTTAAGCTACATATTAAAATTCATATCGAGATCTTACAATTATAAAATTTTGATGTGTGGTATGTTACCTAAAAGTAATGAAGGGATAAACTATGTATATGTTATTTGAGAATAAAGTTTTCAAACAAAGAACATTATTTTGGAATTCTCCGGACTTATAAATCAGGTAAGTGTTATGATTTTTATAATAAAAAATTTGCTTGTAAATAATTTTTTTTCGTACTTGATGATCGTTCTCTACAAAATGTTTTTTTTACGTCTGATTAAATACTATAAGAATTAAAAAAAAAAAAAAAACAATACGAAAGTTTTTATTGAAAAATGAGGAATTTTTAAAATCGTTTTTATCCTAAGAATTCTTTATTTTACGCTTTTTAGTTTATAATTTTTCTATAAAATTGTTGTCAAAATACTTTTTTTGAAAAATGAAATGGTATTAATTATGTGTTTATGTATACTTCTTGCATATTCTAATATTTGAAGTAATATGATTCAGAAAAGTATGGAAGAAAAATTCGGTACTTACGTATTAACCACAGCTACAGAATTGGCAGATTTTTAAGTGCCGCCAATCTACACTTAAAATTTTTGGAAAAAATCTTAAAATGAAACACTTTGTTTAAAATCAAAGTAGTCAATCGGATTTCGGGGGAAAATGGGCCGATATAGAGTTTAGCATAGATTCAAAACAAACTTTTCTCTCACCTGATTCTATAGCCATTATGAACTCTAATAAATAAGATTCAAAATGAAATAACATTTCCAAAACGGACGTTTACTGAGATAAAGTTTCATGTTATGGACTTTGGTACATTTTCGTTATATTTCACTCCATAAAATATTTCGCTCCTAAAAAAATAAAATTGCATCTTGTTTTGTTTTTGGCAAGTCTCAAAGACGCATTTTCGTAACACTAAAAAATGGCGACAAAAAAAGGGTTCTTTTTTTTTCTTTTTGTTTCGTAAGCATTCTTTATTTTACGTTAAAATTTAAATGGGCATTTCATGTTATACCATTAAATTTAGTAAAACTATTTCTCAGGTATTAGGTTTGAACTCTTATAAGAATATACCTATTCTTTTCTCTTTATTTACAAATATTTTTCCGATGTGTTCTGGATGTTCCTTCTCTAAAAAAAAAGTGATACCATTTTGTTTTCGTTTGCATAAGAAAGAAAACAAACATTTTTCTTTTTTAAATTTAATCAGCCACAATAAAGATGGAACGTTACAATGCTACATTAAAGACGTATCCAATGTAACTTAATGACTGTTCATATGGAAATCGCAGGGATTCGACACATACAACAACGCCCCCTATAGTTCGTTGCGATCGCGAATACTAAATACGTGATACGACCAATAATTAAGAAATCTATTCTCGTTGATTTTACTTGCTTGTGCTCACCTGATATAAAGAAATTCGCGCGAATTATAATTAAATATTAAAGTATATGTAATTTACTTTTATAAAAGAATAGAGCTATAAGATAGAAAATATCACTCTTGTTATCTTCAAGATATTTGAAAACTGAATCGTTTATAGCAAAATTTAAAACAATGGCTAACTTTAAACCAATCAGAAAATTCCATTTCGATTTTCACTCATACCGCTGGAACGGTTTGTCGCAGAATGTTCTAATGTCGACAGAAACCTTCCTCGTGCTTTGAACTATCTGTATGCTAAGTTTTACAGCTTTCTGTCGGATGGTTTAGGAGTCTATAGAGGACAAACAAACACACATTCACTTATATAGAGAGAGATAATTGCCCCAACCCTGCAGCTGTTGTCGTTTCTAATAAGCAAGCCTACTGGGTAAAACCAAGCGAAGGCAGAGGGTGCGTTTCTTGATTTTCCGTGCCACCATTTATCCATTCTTACTTCCATTCAATAATCAACATATCCCCAGGGGTATAACTTATAATGGGGTCTTAGTGTCCCAACAGATTTATCGTGCACCAGCCACTATTTACGACGCGAGGAGTTATCGGCATGCGCTGATCAAACACACGACCTCTTAAACATGCCCCCAACGTCCTTCCAACCAAACAATCTCGACCACTCAGCAACTACTTAAACATAATTGAATGTATGGTAACTATTTTGCATAGCTGACACTTATGTTATCCTGATATACATAATACATTCTAGTGCATTGCATTCTGCATGTCACTTTCTTACTTAAATTGACGCAGCACTTCAATCGGAACTATGCATTCCAGAAGCAATGTGGTGACTCCAGTCTCTAAAGTAAAGCATTCCCATCACAGCCCATTGTAGGCCAGAGGTTGCATGGAGGTAAAGGTTCCACAGTTTTGTGACCAACGGCATGATTGTGGCAATGTGGTCAGCATTGCGAACACTCTGTCTTTACTTCCCAGGTTAGCTGGCATCCAACGATATGAAGCTGGGTTTGATGCAAGCAACCACAAGGGATCGAACCCCAGTTATTCACAATAACTGCGTTGACCACCGAACCATTCACCTAACCACTCCAATCTTTACTAAAGTTGAATTTGTTTCGTAAAATTCTTTTTTCGAATGTCATAGACTAACGAAATTTATTTTCTGTCCACATCTGTTCTGTTTAACTTAATTCGAATTTTTCCTAATATTATCCCTGTGCTGAATTGATTTACTATCTAATTTAGTACTTATAAATTATTACATCACACCGTTAACTTACTGATATTACTTTAAATTGTGACGGAATACAACGTATTAACTAGTGGGCATAATTTATAATATTGTTATTACATATTGCAGTTTCAATGGAAACCTAAATTACATAAAACCTCATAACATCAAATTTTGCATAAATTAACAAATCCACATATAAGATACACTTAAACTTTTAAAAGTGTATGCTATTTTATATTCGATGATATTAATTATTTCGAATTTTCTCTAAGATTTTATTTTTAAATTTAATGTGGTAGCAAATTTTTTTTTAAAATTCATATTTGATTTTTTTTTAATAAATTATTATTAAATATAATTTTAAGCATAATATAATTTTAACTAGGATGAAGATAATTCATGGCATTTGGGAAACATTGGCTTTATCTACAAAAGCATTTCAATCAGACTTTAACTTCCACTTGGGAAGTATCCCTCGGAAATTGTTAAAAAATTGGCAGATCTGACCTCTCTCTAGCAGGAACCTGGTTCGAATCCCAGCGATGACTGGTCGATACGAAAAAAAATTAATAGCTATGAAATGTTTATCCTTAAGAATAGATTTATATCTCCTAAAAATTATTTATTATAGAAATTGTTCTCCTACCTGTGTTTTTTTTTTTCCATCACGCTTTCAGACGTGCATCAGACATTACGTTCTAAGTATTTTATGCATACTTTTGCCTTTTGTTGTAGTTATTAACAATTACTGATTATCTGTTGCATTTTATTTTTATTATTAAAGTGGTGGTATATCTTATTTTGGATTGATAAATTTATTTTAACATGGTTTTAACTAGCCCTAAATACAAATAAATCAATTTTATATATACGAGCAAGTTTTTGGAATTATGACGAAGATAATTCATGACATTTGTGAAACATTAATTTTATCTACATACGCATTTCAATCAGACTTTCAATTCCACTTGGGAGGTATTTCCTCGGAAATTGTTAAAAATTGGCAGGTCTCTCTCTAGCAGGAACCTGGTTCGAATCCCAGCGATGGCTGGTCGATACAAATTCCGCATCCGACTTGCGCCAACCACATTTCTAACGAAAAATATCCTAAGTGATAGCTGATACATGGGTTAGAGTGCCCTTTACCGTCTGGCTAACCGTGAGAGGTTTTCGTGGTTTTCCTCTCCATGTAACGCAAATTTCGGATTAGTTGCATCAAAAAGTCCTATATGACTGCAAATTTTTGTCAATACTTTACCTAGGAGTTCTCTTGACTTCTAGATTAGGTTCAAAGTGACCGGGGTACGAAGTTGAGCATACAAAACATGTTAGGCACGACATACAAAACGTATTAGGCACATTTAAAATATGTTTTTAGTGGTATTAATGTTTATTAAACAAGATAAGATGACACCGGTTAAACACAGCGCTACTTAAAGAAAGATCTATCGAGATAACCTGGTTGGCAGGCCACTGGACAGTTCGAATCCCTGAAGATCTCCCGTGCAAGAAATTGCGTGGGGTGCATGTTATATCTGTCGGGAAAAAAGTCCTCCATGTTTCCATAAAAAATTATACTTCTGGGGGTAGTGAATCAGAAATTGATCATTCTCTGGTTCAGGTTAAAATTACGATTTGTGGATTAATGAACAGATGTATGATTGAGTACGTCCTATAAACGGGTGTGACGTATGGGTGTGTCAGAAGTCGAATTATTGGAAATAAATGGTGCACGAAAAAACAAGAATAATCGCAACCCCTTTCCTTAATAGCCTACGACAAGAACAACAAAGAAAGCTTTAAAAATATCGGCCTTTAGGAGCCTTGGAGTATTTATAAGGCGTAACTTCCAATTTATGCAGTGGTTGAAAACAATTTCTTAGTGCTAAAAAAAGTAATGCTGTATCGCATAAATCTTTCTTAATCAATTTTTAGAAAAAATTGTCACCCGTGAAAATATATAATTTAAACTTGCGTTGATGATGAGGATGATATAGTTTTGGAGGGAGGGCCTTTGCTTATTTACTTCCTTGTTTGCATTTCCAAATGCCAGGAGACTTTCAGCAACAGCAACGAGGAATGGTAGTAAGGGACGTCTTCGTTCAGTAACGTTTTGATGAACAACATGGGCATTAACAATCGAGCTAATCAGTAATACCTGTAGAATACCTTTTCCACCACTTGTTGGATTTATGATCCACTTCGTAGCATGTTCCCAGTTGGTCAGAGAGGTCAACTCCACCCATGAACTCGTTGTAAAACGTTGCCATTGTCGGGCAGATGAACTCCTTCTTCGATCCATCTTTTAGAGTTCTAATCGCAGGTTTTAATTCACTGTTATGGCAATTTGACATGACAAAAACTTCCTTCGTACCCATCCATTTGACATCAATTATTACCTCTCTTGTAGTTTGGAAAACCGAATCACCTCGCTGTACTTCTCGTCTTCTCGCAATCGGAGAAGTTGCTGCATTTTTTCATCCTTTTATGTAGGTGCCGATACATCCATGGGACAGGGTGTACATCAAATTCTCCGAGGTGAAGAATCGGTCGAAGCAGAGAACGATTTGGGGAATCTTCACTGTAGAAATAAGCATTTTTACAACGCACTCTCCCAGAGTTCCTTCAGTCACTGAAGATTCTTTCCCAGTGTAAATGTTGAAGTCGTATACGTATCCAGTCTTGGAGTCACAGCGCTCACAAACTTTGATACCTCTCTTTACTGGTTTCATGGGGTGGCACTTTTTTTTACTGCTCCTTCCCTTAAATTTGACTATTGACTCGCGTCTATTGACTTCCTTGTGCTGTCAGTGAAACTCTTCAAAAAAGTACACTTCAAGCAGGAAAGTATTTCTTCAATATAGTATAATTTCGAAGCATAGGCAGGTTTCTCCGGGGTATTGAAATATAAATTTGCAATCCAAAAAAAGAAAGCAATCCCAACTCATCGCCTTTTGAATAGCTGCATTTCCCAGCGAATAATTGAGTGACCAAGAGTGAACCATTTGAGGTACCCGGTTGTATAGTTTGTTTACCAGGAGTTGGCACGCAGAGTTCATTTCAGCTCGGGGGAGTAAGAGGAAAAACATCTCCACGCTTGAAATCGAGGCACTCTTTAATGCGCGCCAAACACAAACAGTGAATTCTTTTTCAGTCACTTACTTCGCTTTATCATCAGTCATTATACCTTTCGTTACTCTATCTAATTAACTATTTTATATTAAAAATCTTTTCCCTGCAAAATATCTCAAAAAGAATAAACTATTCAATAAAAAGAGAGAAATATAATCAAGTTTATGAAATAAAATGCAAATGTTCAAAATATGCACATGAAGATTGCGAAATAAATATTTTTGTTATACGATCGCCAAATAGCAGCCTTGTTCACACAACGCCTCCTATAACTAAAAGCCTTCACTCGGTTTTTTATAGTTAGTCCGATCAAACCACTATGAAGGTAAACCAATTTACAAATGAGCCATCTAATAGAAAATCTATTAAAAATGAGAATGTGGTAGCAAATATATGTTTTAAAAAATTTTTTCTATGAATATGATTGATTTGTCCTATTTACTTGACCACCACTAGATTCAATTTTCTGAAATATATATGATAAATTTCTCTCAATTACTTTTTAAATAGAATTTGGTTCGGTTTTTAAATGTTCTGAGCAGACTACTTCTAAAATACCGTGTGGAGGCTTTCTGATATAGGAGGTGATGGTTCACATCCTTCTCCCCAAAAAAGCGAAATAGTATCATCGGATACCACGTGATGAAGACGATGCCAAGTGCCAACTCCTGTTGAACGACCTATAGCTTATGATGAACAATAAACCACGAAAATGTTAGTGGATTCTGGTTCTGGAGCTCTACTTTATCCTCATACAAACCATTGTGTTTGGGTGGAACGACTTCATTGATTTCGCTGCTTTCCTCGAATGTGTACTCAGTGTTTTCAGTTTCAGAAGAGTAGCTAACATAAATGAGCTGTCTCAGCTTACTATCAGGGTAAATTCTCCCACGACTCATTTCAACCCTTCATCAGAAGAAGGAGCCTTCGAATTATTTAGAAATAGTGGTGGCTAACCTATTAAATTGAATTTATTAAACCAAAAATCACAATTAATAAACTACCACACGAAAATATTTTATTCACTGTTTGGAACAAGTTGGCATCTCTGCAGTTGTCGCTTGCTTGATTAGATCAGGAACGATTAACAGGTGAAATTTAAGGTCTCAAAACAATGAGACGGCCTTAGAATCAGTTTGGAGACCTAAGTGGGCGTTATTATCTGTCCTAGATATTTTTCAGTAACTGGGACATATGTTGTCCCAGCCGTAGTATAAAAGTTTTCCTACCTGGGACAGCACATGCCCCGTCCGATGCGAAAGGGTTAAGCTTGTTTTCTACTCCACTTTGATGATTAATAAATGATTTGAAAGTTCATATGCAACGCTAGTTGTTAGTTCCAGCTCTTACGTGGTTAAAATTTTGGCTGTACCAAATATTCTGAAAGCTGAAAAGCGTAGTAGTTGGGCAGGATTTTTGTGTATATATATATATATATATATATATATATATATATATATATATATATATATATATATATATATATATATATATGGGCGTCAGGGGCAGTTAAAGACCAGTTTCCCATCAAATTTCATTTCATCTTTAAAGTGGCACTTTCTGCTGATTGGAATCAAAATTGGAGTGAAAAGAAAATTAGATATTTTGTATTTTAGATTTGGTTGCGTCGCTACAAAAATAACCTGCCATTGGCTTGACCTCTTTCCTTAAGTTTTCAAAAGTAAAAATTTCCTTAAATCCTGTTGTGTCACAATTGAAGTTACTTTTAATTGTGACACCGCAGAAAATTACTTTTTAATTAAATTACTTTTTGTTTAAATTACTTTTGTTATGTGGTGAACAAAATTCGTTTTATTCGTATTTAATTGAATATAAATAGGAAAGGTAATCTACTTTTGTTACATCTAGACTAATATTTTCTGGAATTTTGAAAAATTCTGAGAATACGTAGCAATTGACGAATGCTTAAGCCTTTATATGTATTATTGACGTTTCATTATAGGTGAACACAGACTCGATAATGCCGAGATCTCTACAGTATCCAGCGAAGTAATTAGAGTCTCAGCTTTGCCAAGAGTCTTCCATTAATGACACAGGCGACTAAAAATGTAAATAGTGGTGATTAATAAATACCAAAATTCTATTAAAGTAGAATAAAATTCGGAAATTTTCCCTAGCATTTGAAGGTTATATTAAGAAGGATAGTAATTAAGATTGAATAAATTGTGAAAAAAATCAAAGATGAATTGAGTTTTTACCACTTTTTACATTTGTAGTCCCCTGTATTATCTCTGTATACTTTATACATTTGTAGTTCCCTGTATTTCCAACTACCAGCAAGCTTTATTGTTAGTAAAGGTTTCATTATTCAATGTTACTGAACTAGTTACTTTCTTATACTTTGCTAAAAAAGCATTGTTTATTAAAATTTGTCTATTATCTAAAGAGGTAACTTTATTAAGTTCCTTTTTTACCTAAGAATGTAATCTTATGTTTACTGACATATTCCGCATAACAGCTGATTTGCATAATCATCGAGAAAAATTTTGCTTCAAAACAAAACTAGATTAAGATTTATTAAATAAATGTTCTATAATATTTTTTAAAATTATTTTTCTCAAAATAAAACCGCAATAACTCAAACATGTATCTAAGTTGGTTATAGGTATACTTATACATATGAGTTCGAAATTACAATATCATTTCAAAGCAGTTGAAGGAGAGGCTTGATTTTTTTGAAAATTCTTCCTACCATAACAGCTTCCCCACAAGTGTATAAAGATATTCAATAAAACGAAAAATTCTATGACTTTTTCGATATTTTATAATGAAAATACTCTATTAATATGATGATGATCGGTGATGAGTTGACTCATAATTGCAATTATATGATTCACATTTAATGAACCCAGATTGATATAGATTATTCCTGTCTTATTTCATTCAATCTGTTAATTCATCATTGCAATTACATAATCAATCACATTTTATGGAACCCAGATTGATATAGAATATTCCAAAGTTTAATTTCACGTCATTCACTCTAATAACTCATCATTGCATTTACATTATCTATCACGATTAATGGAACCCAGATTGAATGTTCCAAAATTTCATTTCATTTCATTCAGTCTGATAATTTATCATTGCAGTAACATTATCCATAACAATTTATGGAACCCAGATTGATAGTATATAATGCTCCAAAGTTTAGTTTTATTTCCTTCACTCAAATAACTCATCATTTCAATTACATTATCTATCACGATTAGGGGAACCCAGATTGAGAAATTCACTCTAATAACTCATAATATGATTAAAAGTGTTACATATCAAAAATATTAAAGACTTTTAAAAAGTTTTTTTTTAATTCTTTATTAAGCTTTTCTTAAAGAACTTTTATTACAGGACGAATTGGAAATTTTTAACTTGCTACGTGTGTGGTGAGTTAAGTAAAGATGAAACCTATGACTTACCTGAAACAAATTAATTATTATTAAAACTTAATTCGTTCTATAGCGGGTTTCACCTGTTCCAGGAAACAGTAATATCCTTCTCGCCCCCCCCCCCTCCCAGAAAAAAGAGAACTTCCCAGTCTTCACTAACGTAGAACTTAGCAGACAGGACTGTAACTAGAAATTTCATTAATTTTTCTACCAGCTATGTTTTACATTGGTGAAATTTCGAATCTTCGAAGTTTTGGACCGGCCAAGTTTTATACACGCGAAGTTTTTCCCGCTAAGTTCTGTCAAGCGAAGTTTTGATCGAGAACATATTCAATTTTCTAAGTATTTCGTCATATTCTGATGACTTTTTAAGCAAATTGAAAACTTCTTGCGCACAATTATAAAATTCGTTTATTTAAATATAACTTTTAATAAATACTTATTACTTTTATTATTTCATTTAATAACAGTAAAAAAATTTAATTGTAAGTTGCAGTGAAACCTTTGGAGAGCGACCACTCTTGGGAGCTCCCTAATAGTAAAACATAAAACAGTCGTTAATAGAGGTCACCTCCATTGACTGCAAAATTGTAATCAAAGGAACATAATTTATCACCAGCCATCTTAATTTTTGTCAGTGTCATTTTCTTGGTGTGGAAATGTTATTTCTGTTGGCACTATGGTAAGACAGATCAACGAATAAAATCTAGTATCGATAGAAAATGATCCCTATTAATATAATTATCGGTAGAAGCAATTTTACCGATTATGAATGATAATGCTAGTTTAAATAACGTAACAATTATGTGTTTTGTTCAAGTTTGTGTTTAATTTTATATCATAAATATTAATTAGCTTTAAAAGATATTTAATTCTAGGTGACAATGGAAACTGCATTTACTTATTTTCCATCTACCAGCAAGCTATTTTTGCTAGTAAATGTTTTATTAATGACAATTACATATACAATCGCAGAGACTTGTTTATAAAAAAGAAATATATATTAAAAATTGTCTATTCTTAAAGTGGTAACTTTATTAAGTTCATTTTTTACCTAAGAATTCAATCCTTTGCTTACTGACCATATTCTGCCATAGCTGCTAATTTGCATAATCATCGAGAAAAATTTTGCTTTAAAACAAAACTAGATGGAGATTTATTAAATAAATGTTCTATAATAATTTTTTAAGTTACTTTTCTCAAAATTAAAGCGCAATAACTTAAACATGTATCTAAGTTGGTTATAGGTATACTTATAGATATGAGTTGGAAATTACAATTTCATTATATATTAGTTGAAGGAGTTCAAGTTTGCGTTTAATTTTATATCATAAAAATCAATTACTTTTTAAAGATGAGAAGAGGTTCGTTTGTTTAAGAGGCTTGTTTTTTTTTAAAAAAAACTTTATTTTCTAATTTAACTTTCATCTCTAGAAGTAATTTATTGATAACATATTCTGAAGTGCTCTCAACTGCAACATGAGGTTGTCTCGTCAAAAAAAATTCTCTAAAGATGAACCTCACACAAATATTTTGAATGAATTTCAATCTACATATTTGTTTTTTAAATTTTTTGTTTTCTTATTTTTTCGTGTTTCCTTATTTGACCTTTTCCGTATTAGGGAAAGATGTTTCCCTGGTAACTAGTAGAGGTTTTAATGGTCTCTTCTAAAGATTTTCTTTAACACAAAGTCTATGGAAAACATTCCGTGCCTCTCAAATGTGGTCGCTACATAAAGGTAGTCTTTCCTGGAGTTTTCAATGTATAAATTTTTTTCCACGTCATTTTAACCTTTTCGAAGGCCGTGGGAAGTATACTTACCACCACTTTTAATTTAGGTTTCCATTTGTTAATAACTTCAGCTTTCTTGAAGAGCGTTTGAATAAAATTGGTAACCATTTGTTAGGTTAAAAAAAACGTATAAAAGTTATAAAATACATAATTCCTTTTGAAGTTTGTAGCATTTATAAAATTTATTTTATAAATAAAGAAAAATAAAAGTCAATATGTTCCTAATAGGCCGTGTTAAATATATTTACTAACAAAAAAAAAGGCATTTTTATAAACTAAATTAGTTTTTTTTCCTATATCAATTTCTATTCTTAAAACAATTTCAATTCCGAAAATACTTTAATCTACCTTTACTAGAAATAAATGGCCAATGAAAGGGTTAAAGAATGTAATGGCAAAATACAAAATTTGAGCAAAATCGATCGAAAAGTTCCTTAGAAATAGTTTTTTAAAATAGCCTTTTTTTTTAAATTCGTTGTCTGTAGGCAATATCAGCCCCAATTATTTTTTTATTTATTATAAGTATACCGCTTTCTAGTCATGGACATGCACTCGATACCACGGGCTTTTAACTTTGAAAAGTAAGTGAAAAATATAGTTTTTGACAGATTTCTACCTTAAAATTCTACCTAAAAGCAACGATACCCCACTAATTGTTTATCAGAATATGAAAGTTTACTTTTCGAACCAAGTCTTTGACTTTTATTCATTGGCGCTTTTATTAGATATAGAACTATCAACTACAGAAAAACAAGATCCACATAGCCTTATCTCAAAACAGTATCAATTCTTAAAAAATTTTTAAGTATACCATCTTGTAGGTATATATGTTTATTAACATATATAAAAAAAATCATCCCATTTTTGCAGAAAAAAACTCCGAAGTTGCTTTATGTTAGACATGCTCAAATACTATGAATCTTTCCATTGAAAATAAACCTAAATGAAGATATTTTTCTAAGAAATGTATGTGTTCTCGTGAATGTCCGAAATCAAGAGAATGTCGACTTTCACTGGTAGATGTCATTAGTCGCTTTGCTGAATGTCCGAAATATTTGTTATATCCGATTTGATATTAATTTTCTTCGTAGAAGTTATTCTATTTATTCGATATTTTAGATTTTAATACGGGTAGTTTTTAATTAGGAGTTTAATTTGGTTGTTTTGATTGCTGACAAGTTTTTTTTAAATTTTAGATTTGTGTTTGGATTTGAACCCTAAATATTGTTTGGATTTTAAATTTGTTTAAGGCTCGGTGTAGCCAAATCACGCCTCTTGTTCCAAAAATGTACAACACTCATTCACTCTGTGTATTTTACGTATTATTGATGAAGAAAATTTGTCATTTAAATTTTGGTTCAAATTTATATACGCAAATGTTCTGTTTTTTTCTTCTTTTTTTTCTCTTTTTTGGATTACCATTTTTTTAATAATTTGTTGTTTTAACTTACGTGCATTTTAAAATACTGTTGACGTAAATAATATGTAAATATAGTGTGTTCATTCTTAAAGAGTGATTGATTCGTATAAGAAACGAATTTGTTTACGCTTAGTAAAATTGAAAGTTTATTACAGACATGCTGGTATAAATTTTGCTATGAGGAAGCTGAAAATTTCTTAATATTAGCTTCCACTATTGAAATAAAATTTCATATCAGCCATCTTCGGATCTATATTTACTTAAAGAAAATGAAATAATCTGATAGCTGCAAACATATTAACATTAAAAAAATTAGATAAAAATTAATATACCACTTTTTAATTTTTTCCAAGTGCGCATGAACCACGTATACACAGCTGCCAACTTTCTGAGCATTTTGTAAAAATTTATTCTAGAGATAGTTAGTTAATATATAATTTTTTTATCCATTTAAACTTGATGATTAATAAACTTCACTTTAATGATTAATAAGTTATTTGAAAGTTCATATGCAACGCCAGTTATGTCCAGCTCTTACGTGGTTAAAATGTTTCCACTTTCTTGTAATTGGAATGAAAAGAAAAATTAAATATTTTAGATTTGATTGCGTCGCTACGAAAATGACCTGCTATTGGCTTGATGTCTTTGCTGAAGTTTTCAAAAGTAAAAATTTCCTTTAATTCTGCTGTGTCACAACTAAAATTGCTTTTAAATGTGACACCGCAGGAAATCAAATTACTTTTTAATTAAATTACTTTTTGTTTAACCTTTTGGGGACGGGTGATCCACAAAAGCATTCGTACGAAATCAGAATCAGGGAATAAATAAATAAAAAACGATAACTTAATTGTAAGCATTACTAATTTGACAGACTTACTTTGCTTTTACTTTAATTAGTGCTAGTTTAATCATACATATAATCAATGTTAGTTCAAAGTATAACTGAATAATATTATTTTGAACTAAGTAATGGTGAGTTAAATAAATCAAACAATTATAACCCCGCTCACAAATAAACTGCTCAAGAACTACTTTGGTTACCAGTTTCATTTTTTTACCCTGATTGATACGGTTTCATGTTGGCACGTATATGTGACAGTCACACAACCACGACTACAAATAGATGCTCTTCTCCGCTAGAGACCGCCACTATCTTAGCCCCATCAGAATCCAAAGAGGATTTCAACAAAGCTCCAGATCCACCCACAACTTCAGTAAAAATTCTACATATCAAGTTCACAAAAGTTTTAATCCGTTGACTACCAGTTGACTTCAGAGGATACAGAGGATATTTCCCTTGAGATACAGAGGATATTTCCCTTGAATTAGGGAAATTAAACATCGAAACCCACCACGTAATACAGTTTAAAAGAAGAGTAGGAGGAACCTACCTATTTTTCTCACAATCCTTAAAGAAACGGAGAATCACCGGCAAATTTTCACCATCACAGACATACAGCGGATTCCAGTCCGAGTAGAACGTTTTCGTGGCGGTCGGTGACCGCTGCAGTGTTTTAATTACCAGGAATACAGCCACGCTCAACGGACATGTAATGCACCTCCCAGATGCGTGAAATGCGCTGATAACCACCGATCCTTCGAGTGTCGTAAGGATAGACTCACACCACCAAAGTGCTGCAACTGTGGAGAAATTCACACCGCAAACTACACGGGATGCAAAGCCCGCCCCAGCAAGAAGAGCCCTCGTTCTGTTCCTTCTACACCAGCCAAATTGGCTCACAAACTCGTATCACTAGTGAAAGAGCTGCAAATCCTACCAAAAAATGAAGAAGTGTTTCGTCTTTTGCAAAGGATCCTAGGAGAGACAGCTCTAGTTCAGTGACATTTTATTTCTCAATTCCGGACTTTTCATTTCAACATTGAACTCTAAATTCTAGACTTTTAATATATATCCTATTTAAACATATGCTAGTTAAATGTAGAAATTTAATATGCATCAATTTCTGTTAATTCTTATTTATGTCAACCTATGTATATATAATACAAATTATGTTTATATTTATATATGTCAACAGATGTCAATCTAGATTCGATATTCAAATGTTATATTTACTATATTTATTTACGTCAACCTATGTATATATATTTCAAATTATGTTTATATTTATATATGTAAATATGTGACAATTTAGATTCGATATTCAAATGTTATGCATACTATATTTATCTATGTTAACCTATGTATATATATTTCAAATTATGTTTATGTTTATATGTGTAAATTTAGTTTCGATATTCAAATGTTTATTTACCCAAGCAAAGTGCTTGTAATTTTGTATTAGCTACCACATCGACTGCTAAATTCAAAATGTTATCACTTTAAACTTATGTGAATTTCTAGATGTATGGGATAGGGGCCGCTGCGCGGCCCAGGTGCCCAATTTTTTATAAATAAAGAAAAAGAAAGATTTGTGACAGTCGGCGCGAAAGGGTTAAGCGTTTAAATGCACTATTGACTTTCCATTATAGGTCAACACAGATTCGAAAATGACTAGAGATGTCCAATATTTTCGGAACCTGTATATATTTCGGTATTCGGAACCTGTTATTCAATCATACCTGTTATAAAAATAACAGGTTACTTCCAAAGGCCTGTTCCAAAATACTAGGCAAAAATTTTAGTTCAATTATCTTGGCAAAAATTTATTTTTCTACTTTTTTAAAATGTTAAACTGTTTTTTTTTTTTTTTTTTAGCAAACTTTGTACAGTTTATAATAATACAAAAAAAATCACGTTTTATTTATTATTACAGGGCAGTAGCCAGACATTGCGAGGGTCTATACAAGTTTTGTATTTCTAGTATTATAATTTTTTAAGAGCTGTTTTGAATCTAATAATTTAACGAGTAACTTTGCTAAAATGAAATGAATTATTCTAAAAATTTTTATATATAGCTTACGTAGTTATTTATTTATTATTTTTTTTCTTTTTCATATTGAGTGGTGTCACTAGAACTGCATTTAAAAACTATGTCTAGGCAGTCTTGTATAGGTTAGGAAAAAAAATTCTACGATAATATTTATAACAAATACCGCCTATGAAACGTGAGCCACTCTATGAAATTAATTTTAAATAATTATTTGTTATTGTTTGTTATTCATAATAATAAGAAAACTAAAATTTAAGCTATGTAAATTTTACGTCATTTTAATTGTGTAATTTTAAAATGCAAAATTTGAACATTATTGATCAAATCGTTTCTAAGTTAAAAAATTTCAAAAAGACATACATGACTTCATTCGAATTTTGCATAGTGTCATTTAAAATTACATAGTTTAAAATGATATATGAGTTAATGTGCATTGGTATTCAAAATTGTTTCAACCATTATCAAACAAATTAGTATTAATTAAGAAATAATTTCAAAAAGACTACATTGTATTTTCCTTAGTTAAACAAATTTTATAATAATAAATAAAAAAATTTTAATTCGTTAAAAAAAACTTTTTTTTTTTGCATGGAATACGTAAAAAGTAAAATTAACAAGCCTAAATAGAATTAAAAGGAAAAACAAATAACCCAAATTCATCGAACAAACGATCGGTTTAGTCAAAGAATGTGTCTTATTATAGATAGCACTTAAAACGTGAAAATCCGATCAATAGAACAAAATTTTTTCAACAGTCTTTTTCCCCCTCCTGTAAGTGTAAAGATGATATTTCTAAACTTAAAAGCAATTTATAGACTTTAAAAAACTGTTTACTTGTATCAGCAAGAATTAAAAACTTCTCGCGTGAGTAGCATACGTTGTAGTTCATTTATGTCCCACTAGAACTGCACAATGGGCTATTGGCGACTGTTTGGGAAGCATCCCTGAGGATTATCCAAAGACATGCCATCACAATTTTGATCCTCTGCAGAAGGGATGGCACCCCCGCTTCGGTAGCCCGCCGAACTGCACGCGAATTCGAGCACTTTACGGTAGAACAGTTTAACGAGGACCCATACCGCACACCCTCGGTCCCTACGCAGACTGATCCAAGTGGTCACCCACCCGCACACTGACGGCAGCCAGTGATGCTTGACTTCGGTGATCTGATGGAAACCGTGTCTTAACAATCAGTCCACTGCGGGACGTGAGTAGCATACGATAAGTTTTGTAACGTATATGTGAAATCATGGTAAGTCTCAATTTCTGTGTTTTCATTGTCTAAAAAATAAAAGAGCTGTAATAGAAGTAATAAAATTTAGTTCCAATAAAACTAAATGTCGTTCTATAAACTTAAATTTAAATATTAATTCCAATCGTAAATGAATAATAGTACTTAAATTTCTCTTCGTTAAAATTATTTTGCGTCCGAAGTAAATCATTAAATGCCTTTTTTTTTTAATTCACTAAGAAAATGATTATTCTGCAATTATATACAATAAATATATTTAGAGCAGGGTTTCTTAATCTGCGGTTCATGGACCCCTTAGGGGTCCATGGGTAATATTTTGGGGGTCCGCCAACATCTGCTAATTTTTAACCCCTTACATCCGAAGCGTTTGGGGCAAGGAAAGTAGAAAAAGAGATTCTTGGGTAGGGAAAGAAATGGGGGGTCATTTAAGGGGAGGACAAACAAAGAGAAGGGTTGGCAGTTTACACCAATTACTCAAACTATTATCCTTCCCCTAAGCTTCTTCTGAATGGGTTGCTTTCTGCTTTGTAATTTGGCTTTCAAGAAAAACGCCAATACCATCATTTCAACTTACATTGAAATCTATTTTGAATTGCACAGCTTAGAAGATTTTTCATAAGGAATATATAGATATTTTATTTTTAAAATAACATTAACAGAAATCTGTAAATTTTTTTCCTTAAATAACTTTGACAAAAATGTCTAATCTAAGGTTATGATGTTTCGATAATAATCTACTTCAAATAATGTCTTATTTTTTATCCACATTTTTTTTAACATTAAAAATAAATAAATAAAAAAAAATAGAAAAATGATCATAATATTAAAAAAATAAAATTTTTCAGTGCTCTTATATTGTATTGGTTATCTAAATTTTTACAGATTTCAATTGTTATATCAAATAAAAATTCTTCGAAGACCAAATTTTTTCTTCATTATCTCTCCATTTATACATTTTATCAGAGAAATGATTTTTAAAATTTTTATTAATCGAGGATTTATTCATCAAAATATTAAACAAAAAATCTGATTATAAGAACTTAACTGAATTTTATAATTTTCAAGATTTTTCTGTTTAGTAAAAATACAAAAATAATGATTAATAAAAATGGCGCCAGATATTGATGGAAGTTTTATTTTATTTTATATTATATTTATTTTCTTTTAGTGCATGTAATGAATTTATTAATATATATTTATGTAATTACTGAAAGCAAAAAATTTAAAAGGAACAAGGGATGTTATAGTTTAAATTATTTTACCTTCCTTTTTTCAAACGAACCTTCAATGAAGATTTAATAAAAGTTATTTAAAATCAGAATCAAATAAAAGTTTTTTAAAGCTAAAATAGTTTAAATTCATGAATATTTGATACGTAAAAGCTTTTCGACTAATCTTTAATTATCACTATAGAAGTAAAAAGAAACTTGTTCTTTCACAATAAGTTATATGTCTTTGACTTAAAATTAAAAGCTTGCTAAGTCAGATTTATCGAAACGCATCTAAGGATACTAGAAAAAGTCTAAATAACTTGATAAAATTACATAATTAATGACTTAATCATACAATTTAATATAATTTATTTATTATATAATATTATCATATTATCACAATTAAAAGTTCGCCTTTCGTAAATTTGGCCTTTTATAGATAATTTAATGTGATTTAAAAATTAATCTGGTCCAGGTAAATAGATCAAGCCATTTTAATGTTGTTCAAACTGCTGACAATTAATTTAAATGTATTATTAACTTTTAATAATAGTAATAGATATTATTAACAGTTGTGACAGCCAATGTAAGTTAATGATATCATTTTATATCTAAGGCATTCTGTGTTCTATTTATTCAAGAATTATTCAAGAATATTTAATTTTCATGATACAGAGTTCAAAAAACAGGAGTTCTCACTTCAAAGCATCAATTGTTTGCAAATGAAAGTTGTGAGAAATTATCTGTACATTAGGGTTAGGCCCCATTTGATATGCAAAGAAAGATTTTAAAAAAGTGTTTGACTTCCCTTCACCACAGGCTATCTGTACTATCCTACTAACCTTTTGTTACCCCAGACAGTGGTCTTTTCAAAATTTGTTCTTTTCATCTTCTTTGTTACTCTGGGAATTATATTTATGGAAGTAGTATTGTGAAGTATTGCACACCTTTAATGTCACAGAAAGAAGGGGAAAAGATAACTCAACATCCAAAGCTATTTTTTTCTATCATTGATTTGTAAAAGAATAATACAAAACTGATTGTAATTCAACACTGTAAAAAATCAGTCTCAGATGATTGATGTTTTTAACAAGTTCATTAAATTTTTGATTACTAAAATGGTTATGATACAGAATGAACATAAATAATTATTTTTTCATTAAAGAAAAATTGTAATATAAATAATAGAAGAGGAATTAAGGAGTATAGTAAAAAATCAGGAAGGGTCGAAAAATACTAAAAAATAAAATAAATAAGAAAAACTGAAGGGAAAACTGATACTGCAACTAATTTAAGAAATTTTATTCATTCTCAAAGAGTCTCTATAGGTTTATATATAAAATGTTAGTTATGTTGATTCCACTTCATTGATAAAATTCACTGTTTTTCGACCCTTTGATATTGTTTACATACATATTTCGTTTATCCAAGTAACTTCCAATTTATTCTTGGATTATTATTACTATTTTTGGTAAAAAATAAAGTGCGTATTCATTTGCATCAGTATTGTATAAAGAAATATGTTTAAAATTTATTATAAGTATAATTTAAATTGAGCAGATTTTATAATCTTTAAATTTAGTTTAAAAGAAATCAGGACATGGCTTGCACAAATTTTTAGTAAATTATTTTTTTAGTTTTTTTTTCCCCTTCATTTTTTGGGAAAATACATCCAACTGTAAAAGCAGTTTAATTCTAAACAAATTCTAATTCTAAACAAAAACAACCGTTCAAACTCCAATACATATATTAAAAAGGATTTTTTTAAAGGGAAAAAAACTTTTAACAACAAACTACATTAATCACTGAAACTGACTTTAAAGTTAGCATTACGATTACGGAATAAATCAAAATAAAAACATAAAACTATGAGAAAAACTGTTTCTGCTTAATTATTAACCCACACTATTCATATTATTAGGTGTATAATATTTAAAAACAAACGTGTTTTCTTATTTATTTTTTATTTTTTAGAATGAATGTACTTTTATATATTAGGACCAAGATATAATAAATAAAAACCAACATAAAAATAATTAATTAATTTTAGAATTTTCCTAAATATTTTGAAATCAGAACTCGTTAGTTATTTGTTACATCTTACTTCCCCTGCTTTTGGAAAAATAAATATTTTTTGCTATTACATTGATTTTGAAAATGAATTAATAAATAGAATTAAAAATAAATCATCCACTATTCTTGTTCTTGTAGTAAGCATTTCAAGAGAATATTACTAGAAAGAAAAAGCATCACGAAGTCCAAGTATGGAAGAACGTAACAAATTCCTCACAATACGAAAGCATTTCCTGTATCATATTATAGAATTCACCTGAATCATTTTTAAACAGGCTGTCAACAAGTAAATAAATATTGTAAAATCTCCACAATAAGGGTACTGCCATGTCCATGAAAGGATAATGATATACAACAAAATATAGTTCTTGACACTTATGACTAACCGTATTATACCTTCGACCACTCCCCTTTGTGTGCTATCGGCATCACAGAAAGTAAAATATATCTGCATTTTCAGTGAAAACGTGTGCTAACACATTAAGTATTAGCGAACATGTTACTTTGATTATTTCACATTTCATAGAAAAAAAAAGAAGAAAAAAAAACGGAATTTTATTCTGTAGAAAGATTAAAGTTTTTCCCATTCCAAATTTTATACAGCGATTAATTTCCTACAAAAATTTACGGAATCTATTCTAGAGGATATTTCGTTTTGCTCATCACCTAAAATGCCATCGGGTAAAACTTTAAGATTTTACTGTTGCTAATTATTTTATTTTAATTATTTTATTTTAACATTTGGAATGTATCCCTATATACAAGCTAACCAAATAAAAAAAAGTATTACACCATATTCATCGTAATCATAATGTGATTCTTAAAATATAAGTTGTAGTTTTCATCCGTTTTAAAAAAACTCCTAGTGCAAAAGGATTTCTATTTTACCCCGACGGTAGAATCTGTAATTAATAACAAATAATCAATCAACATTGACTGGGACCATTCAAGACTAATACGAACCCACTAAATTTTCTCGACGCCTCAGTAAGTATTTTAAATTTACTGTAGCGTGTAGCAATAAATAACAGTTCTAATTGGGGGGAACTTTATGCAATAAATTTTTGCTATAATAAAAAGAAAATGCTTCATTATCTAAAAATTGACAATTTTCAGCAAATAAAGTATTTTCCTTTTTTCTTACATGAAAAAAATAAAATAAATTGCAACATTTTAGATGATAGTAATATTATTGATCCGCAGTGGCGACTGGAAACCCACCCAGTTTTGGAGGGATGAGTACCAGCTTGTCTGGGAAGTAAAGGAGGTTTGTGCGCAATTCTGACCATATTGCCACGATCATGCCGTCACTGACAAAACTCATAAACCTCATTATGTATTTGATTCAAAATTACGTACATTTTTTTTTAAAACTTTATCTGCCTCGATGCCCCAACTGCTAATGTATGCATGCCCAATGTATGCAGCACTTACTGCCTAATGCATGCATTTATCTAGAAAAGATATACGCATATATAATTTTTTTTTTCTTTATCACCGAGAGTAACATTAATCTCCTTAGAGATAAAAGTAATAATATTTGCTAAGCCAAAATTTAAAGAAAAAGGAAAAGTAATTCAGAAAAATAATAAAGAAAGTAAGAAATATTAATTATTTAAATTTGATTTGAATTGCAAACAATTTGTTGCTTTAGCAAACAAATTGTCTTCTTTTACCCTCAATTTATAAAGTTTTTTCAGTAAGTTCGATCTCGATTATTTTTCTATAAGTCACTGTCTTGGACGTTTCTTAGACATGCCGCCTAAGGACGCGGTTTCTGCTTTCTCTATCCACCAAATCAGTACATCATAGATGCCGCTTTCCAGCTGCAGATTTTCTTAGTCTTTTCCAAGCATTGACATAGCGGAAACTGGTTCTCACTAAAAAATATTACTAGTTTGTTTCAATTCTTTTCTTTTCTGGAAAAATGGGTAAAAATGTTACTGTCACATTTCTTCCTATGGTAATTCTAACGTTTCGCAGAATTTCATAAATACTATAGAATAACCCTCTCTAAGTTTTCGCTAGAATCACCACAATAGCGGAAAGGACGGATGAAAGAGAGGGGGAAAGAGAAGGGAAAAAGAAAATCGATTATATTTAATAAAAGACAAATGTAAAAAAATAAAAGTTTCTTACGTAAATAATAAATTTATAAAACAAATGTTGATAAGTTTTTATACTCATAGCCATTCTTAATTTTATTAAAATCAAAAGAAAAAATATTATAATCTCAATGATAATGACACATAAAAATGTATAAAATGCAATGTGAAGCTAAAGCGCCATTTTTTAACTTTTATTTAACATCTGCTTGAATTTCTGAGGGACAGTTTAAGTATTACGTAAGCACTTGAAAGGGAGAAGGAAGTTTGAGATTTTATTTTTCTAATAAAAGAGGTGAGGTCAATGAGCAATGTTTACGATGTATATGAATATAGATGCATATAAATATAGATATAGGGGGGGGGGACTTACAAAATAAATATGCTTAAATTTTTTATATATTTTAGTATAAATTACTGCCGAAAGTATAAAAAAAACTTCAGTTACTCATTATAATTATGGCAATCTATAAAAATAATTGCTTTTAAAGAAATTCTTTTAATTATATCAAGCCCACTACATTTGAATGATTGATTTATAAACATACAAGAATAATAACTGCTATAATCTTCATATTTTTATTCAACTGTACTCTTGGGTAATGTTATTACAAAGTAATTATGAATGTAAGACCTGACATTTTGAACACTGTTGATTTGAATTAAGAAGCAAGTGGTCAACAATTATATTACATGCATCTTAATTTTTTTTCGGTCAGGACACTTAATGAAATGAAAAATAAATGAATTTCAGAGGCCGTTTCTTATTATTGATTTATTTTAAAAGCTAATATTCTTAAATTTACTAAAATATAACTCAGAACATTTCATTATTAATTTCTTTAATTAAGAAAGACATTTAAAGATATCACAATCATAATATCAGATTTCATAAGCCATGTTACATTAAATAAAATTAATAAATCGTTGTATTAATACAAAAATTAAAAGCATAAGATAATTTGAATATTCACAACAAACCAAAAGAGTCTTCCCTTATTTAAAAATTCGAAAGATTAGAAAAAAGGACAGAAGAACGAAATAAAATTAAAGAAAAAGATTAATGTATAATTTTTTAGTCCTCTATTTGAAAGTAGCCAAAAAGGTGCTAAACTTTTATTTTCGGAAAACTTATATTTCGAGTAAATGTTCTAATTTGTTAACAAGTCCCCTCCTTTGCCGCATGAGTGATTTTGACTACCGCAAGAAAACCGAGACCCCTCCTCAACCCCTCACAGGAAGATTGCTTTGGACGAGTTCAATCATAGAAACTGCTTTCAGAAAACTCCCGTAATGAAGGGATACAAATTCTAGGACTCTGTCGGAATCAGAGGGTTAAAACGCTTGGTTCACTAATATTGAAATAACATAGATTTTTTTTTCTAAAAGGTGAAAATACTTCTTTTGAAACTAGGTGATCGAGATACCCCAAATTCAGTGCGGACTGCACACAGCCCTCTAATATCCCTGTCATATTTTTAACAACCTCCACTAACCGGCTTTAAGTTTGCACCATCAGGGGCAACCCCTTGATAACGTCCGCTGCACTATTTTTATCAACCTACGTACATTTGACACCTTGTCCAGGTTACTAGATCTAGAATTTTTTACTAAAAAGAATGCCCAGTTTTTGAAATCTGGAACTTTAACCAAACTTGCATTCGGTATTTCATGAAAACCTCTGGTTGAGGCATATCTCAAAGTTGCATATCGTATTGCCAAAAGCAAGAGACCGGTTACTAATGGAGAGACGTTAAAGCCATGTGCGCTGGATATGGTTGAATTAGTTTGTGGACTGGAACAAAGAAAAAAACTTGAGGCTATTCCATTGTCAAATGATGTAATACATTCAAGAATAGGTGAAATTTCTTGCAATATCTTGAAACAGATTATCGATGAATTGAAAGCAGTGCCATTTCCCTTTAGTATGCAACTGGATGAAACTACAGTCATCTCGAATTGTAGTAAACTTCTTGTTTTTGTTCGTTACGTGTCTCTTAATACCATCAAAGAAGAATTTTCATTTTGTGAGGTGAGTCTCTTTTGCGAACTACAAAGTCAGTTGATGTTTTAGTAATGTTAAATGTTTTCTTTACCAAGCACGACTTCGACTGGAAAGAAAAACTTCATTTACTCTGTACAGATGGAGCACCTGAGGTGCTCGGCAATAAATCTCGTTTTGCCCTGTTGGCATTAAAAAAAAGAGTCTCCTAATGTTCTTCTTACACATTGTTTTTTACATAGATATGCACTGGCTACAAAAACTTTTCCAACCAACTTAGAAGTATTATCAATACATAGTTATTAAAACTGTGAATTTTATAAGAAGTAGAGCTCTTTTAAAACACTGATCGTCTTTTTAAAACACTGTGTCAAGAAATGGACACAGAACATGAGGTACATCTGCACCATACGGAAGTGCGCTGGCTGTCACGAGAGCAGGTTTTTAAACGAATTTTCATGTAGACGACAGAAGTGTCACTTTTTCTAGAAGAAAAAGATAACCCACTCATCGAATATTTCAAAAAAAAAAAAAAAAAAAAAAAAAGATTTTTTTAATCACGTGAACACTATAAGTCTTTTAATTCAAGGGCCTGATATTACCGTTATGGATGCACTTGAGAAATTACAAACATTCTTATTGAAAGCGCCACTTTGAAAAAATAGAATTCAAAATGAGATATATGCAAACTTTCAAATGTTGGACGAAGTGCTTTCTGAAAATGGATCTCAGCATGATAATTTGTTACTGAATAACTCAAAAAATGAAATCTGTGAACACCTGGAAGTACTTCAAGTTTCATTTAAAAAATAATTTATTTTGGATGAGATATATATAAAAGATGAGTTGGGATTCGTAATCCTTTTCTTTGTGATAATTGACAACTTTGCTAAAGAAGAGCTTATTGATCTTAGAACAAAGTTGTTGCTAAAAATGGATTTCGATTCGGAGGAGAGTTCTGGTCTTCTGTGAGAGACCCACTGCTTGTAACTAGAATTCCGTTAGCTACAGTGTATCTTAACGAAGCCGGATTTTCCACACTTGTGAGAATAAAAACAAAACATCGAAATCGATTGAATGTTGAATATGATATGCGCGTTGCTTTGTCGAAAACCATCCCTCAATTCAATTTATTAATTAAGAAACAGCCGCAACAACCTCCACATTAAAAATTTTAATTTTAAAAATTTTGTACTCTAAAAATAATAAAATCAAAAGTTTTCTAATAATTGATGTTTTTTTCAAATTATTTTTTTCCTAGGGGATGGTCCGTGACTTCTTAAAAAATTTTAAAAGGGGTTTATTGTACCGAAAAGGTTAAGAAACGCTGATTTAGAGTGTCTTAAGTTTCTTAATAAGAAATAGCCTTTCTAAAGTTTAAATAAAAAAAATATAAAAAAAATTTAAAGTTATTGATAGTCCACTGCTAGCACCCTTTGTGATTCTACTTCTGTGTCAACAACCTGTTATTAATAAAACTACCACCTAATATTTTAAACATGCTATATTGGAACTGCCTGTTATTTTTATCACAGGCTAGTATTTTGGAACAAGCGATATTTTTTCACAGCTAGTATTTTGGAACAGGCGATATTTTGTCACAGGCTAGTATTTTAGAACAGGCGATATTTTTTCACAGCTAGTATTTTGGAACAGGCGATATTTTTTCACAGCTAGTATTTTGGAACAGGCGATATTTTTTCACAGCTAGTATTTTGGAACAGATGGTATTTTGTCACAGCCTAGTATTTTGGAACAGGTGAAGCTGGTTAGTATTTTTGAACAAATTTGTATTTAGGAATAGGCAATGATGCTCGGCCATATGGGGGGGGGGGGGGCAGGTTGCTTCTAATTATATTTTCTTGTTTTAATTTTTTTTTTCTGTAATGCAAATAGTATAAGCATTTAAATATTTTTCCTAATTTTGATATTGATACATATTTCCTACATGTAAAATTTCCTACAAAATACATTCTTACTCTCTCTCTCTCTCTTTCGCATTTTTTTCTTTCTTTTTTTAAGGTAATAACTATTTAAACTTTTTATTCCCTTATACCAGTGTTTCCCAAAGTGTGGTACGCGTACCCCCAGAGGTACGCGTTCATATGTGAAATATCTTGCAACAAACGAAAATTTCAAAGAATTTTATTTAAAAACAAAGCTAGCCATGAAAATTTACGATTACGTATTTTTCTATTAGCTATTTTTTGCAGAGTTAACACTTAGTAATTAGTGGTGTCAACAGCCAGTTGTGATTTTTAACTTTTGTGCAATTTTTTATAGTAAAAAATACATTGATTTTTTATTAGTGGTACGCAGCGTTTCGAAAAATTTTAAAAGGGTACACAAAAGTCATAAGTTTGGGAAATACTGCCGTATAAGAAAGGGGTGTTAAAATTGTTAAAACTATATTTAGTATGCAAATTCAAGCTATATTTAAACACTTTATTTTAGTTGTATGCAAGCTATATTATCGTGGTGTAACTACCACTATAACTATTGAATACTATTTCAGTAGTATATAACATATGTAAACATACTCTTGTTTTTTATGGGGTACCATTTGTTAGATGAAGGTTGACGTAGTCGATTTATATATCACCTCAATATCAAGCACTATAATTTTTCTCCCTATCTGTATTCTTTTTTACTTTGTCTACTTTAAAATGCTGAACTTATGATTTCATGAATGTGATTTAATAGTGAAGTTTAGTAATAAAGTTTTAAGGGTCATTAAATTTATGTATTTTATACATTTAATGAAAAATTCAGAATATTTTTTTTGAAATAGTGAATTGCTCACTATAGTGTAACTACGGCCTGCATTTACATAAAAATGCTCCAATTTCTACCCCCCCCCCCTCTTTTTTCCGACTACTGTATTTACTACATTAATTACAATCGTCTTTTGGGGGACATCTAATCAAGTAGTTTACTTCGAGAATCCAGGCACCTCTTTACGCCATTGGCCCCCTAATATAACTTTCGGTTCCTTTTTCGACCGTGACCTTCAAGGTTAAGAATCGACTCTCTCATTATCTTTACATGAAGGCGTGTCCTTTATTTCCCTCATAGTTATTTGTTGTAGTAATTCAATCAATGTTCTATGCGAAGAGTGGTTTGTCATTGTGTTGAATTTCGTCCACTCGCATAGAAATAGATGTCTCTCTGCCATTGCCTTTTATTTTGTTGCTTAAAAGATTTATTTATTTTGAATTTTTGAAGAAAATAAATAAATATTTTTAAATGATAATATTCTGCAGAAAAGGAAAAAATCTATTACAGTTAATTTGGCGAATTTCTTTTTTTTTTATTGTTTTGAATTTTCCTTTGACATTAAAATTATCATTAAGGCTGCATAGTATGTGATATTATGAAATTAATGTGCTAATTGTTTTGAAAGAAAATATTATTTAAATAATCCAAGAAAAGTTTGGAATTGTTAAAAACGCTTGTTTCTTTAAAAATTATGCTAAATTCATATACTGATGTTTATTTTCAATATTTACTTTTAAAAAAATGTTTATAAGTTTGGGATTATGCTCTATTTATATTTAATTTGCTAAATATTTTAGCTGGTGCAAATTGATAAAGCTCAATCAATAAAATTTTTGTATAAATATTTTTTTTGTTTAAAACTATAAAATGATGTTATTCGAACTATTTAAAAAGTTGCGATGAGGTTGCAATGCATGCAGTTAGACTATTACTTTTTTCTTTTTGTCAAATGAAAAAAATATTGGTTATTCTGCCACATATACAGAATATAATGTGCAACTCCTACATTGTTTTGATTTAAAAATAATAATACACTATATGTTGTATTTTAAATTCAGAGATAAAATTTTTTTTTAAATTTCTAATTTATCTCAATATTTATAAAGTTCCATTTTTCCCCTCTTGTAGAAATGAAAAGATTCTAGTTATATCGTCAAACAGAATGTAATAGGGAATTCCTAAATTCTTTTTATTTAGATTTAGAAACAATGTACATTGTAATATTCAAAGCTTTTTTAATTCTCTAAGCTTTCTAAATTTTTTTATGCTTGTTAAAAAGAGGCAAATTTTGTAAAAGAATTTTTTCTGCGTCACTCATTTCTCCTAAAAGTGTCTTAAAAAGAACTATGTTTTGTAACAAAAATTATTGTTGCTATTATTATTTATTATATTTGATTACACTAACAAATATGCTTTTGAAGTGTTTTCAACCATTTTGAACTACCCAATCTAAAGTATAATCACAAAAAAAAATATATATATATATATATATATATATATATGTATACATAAAAAAAGACGGAATATAGTTTTTTCACCGAGCTTATAACAATAGAGAATAAAACAAAACTTTATATGTAACTGCTTTCTTTTAGTTTGAAAAAAATAAATAGAAAAAAACTTCGCGATATTTTCTTACTCTTAGAAAGAAAAATAATTTTCCTAACAACTTTGTCAAATTAATAGAAAAATATGTATCTGCTACAAAAATACTTGCCATTGTAAGTTATCTTTCAAATATAAAAAAGTGGACTTTCTTCCTTAGACCTGTTATTTTGAGACAGGTATTTTTTTGTATTATAACAGCTGGAACCTGTTATTTGAAAGTACCTGTAATTGCCCATCACTAATAATGACGAGATCTTTACAATATTCAGCGAAGTACGTAATTAGATAAGTGTACTGTTTTTTATTAAACATTAAGGTTTATCGCTAATAAATAATTAAAAAACATTATATATTAAAATTTGTCTATTCTCTAAAGTGGTAGCTTTATTAGGTTCTTATTTCCTAAAAATTTAATTCTATATTTACTGACCTATTCTGCATAACTATTGATTTGCATAATCACCGAGAAATTTTTTCTTTAAAACAAAAAAACCATTCGAGATCCATTAAATAAATGTTTCATAATATCTTATAAAATTATTTAACTCAAACTTGTATGTAAGTTATTGGTTATACTTATACATATAAGTTGGAAATAACAGTTTTATTAGTTAACAAATTCATACTACCATAACAGAATAAGAAATATAAAAAGAACGTAAAATTCTATGACTTTTTCCTCCTCGATATTTTAAAATGAAAATACTATTCTATTACGAATTGATGATCGGTGATGAGTTAACTCATAATTGCAATTACATGATCTCTCACACTCAATGAACCCAGATTGATATAGATTATTCCAGTTTCATTTCACTCTGTCTGATAATTCATAATTGCAATTACATTATCAATCATGATTAATGGAACCCAGATTGAATGCTCTAAAGTTTAATTTAATTTAATTCAGTCCAATAACTCCTCATTGAAATTACATTATGTATCACGATCATATATGGCAACGTTACTTTTAAAAAGTAACGAGTATAAGTACAAGTATTTTTAAAAAAAGTAAAGAGTAAAAACTATTTTCTAAGAGGAAAAAAAGCATGTCCCCTCCAAAAAATTTTTTTCCATCCCATGCGGTGATAACAGTTTTCATATGGGCATTTGTTCATTTCAACCCCCCAAAACTTAACGGTACTATTGAAGATTATTTCTTAGAATTTCATCAAACATTTTGGCTTGAAACTTCAAAATTTAACAAAGAAGGACCTTTTACGCCCGTATTCACCATTGGTTATGCCCTGACCCTCGGTCAGAGTTCAAAACAGGTTTTTCGAGAGCAACTCCAGGTTAGAGTTAAAAATCTCATTTCACCGTGTACGTAACTGCGAGTTACTCGAACCCAGAGTTAAGTAACCGTAACCTGAAGATATCCCCGGTCAGAGTACGTGCGCAATAAACGAGTGTTTGTTTATTATACTTCGTTTTCTTCGCCCGTATTTTGTATATTTCTGCTGTTCTTTTTTGTTTCTATTTGTTAATTGTTTTTCGATTCTTTTCCAAATGGAAGATTTAAATTCACTTCAAGAAATAGAGTTTTTGGAAAAGCTCGAAAATAGGAAGCGTAGAAATGTTGAGAAGGCTAGAAGTCCATTCGATGAGTTCCATGAGTTGAATTTTAAGAAAAGATTTCGCTTTGGATAAGGCAAGTGTTAGAACATTAGTGTCCATCGTAGAGAAGGATTTACTTCATCGACTTTAAACAATGCCCTTTCACCTTTGGAACAAGTGCTTATGGCACTTCGTTATTATGCCACCGGAAGCTTTCAGCTTCTGTTATATCCTTTCTTTTTAGAATAATAATGAATTGTAATTTAGAATTCAAAAAGATGAAAAAATTGCGTTGTGATAATTTTTCCTGCACTTAACATAGATTACCAGATATAACAAGAAGGAATGACTTAAGCTAAATTAGGATTACCAGCACAATTATGATTACTACAATATTAATCTTGATTAGCTGTAATGTAAAAGTAAATTAAACTTAAAGGATTCAAATCCAACAACATTTCTATTCTAGGCTAAATATTTTATTTTAAAGAATTCATCATAAATCAAATTAGGTTGACAAGATGGCAGTTACTGCTATACAACTTAACATTTTAGGTCTGAGAATTATTTAAATATTTCCATTTTTAATATTATTATTCAACAAAAAAAATTTACTCTATGGGCACAATTGGGAAAAACTAAAACTTAGCTGGAGATACACGCATAGCTAGAGCGTGTGTGGCCGGCCACCCCGCATCAAAATTCTCCACTTCCTTCAGCAAGCACGTCAGAACAGGGAATGCCTAAAAAAACGAATTGCATCTCCTTTCCCGCTCATGTATTCATCCGCGCCATAGGCGGCGCTACCATCGTTCAACTGTTCACACCTGTGATGCAAACCATTTTCAAGTAGGGGTGAAGGAAAAATATTTGGGTGGTGTTGAAGAGTAGTGAAGGGGAAAATATTGGATGGTTTGATGGATTAAAATAATAAATGAGATATTAAAATTAAAAACGCGGTGCCCAAAAAAAAAAAATTATTGTGCCCATAACTAATTATTAACAGAAATAATACAACCTCAAGAAATAAAATACATTAAAAGGACATACCAACATAACACTTCTCCTGGGAGATTGTTTCCAGGTGAGCCAGTCTACTATCTGTAGAGTTGTTCATAGAGTCAGCAAAGTCATTGCATCATTGTGCAAGGAATTTATTTCCTTGCCAAAGACCAAATAAGAATGTGAACAGGTAAGTGAAATGTATTTTATTAAGCTTGCTTACACAAACAAAGCAATTAATATCTATGAAATTAAGCACCTGTTTAGAAATGCATTTTATAAAAATTTTTTAATCAATTTTATTCAAGATAATACTGTAAATATGTAAGATATTCAGATATGTAAAATTTTCCAATTTATTGTAATTTCTCTTAGTTCAAGTAATAGGTTATTATTTAATTGAAAAACAAAACAACTATGTTGTAATATATCAATATATGGATAATATAGGGACATTTCCTTATCATGATCTTAGGAGAAGGGAGTACATTAGTTTCTTCCTTGATTTTCAAATAGATTAAAATAGAAAACTATTTGGTACTGAAAACTACATTAAACATAAATCTAAAAGAAAACATGTAAAAATTTTAAAAAATATTTGTCGACCAATACGAAAAATATTGAGAAAGGGGAAAATATATCATAAAACATTGATATGCAGCTGAGGTGAGGGAAGGGGAGGAAAATCCTAGAGCAGGTGAGGGAACACTCAGGGCTGTCAAGCCAGTGAAGAAAACATTTTGTTCTTTACACACCATTTATAATTAGACATAAAAGTTGTTACGAGCATTCTTAACATTCATTTAAACACGTTACAACTAAAAAAATAAAGTCTCGACCACTTCATATAACTGATGGTTGGTTGCAATCCTTTTCAGCAAGGATGGTCAAAAAAAAAACATTTTTAGCTTTTACTATATTGTATCAATTTTTCAAATTTATTATTGCATCAATATTTCCTATATGGTAATCAAGAAGTGTTCTGTATTGTATATCATTTTTTTCTCAGTTACGCAGCAGGTCGTCTTACAGCTCTCAATCAATTCACTTTGTATGTAAACTAGAAGAGATTTGGTTCTAACCAGTTTCATTCGAAACAGATACCGGAAATTCTTTCCCTATTGTAAGGGGAACATTTGTCGTAGATAATTTTAATAAAATATTATTTTTTTCAATGAATATTTAGTGCTGTCATTTTTTTTCAAATGTTATTAATTTTCGTTAGAGTGTATGTAAAAGTCGTATAGGTGCTAACAATTATTTATTGTTACGAAAACAAAAATTTAGATAAAACAAAACGAAACAAATTCAGTTGTTTTCAAATTTTGTTTATAGAACAAGCATATAAACGATAAACACTTCATATAACTGAATAATAGTGCAAAAAGTTCTCAATCACAATAGAGAGCTACAGAAAGTACTGACACTTCACCAAAATAATTAAAGTGAAATTATATTATATTCATAGACATTTTTTCCCCATTAGGTGGCTCAAAAAATTTTCCATGTAGCTGGCGTAGGGTGCAATAGATTGTTCCCGTGTGACTATCATTCATATTCATCAGAGCCGTTTTTAAGGATGGGCCCAGTCATCACCAAAGCCTCCACACCGTCTTTTATAAGTAGTCTGCTCAGCCTATTTAAAAAGCGAACCAGTTGTGCGCATGAACCCAAACCCTTTTATAAAAGTAATTGAGAGAAATTCATCATATATATTTGAGAATTGAATCTGTAGTGGTTGACAAGTGAATAAGGCAAACCAATAATATTCATAAATAAAACAAATTTTTAGTCATATATTTGCTACCACTTTCTTATTTCAACTAGATTTTATATTAACTGACTCGTTCGGAAAGTGGATATCCTGGGGCCTCCCTGGCCGAGCGGTATCGCTCGCCATACGCTCTGTTAAGCGTGGAGGTGGCGGGTTCGAATCCCGCCGTAACCCTGGATGTATTCTTTGTGATGTCTTTCTCTATATTGTGCTATCTGTCTTTCTACTTGACAAAGGTTTATAAGCCTTAATTGAGCACACAAGCCTGCAAATGTATGTTGTATCAATAAACAAAAGTGGATATCCTTCTCCACCTTCTTCACTTTTCTAATCGGACTACCTATAACAAACTGTGTGGAGGTTTTCAGTTAAAGGAGGCGTTGGCCCCGAGTTCTGATGGGGCCCCCGAAAAGTCTAAAATCTCATTGCATTAATTGTTTTTTTCTTCTTTTAATTCTAACTCATTTATTATTTATAACTAAAGAGTGCCCCCAGATCCCACCTTCTACTTTTTTTTAAATTTTATTCAGATTATTATTTTTTTACATAGTCGAATGCTTTTCAAAATCTAGTCGAAGTGTTTACAAATATAAAATAATTGTTACTCTTCACTTTTCTAACTAAAAAAGCAATAAAACGCTCTTTCCACTGATGAAAATATCCCCACTTTCGTAGCTACCACCCACAGAGTTGTCCTCCTCACTTTACACCAGTGTTTCCCAAAGTGGTCCATATGGACCCCCAGGGGTCCGTGAAAAATAAAAACTGATTTAGGGGTCCCTGAACAACGTCAGGGGGTCCACGTGAGGTTTCATATAAAATAATAAAATTGTGATTGGCTTTTATTATTATGGAAATTAAGATAAATAAAATAGTAGCGATTTTTACGTCCTAAGTAAACTATAAATAAAGGTGGGTGCTTATAATTATTAACAGTGGTTTGTTACAAATTAAACAGTTGATTTACAAATTTTCTTATATGTTTTGTTCCCTTTTTAAGAGACAACAGTATGAATGAGTCGAAGAAAAAACGCCGAAAATACAGTGTTGAATATTTGAAGTATGTCTTTTTTTCTTCACCAGGAAATTGTACTTTACCTATGTGTCTTCTATGTAATAAAACTATAACAAGTGATTCAATGAAACATCCCAAGCTTAACAAACAATTGATAAAAATCCATAGTGACAAAAAAGATAAAGATTTGACTATTTTTCAAACAGTCAAAGAAAAATATCTGAAAACACCTTCACTGCAACAACTTATAGGGACAACATCTAAGCGAGGTGACGATGGATTGCATGTTTCTCATAGTTTCACATGTTTCTATATCTATACATAATAATAAACGCGGCTGTGTGTGTGTCTGTTTGTCTGTCTGTCTGTCTGTAATCAGAAGCGCCTCAGAAGCCTCGCCCAGGCACGAAACTCGGCACATAATTGTGTTTTGACATAATGAAGAAGTATTTTTTTTTTCTTTTTCAAAAATTTGGATTAGTTTTTTAGTTATCAGTCATTTTGTAAGAAAATCTATGCTTTTTGGTCTTCAAAGAGCCATATTCAAAAAACTATTAAAAAAATGCATATACTTTTCTCCACTCTTATAAATGTATGCTAAGTAATTTATTGCTAAACCCTGCCCCGCCCCCAAGGGGGCATCCGGGTAATAAATGTATGCTAATGCGAACCTTACAATTGAAATATTAATTTTCGACAACTTAAACCAGTAATATACGAAGGAATTAATAATTTAATTGTAAGGTTCGCATTAGTTTACATTTATCAAAGTGGAGAAAAGTTTAACTTTTGTATTAAAAATGTGGCAACATATTCGATACGTAAATAGAACGCTTCGCTTTGATATATTTGTCGCTGTTCATAATTGTTATAATAAGTTTTTCTTCTTCTTTCCACGCTCTATCTTTTTTTTTTTTTTTTTTTTTTTTTTTTTTTTTTTTTTTTTTTCTTTAGCGAAGACGATAATTTTTGTAGCGATATAGAAATAGAAATTGATGCCATAAAAAATTATATAGAAATAGAAATTGATACCATAAAAAATTAATTCGTTTTCGTGTTCTTTTCATGTATTTAGCATTTTAGTTTTTTTTTCTTAAGCGTTGTAGCTATATAATATATAAAATAGGAATTTAATTGTTTTTGAAGGAACGATCACACTTACCTTGGATCTCTTCGGTTTTTCTATTCTTTATTTAACAGTTTTTATTAAATGTAATTATTTATTTTCAGAAAGTTTCAGTTTGTAGGTAAGCACTTAGATTTTAATATTGAAGTTTCATGATTTGCTTTCATAGTAATTGTTGTTCTAAAGTATTCGTTGACTTCTTAAAAACCCGATTACTGACATGGCAGAACCGCCTTCCAAAAAACTTTGTATTTTGTCAAAGAAAAAAAAAAAGAGATTCTCAAAGAAGAAGAAGGGCCCAAGAAACGTCTGTGGAACGTCAAAGAAGGATGGAACATGACCGAATTTCGACAAGCAATTCTAGAGCCCAAGAAGTATCAGAGAAACGTCAAAGAAGATTAGAAGAGGATCGTGTCTCAACTAACAGTGCTAGGGCCCGAGAAACACTTGAGGAATGTCAAAGAAGATTGGAAGAGGATCGTGTCTCAACTAGCAGTGTTAGGGCCCGAGAAACACTTGAGGAACGTCAAAGACGATTAGAAGAGGTTCGTGTCTCAATTAGCAGTGCTAGGGTCCGAGAAACGTCAAAGAAGATTGGAAGAGGATCGTTTCTCTACTAGAAAACTTTATTTGTGAAAACCTTTAGCGTAGCTGACAGCTGGCTGCCTTAAGCGGCTAGCATTACATAATTGCAAAGTCCGGAAAGCCTCACACTATTGAAGAACTTATTTTACTAGCTGTAAGTGAGATAATAATCACCGGGTTGCACCAACCAGATTTTAACATTGTAAAAAGAATTCAACGGAGTAATAATAATGTACAAAGAAGGATTGACAAAATATCTCAGTGCGTTGAAAATTCTTTATGTAAGTACTTAAAAATATCTAAATTTTCTATACAGCTTGACGAGTACACTTATCCAGGAAACAAAACTTTTACTTTTAGCTTATGTAAGATTTGTAAAAGAATAAAAATTTTACCAAGAATTGTTATTTGTTTAATGTTTGGAATGCGATACGAAAGGTGAAATGCTATTAACTGAATTAAAAGCTATACCGTTGACTAATATCATTTCTGTAGCTACTGACGGTGCTCCGGCAATAGTAGGAAGATACCGAGGTTTTCTGGCTAACTTAAAACATGCTGCAGCGAATGTATTTTCAGTACATTTGCCAAACTTAACGAAATTAATTTGAAACTACAAGATGAACAATTAAATTTAATCAAAACTAAAATCGTAAAACTGCTTTTGTTGCAAAACGTTTTCTGTATATAAACAAAACTTTAGAAGAGGATATTGTTCTCTCAGTTTCAGTGCCGTAATGAACCTCATCACAAAAAAAAAAAGTAAAGGATTAGAAATTAGTGCTTACAAACATTGAGCCGGACATAAATACACTCTTAAAATCACATCACGTTAATCCAAGTCATTAATTTTTTTATTTTATTTTAAACAAAAGATATAATTTCAATAAATAGTTCTTCAACAAAATGTTTCTTTTTAAATTTTTATACCGTACATATATGCAGTTTTTCACTTGGGGGTCCGTGGACAAGTTTTGACTATAAAAAGGGGTCAATGGGTGAAAAAAGTTTGGGAACCACTGCTTTACACTGTGAGAAAATGTTTTTGGCTTCTTGATATTGCCATGGGGCTCTTTTTTCCTAACTTCAGAAGTATTAGATATCCACAGAAACACCCTTTTGTCTGTTTTCTCGTCATAAATTTCTAGGTTGAACACACTTCTAGGGCTGTAAATAGGAGGGTCTTGTTAGAATCTGTATTGAGATTTCCATAGTGCCTTTAAATTGGGCCTCCTTCAATTCGAATTTTCCTCTCTTACAAAATTTAGGTATTTTTTTCCGATTTATTATAAAAGGTTTTTCTTCCTTTAATCATCCTAAATGTTTCAACTAGCCTAATTGTTTAATTATTGTAGTTGATTTTGTTTTGTTATTTTTCAAATCAATCGTAAGAGAATCCGTGAACTAGGAATTTCTATATAAAATTTTCGTAGGATATTAAGAAGACATAAATCTTTCACATTGGAGGTAAGCAAATGTTTCTATTAAATCAATTTTGGTTGTGTTGAGGGAAAACGTGAAAGGTTTGCGGTTTTTTATTTATTTAAACGGCTCTCATGATTCTCATGATTTAATGGCTCTCATGATTTAAATGGCTCTCATGTTCTGGATAAAATTGAGATAAGAAATGTGATTTTATTTTACTTACAAACAATGTATCATTTTGTTTAATAGACCATTGAAATCAAATGATCATCAGCTAAAAAAATATTTACACATGAGAAAATAATTGTTTAAAACTCCTGTGTGACCAAATTTTCCATGTTTCCCCTAAATATGTTTAATTTGTAATATTATATTTCGTAAACAAAATTAATTAATTTAGTTAGCTTATGATTTTATTGTTTATTGATCATATTTGTTTCAATTTTATTTCCTTGATTTTTGTTGTTATTATGTGTTTAAAGTTAATAAGGCTTCTCAATTTTTTAATTAATAAGGCCTTTAAATTTCCAAATCAAAGTCGAAACAGTTTCTTAAAATTGTAAATCGAAACTATATATGAAATTTTGACAGCTTTGTTTTTAATTTAAACGTGTGCATTTAATTTAATGAAATAAATATATATATATATATATATATATATATATATATATATATATATATATATATATATATATATATATATATATATATATATATATATATATATATATATATATATATATATATATATATATATATATATATATATATATATAAATGACTGAATAAAATAAAAAAACTTCGTTGACATATCATCTTTTAAACAATTTGAGTATTAATAAATTATTTAAAAATAAGCGAATTTTTAATTTAAAAGGTAAAAAAAATTTTGATTTGTTTAGAAGATAATTATGCTCCATAATTCGATCATGAGACTATTTAATATATCTATATATATTTAATACTATCATGTGATATGCTGCAGTTTTAAATACCTAAAAGATGACTGAAATTGTCAATTCCAAAAACAATTAATACTTTTGAACATGAGTTTAAGTAACTCCATACGTTTTGCTTGGCTATCTCATTTTATATTATCGCAGTATTTAGAGCAAACAATTGCTTGTGGGTGTGGGTGATATAAGTAAAAGAAGCATGCAAATAATAATAATAATAAATAAATAAATAAAAAATAATAAAAATTCATTTAATGCCCTCAATATTATATTTTTAAACTTCTCGCAAAAATTTAGTAAAAAAGTAATTGTCACAAACAAATCAATATTAAGTAAGAACGAAACAAAAATTATATCAAAATATACTGAATCACTATTGTGACAGGTGGGATGAAAGACATCGATACCAATTCAATTGAATAGTAAAACTAGAAGGTGTTTCTAAAATCTGGAAATCAATCAGGCTTCATTATTTTATTTATTTATTTGTTTTTTTTTTTTTTTTTTTTTTTTTTTTGTTACAAAATTTATCAAGAGCTATTCGTTAGATTTCAATATGGGTTATGATTAAATATTAAACATTAACAAATATTTGTCTTTAAAAGCTTTCATTCTATAATAATTATTCATTCTATAATAATCCTATAACAATTATTCTATAATTGTAATTCTAAAACTAATTGATATAAAGCTTTAGTGTGTTCCATTGATATATTAAATGTCTTCTATCGGCGGAACCCCGACATTACGATTAGAGTTTATTAAGGCAATTACGAACATTATAACCTAAAAACTGACTATTTTTAAAATATTTAATTAGAGGAATGTAGATTTTTCATCGTTTTATCATTATCAATCTTAAATAAGGTTTTATATCCGACAGTTAAATTTGCAGTCCTTTTGTTATATCTAGTCTGGTTTTGAATTTATTTTTGGTGCATATACATAAGCTGAAAATGAATAAGATAAGCCAAACTATGGTTTACTTCTAAATGAACAGAAGATACTTGTTATTAAACGTTAAAAATGGTAATTTGGAAAGCATTTTTCAAGAATGCTAAGTATCCAAAGGACTTAATTTATTAAATTTTTAAAAAAATTAAAAAAATATCCGCAAGGCAGGTGTGTATATTTGGGGCTGATGATTATGAAATCTAACACAAAACTGTGATATCGTGGTTTCTATTCCAGCTCATGACAGTTTTTAATTATTATTTCTCAGTACTGAAAAATGCTTTTCTTATTTTTTTAATTATGCATGTTAATAACTAATAATTTAACAATTATTTAAAAAACTAGAAGGCTCCGTTCATTTTGGTCACTAACCCTCGTGGTCGCTTCTGCATTTATTGCAGTTTAAGAAGAAAAACGGTTTATTTCAATTTTTTTCCTACAAACATTACGATTGAATTACCATTTACATTTTGAAGATGATTAAATTTAGACAAATCAGTAAAATTGGTACCTGTCGCAGAGTTATTACTCAATAAAGATGGACTCAAAGGATAGAGCATTCTCCTTCGAATGGGGTACACCGAGTTCGAATCCCAGTGATGGCTGGTCGATACGAATTCTGCATCCGGTTTGCACCGACCACAGTACTGACGTGAAATATCCTCGGCGGTAGACGGATTATGGGTTAGAGTCCCCTTGCTATCAGACTAACCGTGGGAGGATTTCGTGGTTTTCCTTTCCATGTAACTCAAAAGAGTTCCATCAAAACGTCCTCCACAAAGACGAAAATTTCTTCCAATACTTGATCCTGGAGTTCTCTTGTTTGCTGGATTGGGTTCAAAATTACAAGGCTACGGAGTTGAACATTAGTACTAAGTAGTAAACTCGAAATCGGGTGGGCTGCTCAATGGCTGTTATAAAATAAAATAATAATTTGCCCACGATAGCTTGGTGGATGGTAGGGCTGTGTTCGTGAGAATGGGAGTTCGAATTGAGCCGACTGAATAATACCTAAGTATAAAATGGTGACTGGTGCATGTTAAATGTGTCGGGGTCATAAACTCCTCTCATAACAATGCAATACCTCTGGGACCTTCAATACTGATCCAGGAGTTTCCTTGTCTTCTAGATTGGTTTTAAAATTTCAAGGCTATGTAGTTAAACATTGGCTCAAAATTGAGCCAGTTTTTCAGCGACGGCAAGCAAAGTGTCTTTCTCACAGGAAATTGATTTTGATGATGTGATAGAAGATTCGCCTCGCAAAAAGTGCGAAAAGTATTGTTACCTTAAATTTTCGATAAAAATAAAGTATATAAGCTCTTATAATTAATTTATATGTTTTTCACTCCTAAAATAAAATAATTTTTAAAAATTATTCAAAAGTAAATTTTTTTCTCTAAATTTACTCATGAAGAGCCCCCAGATAATGACAGGCCCAGGGCCCCTATAAACGTAAAAACGACTCTGACATTCAGATTGTCACAAAGATAAGGATTCAGGTGTCAAGATATGATTCAGGTGTTAAAATAGACTGTTCACGGGTGTCAGAATAATTAAAGCCTTCACACATTTGAAGGTTGGATGAATTATTTTTCTTAAAATCGTATACATTCATTATACTTGGTTTACAGAATTTCAAAGCGCACTTTTTACCATTCTGAAACTTTTTCTTGAGATGAAAACCACCAGTATTCAAAATCTTTGCTATTCATGTCACCCTTTATCATAGGCAATTTTCAGAAGATGAATAATGACTGTTCTGGACACACAATTCTGGAGAACACTCCACTCACAATGATAGTTGCAGTCAAAAAAAGATGAAAAGAGCCGTCCTTTCCCTTTCAGAAATGACAATTTTAAAAGGTATTTATACACGAAGTTAGCTGTGATTGCATATATTTTATAAATTAAAAAAACATAAACATTTTTTTTTTTTTTTTTTAGAAAGCTTACCGAGTTTTAGAAAAAAGTAACGATTTCATTCGACATTTCCGTTACAAATACTTGTACTTTTTCCACTTGTACTTTTTCCACTTTTGACATTTATAAGATATGTTATAAATTTTTTTTATAGTCATTATAGTTATGCTTAAGTATTATGAAAATTCAAGAAATTTTGAAGATATCGGAAGCAATTTTATTTTAACATCAATGTTAAACATTAACTCTAACTTATGAGCAATTATACTATTATCATTGTATTTATTACTTCAATTTTGAATTATTCAGCTCAAATTTGAGATAAGAAGTGTATATATTATTTTTATGATGTTTAAAATAATGTAATTGTAAAATAATGATAATAGTAAAAATTTCTTTGGCTTAATATTTAAAAATTAGCAGAACATTTATTTACATTATTGTAAAAACAGAAAATTTAAATCTACGTAGAGAAAAATCTTGTTTAAAATTTTATATATAAGGTTCTTTGCGAAAGCAACTTTTTTAAATGCATAATATATGTTTTTTTTTAAGACTAATTCTTCTATACCAGGAACTTGGACTTCAGCATCTGCTTAATTTTTTTAATTTTGTTTTCTGAAAAGCTCTGTTTAAAATGTTTTCATGTTTCACCTGCTTTTTCTTTTTTTTTTTTTAACCTATTTATGTCATAACGCATACTATATAATCAGAGAAAAACGAGGAATGGAATTGTCTTAATCAAAAATGTATTTTGTTATAGTAACTTTCTCAAAAGAGTAATTGATTGTAGTCAAATTTTGATCATTAATATTAAAGGCAACTTTTAAAAAATAATGCAAAAAATTTTATTATTTTTTCGTTCATTCTTGTATGCAATTATATTTTTGTGCAAATTTAATTTAGATAAAACATAATATTTACTGACAGTTTTGAAATTAAAATGTTATGTAAATTTTCTGAAAAGATTGTTAGTTTAATAGAACATAACACCTTTAAATAATTATCGAATTGATGAAAATTTCTGATGTGCCCATTAAAGTTATTTTAACATTATAAAAAAATATTAGCAATATTCATGATATTAGTTGCTATCCTGGTTTCATTCCCTGGAAAAATTTCTACATTGCATTTGAGATTTGTTTTTAGATGTTTTGCTAAATAAAATTTCAAATACTAGAAGAATAAAGTTACGTAAGTATTTCTCCATTTAGCAATTCCAGTGAAAAAAGAAGGGGAAAAAATATGTGTAAATTTGTTGAAGTAAGTATTTTGAATATTTTTAAATTTTGTTCTTTATTGTGCCAATTATTACAAGAAACGTCCACTTAAAAATTGAACAATTTTATTATAAATGGAAAAAATTTTAAATTTAAATTTCCACTCTGTTCAAATGTAAATATATAACTTTATAATTATATAGTGTGATTTTTATTATATAATTTCGGAATATAAATAATGAATGATAATTGTGAAATTACATACAAATGGCTTAAGTTACGCATTTAAAAAAATATATATATATTACGAACTAACAAATCAAATTGAGATTTTGATAAAATAAGCCAGTTTTTTTTTTTTTTTTTTAATTAAGAGTACATTTTAAAATTAAAGACTTGAAAATTATTAACGATATAAAATTTGTCAGAAAACCCATTGTATGAATAAAAGAAAAAAAATATCAATAAAAGTTGCAATAAAATATTATTTCCTAATTAAGTTTGAAATATTCAAAAAAATCAGCTGAACATAAGATATACTTTGGAGTAAGGAGGAGAAAAATGGAAGGTAAGCAGAATTCGCTAATATAATTTTATTTAGTATTTCTGTATTGCTAAGTAAATAATGCATGGAATGACATAAAACTATTGTTCTATATATTACTGCTTCACAACAATACAGAAAATTAAGTAAAATTATATCGCCGAATTATTCTACTACTATCCATATCTTCCTCTTGCTTACTCCAAAAAAATAAAAAGCAAAGCAAAATAATATCAGAAAATACAAAATCTAATATTATATAGCATAAAAACTAATGCAAAATGATATTATGGCTAACGCTAGATAATATTAGTTTGCATAGAATCTAATATTATATAATGCTGAGTAAACAGCGACCTCTTGTATCTATCTAATATTAGAAGTTGTGCAAGATAACGTTAGATTTTGGCGATTTTCTGATGTTATCTAATATTAGGTGCTACTTGGGATGTTTTTGACTTCAGCCAGATTGATGTCCAATTCTGTGGGTTCATCATCCGTCATTGAGGTTTTGCCGCCCGGTAGGCGTGTGTTTGTCTTTCCACCACGTCGGCAACGTCGATAACTCATTTTGCAGTAATTTGAAAATTGAATTGAATAAATTTAAACTTAATTTTTGTACTTTACTTTAAACTTCGAGCTTCAAACTTTGCCACGTCCAGACATAATTGCAAGAAAATGACATAGGTACGACTCACTCGAAAGACACGAGTAAAATGATGGTCAAATCAAAAAATCAAATGGTGAAAATGGTCAAACGCTTAACTTCAAAAAACGGGCGTATCATATAAGCTTTTAAATTATTAAGAATAAAAACTTCATAAATCAAATTTTCTAAACGAAAAATCATACATTAAAAGAGTACCACTCGAAAATATTTATCCGCTACCGGAGCAAGTTGGCATGCTTGTATGTATAGTACCATATTTCTTGTATATTCCGACAAAAATAAGCTAAACTAAGAATATCATTTAAATAAATCTGTACAATTCAGAACAAATCTAATTTCAGATTTGAAATCCCCAAACCAGAATTAGGTAAGATCAAGTAGTTGTATAAACTAAATTTAACTCTGAGGCATGATATCCTATGGAGGGTCCTTGACCAGTTTCATTGACTTCGGATTCTGAGATGCAGGAGCCGGTGGGGTGAGCAGTCGATCTCGCAACCTCCAGTGTTTAGTTTACAAACATGCATTGTAATCATTTAACGACCCACTGAAGAGACGAAAGGCTGAGTGAACTATATAAGGTTAAAGGATAGAACCCCGAATGGGAGCGTGAAGTGCTACCACTCAGACATCGGACTTTTAACTTGATTTGTATGTATGTAACTACAACAAAATTGTTCCCCAGTTTAATTTTTATTTGAAATTGTAATAACTACCACTTTCTATTAGAAAAATGTTTGATAATGAATTTAAATTTTTCAAGTTTATGCATGTTTGAATCATTAATTTTCCAACCTTTTATAAATGTGCATGCTCGCTAAAAAAAATGCTAGTAAGTTCAGTTAATTTAAAAAGCAAACAATTTTGATTTCGCATCCCTCATATTCAATAGCTACTTGAATGACCGTTCTTCACACTGGGTAAATAAAAAAATAAGTAAAGCACAGTAGAAAAATACTATATAGAATCATGCTCATAACTGAATACATAGGGACACAATGAAAAAGCTTAATGTTCCGAATTTTAAATAAAACCTAACCCTAAAAAATGAAACCTTATTGCCTAATTTGAAATAAAAAATCATACTAAAAATTTATGTGATTTGTTGTGTTAAGATTTAAAGAAAGGCAAAACCAGTGATTTATTAACTTCCCTAAAAATGTCAATTACTTGGTTCTTCCATTAAAGCGAATGATTATTAGTCGCGTCTTCGATTAAATTGGTAATAAAATAGTTCGGATACAACTTTTTTTTTATTCTGAAAATGTCACTTACCTGCTTGTTCCACTTAGTTTTTCAATTAATATAGCTAAACTAATTTCTTTTTCTTTTAATATTATTTGTTGCCATTTACATTGGCTTTACGTTATTGAAGTAAGTAAAACTTGTTTTTTGAATTTCATCACATTAGAATAAAGAGAGAATGTATTTAGCATCACTTGGCATGATGCTATTACTCGCGGCGAAACCATATTAGTCAAAATTTACCATTTTCAAATAATTTTCTCCAGTACGTATCCTTTTCGAGGGCCGTTCTAAAGTATCAGCATTTATACGGTTTATTATTGCTTCTGTTTTAATCATAACGAAATATATCATTATAATATTTTATATCTACATTAGCACATTTGGTACTTATTACATAGCCCTTCAACATTTAAGTTTTGTGAAAAATATATTTGTCAGTGACAGCCAACTAAAGCCGAAATTTAAAAAGAACTTGATAGGGATTTTGGAGAATGGCCATTTCTCTATCTAACCTTTAATTTACTATTAAAATATTTAGTAGTGGAAGAATAAAGTTCTTTTGTTCTCATTCATTAAAATAGTAATTAATTATCTTTGCTACCACAGGAAAAATATCTTCTGAAATCACGGAAAACCCGTTGTAGAATTCTTATCAAAGCTGCACCAATTAGTATAATAATACCAGTAGTACATATTATCGTCAGGTATAAATATGAATTAGGCGTCATCTGTGAATGGTGATTTTCTGCGGTTTTCCTAAAAGCACATTTTTTATTAACCTTTTCTCCTTTAACTTTGCTTTTTAGCACATATATAGCTTATGTTATTTTATTTCAATATTATCAAAGCATTAGTGTCAGTAATAAGATGACGATTCAAAATAAATAACTATCTTTTCTTCAATATTATTGCTATAATTTTGATCAGTTTCTTATGCCAATTAACAAATGACCAACATGAATTAAGCATCATTGTCGTCATTGATAATATGACGATTTCTTACGCTTCTTTTAGACAAATAAATAGATTAACTCCATTACTTTTGCTTTCTAGTACAAAGCTTATTTCTTTTATTGCAATATGCATATTATTTTTAAAAAAATTTATTTATGTTTACATGTGCTAAAACATTTATTTGTTTAATTTAACCTTCAAGTTTTTATGCTTTTTTTAACTACGAATATTTAATTTAAGAAATGCGAAATTATCAAATACTTGCAATTTTTTAATTGTTAAATGTTCTTTTACTTCCTCTAAGAAATTAAGTACATCGAAAATACGTTTCTGTCCTTTTAAAAGAAATCAATGTTTTACGAGTGTACATTCTCATGTGAAAATGTGACCAAAGTGATTCATTATCCATTTTTAAAAATGGCTAGTTTAAATATTATTTATACGTGATTTTAAATACGTAATTTCTGTTATCGCTCAGCTGCAACTACAGGGTCATTTTCATTGCATCCATTGACTGATACGCTAAGTTTTGTACCCATCAAATTCGAAAAATTAGTCATGTTAGAACCATGTTCCTTTTAGATGCCGAGTGGTTGCCGGAAATTGCTACAAACTACACTTATTTGTATCGCACTACTCACTACAATACTTTTTTTTAAACAAAAGTAGCACACTATACTACAAATTCCGAAAAAAAAAGTAGCGACTACTGTAGTTTTACTGCATGTAGTACGCTACTCCCAACCACTGACTAAGGTTTACATACAAACTATAATAGATTAAAGGGGGGGGGGAACGTTAATTAAGTGCAAATAAAAGTATATAAATGGATAACTTTGTACTTAATTCACGTTTTTTGCATTAGTTTGCATTAGCACAAAATATATTCTATCCATTGTTTATATAATAAACTAATTTAGGGTCAGTAATAAATTAACGCATTTGTTCAAAGCAGATTTATTTCTTTAAAGAATATAACACATCTTTTGATATATATATATATATATATAAAGGCAGCATATCGCACTATATACAGCAACATATAAAATAGTAAATACTTATATTCCAAAACCATCTCTTTCTATATCGTTCCTTGTATAATCATGTTTGATTATTCTAACTTAAATCAATACATTTCTTTCATACTCTAATCAATGTAACATTAATGAATGAAACAAACTTTGATAGAAATTATTCAATTTTAGGTGGGCATTAAAAATAATGATGTATCTTATAATTTAAAAACAAACTTAACAAATATTAAAAATAACTTGATTAACAAAATAATGAGAATCATATGATGAGACATATTAATTTGGAAATTTCTTCACTGTTACCTACTGACGATTTCGTAGATAATCAAGTCAAACAGCGCGTTGCCTAAATATAGGCTACGTCTCTTCTGATGCTACAAAACAATTTTACAACGAATAAAACAGTACAATTTTACTATAGATTAATATCAGTTCATAAGGAGACATAACCATGGATACATATCAGTCCATTTCGCGATATTTCAATTTGTTTTGCAAAACAATTTTTCACAGAGTTTCCCCTAAATTGCATTCACTTTCCTTTTGTTCTATTTCAATTTGTTTTCCTAATTTAATTCCGTTTACAAATTCAATTTAATTATAATTCTTTAATTTTTTTTATAAATATAGTTACCTATCATTTCGGTGTTCACAATTATAGTAATTTCAAATCATGTTTATTGAATTAATATGCTAAATCAATTTATGCAAATTTCTAATTACAAACGATAGTTTAGAAGAAAAAAAATCTTTGTCTAAAATATTTTTATGAGACATTATTTTCTCATTACACAAATATTATAAATTGTTTTCTGATTCACGCAAAAATAGTTTATTAAAATTGGTAATAATTTCTAAAAAAATTTTTTTAGCGTAATATGAAGCAAAATGTACAAAATGTCCCATAAGAAATGTTCTTTCTTCTTATCTATGTAAACGTCCTTATCTTGAATTCATTTTATTTCAATCCCATTCCTCTGAGAAGTTCCATGGGCAGTGGGAACACAACTGTAGAATTCTTTTCTGCAGCGATGGATGTCAATGTCTGCAGGTATCGGAGTTGCAAGGCACCGGGAGAGTCTGAGATGACATCGGCTGCTTCCTTGAGAGCTCTCGAAGCTTTTTGCTCACCTTCGGCTGCAATCACCTAATGATAAACACATTCATTAAAAACAAATGATTATTTAAATAAAGGTTTATTCAAATATTTTAAGTAAAATGTCCAAAATCAACAGCAGTCTTAATTAAGATATATACCAAATAATATAGAAAGGAGAAGTCCAGCTCTTCGAATACGAAACAAATGCGGAGAACTGCTCGGTTTGGTATGCTATACCAGAAAAACAACTTACAGTGTAAGCAACATAATCAGATATAGCAGAGCGGCATTTTAAGCAATCAAAGGGAAGCAAAGTGACAGTCCGAAGCAAACCTGCAAACCGGTTATTGGATAAATGTACTTATAGCAATAAATGACCCAATAAAGAGTATTTTGAAATCAATCGCATAGTTTCAGATCGATGTAAAAATATTTACCTTAATAATAGCAGAGTTTCCTTTACTTTTAAGTGATAACGAAATTGAGAAAATTGTAGATGACATAATTCGTAACAGCCAAAACAATTTCCCAGTTTAATGGTGATCATTGCGAATATCAACATGATTATTTAATAACCATCTTTGAACAGCCAACCCAATTTTAGGTTAATGACTTCTAATATTCAACTCCATTTTGAACGCAACTCAGAAGACAAAGAAACACCTGTATTAAGTGTAGGAAGAAATTTACCTTCGTGTAAGACGTTTTGATTAAACTAGCTTGAATTTGCGTTACATGGAGAGGGAAACTACGACATTCTTACACGGTTAACCTGATGGCAAGGGAACTCTAACCCATGATCCGTCTACCACTGAGGATATTTTACGACAGCAGAGTGGTCGGCGCGAGCTGTGTGCGGATTTCGTTTCTTCCAGCCACTGCTGAAAATGGAATCCGGGGCACCTCATTGCGAGGCTCATCTTCTGACCCACCACGTCTGCAACATGATTTTTATTGAAATGCTTAAGCGGCAGCTAAATTTCAATGCTGTTAAGTATTCTACCATTTTATATATTTTTCAAGTAGCAGAAAGCCAAAAATATTATGTCACATATAAACATCTTAGTTTTGGAAAATAAATGCTAGGAATAAAATAATTAGGTAACCAGTTTTTATCTTTTTGAAAAAATTGGAATGTCTAAAAAGTCATCGTCTATTAAGTTAATATTAAAATAAAATAAAAAGTTTCAATGAATATAGAATTATAAAAACAAAATATCTTTTTTTCTCTAATTACAAGTTGAAATTAAATAAATTTTATTTTTCGGAGAAAGGCAAAATAATTTGACTACCATACTTTTTTTTCGTAGGCAGAGCAGTTATCTCTTTGAAATAATGTTATTTTATTCATAAAATGTTTCGGCGTGATGTTTCGTTAAGATGCTTTTTAAAAACATTTAAAAAACACATCGAGATAAAAGAGAAAAAATATGATGAAACTAAAATAAAATTAAAAATTTCCTCTGTTTATATCGCAATAACTTTTATCTAAAATATTTTTGTCACTTAATATTTTCTCTCAATATTAAAAAAATCGTAAGGACCGCAGACGCGTATAGACTATATATTTTGTTGCGCACAGACTATGGCTGAGAAACTTAAAATGACTAATACGTCGAGAGAAAAGTGCACAAGAATAATGATGGATTAAAAAAATTATTATTCGATCATTTGTTCGAGTATTGCTAACTGTTAAATTTGTTGGAAAAAATACTAAACAGACCGCTCTACAGACCACAGAAATATAACTACAGAGTTGAAATTGGGTATGTTGAAACAGCTACATTAGTTTAAGAACTTAACACGGAGTTTTTTCTTTCTTTCTAAATTCTTATGTGTTCAAAATTCATTGCAATTAAATGCTTTTTTTTTTAAGCTCTACGTGACATTTTGCTTTGCCACAGAAACTTTAAATAACATACTTGAAATTGCGAAGTAGAAAAAAGTATAGAGTGTAAATAAATTTCAGATATGATAGTTAGTTGGAAAAATATTATCTGTTAAACTTGTAGTAAGAAAAAAACATGTTGTTCGATCTACTGTCTGCTGAAATGCTATTACAGAGTCGACGTTCTGATGAAGACCATTTTGTATAATAATTTGTTTTTTTTTCCTATTCATTTGAAAGTTTAAGTGTCTTTTCATGATGCTTTTTTGCTTTAAATATTGACTATTTATCCCTCGTTATAGCCCTCGTTCCATTTTCCCTCACCAGTTAAGTCATTTATTTTATAAGCTTGCGAAAGAAAATGGCAAAAGAGAGAACATGTTGCCAGATATAAATCTTAACATTCATCGTGAAAATTTTAAAAATACTATAACCTAATAAATAGCGATAAAAAACTTTTCTCATTCGAATTGCTATAAGACTCCTAATCGAATTTCTCTCGAATTGTTCTAAGAGTAAAATTTCTTCGCAATTATTTTTCTCATTGGGTCTTACAATTTGTATTGATTAGGTTAATTTTTTTTTAAGTACAGATGATAATTTTTCAAATCTAGGTAATCGTCTATGTCGTATGATTAACACATTAATTAACACAAAAAAAAAATTTTCTTACATTAAGCTACAATAATTATATATATTAAAACCAGAATGTTCAGTATTTTTGAGGGAAATATTTACAGTTAAGAAGCAATTACGAGGTTTGGTGACCGCAGCGGTCAAATGACGGATCCTCCTAATTTTTTTTTTTTTTTTTTTAATTCTTTTGATGATGCTACAAAATAATAGAATTGCTAAATTTAAAACTATGCTAAAAAAATATCAACCTATACGAAAATAAAGCATTTTAGTGTATTACTAATCTATAATATAAAAATAAGATTTGATGATATGAAATTTTTTTCTATTCTTGATCAGTAGTTTTACTCTGCAGATCATTTGTTATATAATTTGCTGGCTATAAAGCGTGTCAGCTAAGGCTTAATTCAGGAAATTACTTTTATTATCAATATCGTCTTGTTTAACAACTTGGCTGTTTATTCTGATTTGTCAGGAAATTTTTCTTGAATATTCAAAGTAAAAGTAAAATTTATTTTTCATTTAATACATTTGATTTACAGTGATTTCGATCACATTATTCTATTGTCTAAAAGTGAACAGTTTAATTAAATATATAAGACCTAATAATTGTTCAAAGAAGAGAGTAATTAAGTTAACTTAAGTTCAGGGCCGGCGGAAGAGGCTGACAGGACGGGCGAACACCTGAAGCGCAGAACGAGTTCTAAATTTAATGTTCTAGAAATTATTCATTTCCTCAATTTTGTAAGAATTTTTTTTTGTTTTTTTTTTTGACCCATGGTCTTGAGAATAGGCTGAGTTGGTGCTGTGATCGGTGCTGGCCGGGTGCTGAATTCAAATCGACCAGCCATCGCTGATATTCGAACCAGCGGAATCTCATTGGGCAGGCGAGAGCTCTATTTTCTGGGCCAAAAGGGATCGATAAATCAACATTTAAGCTTGATATTTAATTTTATAATTTTTTGTAATAATTATTGTAATTAAAAATACAAAAAGCAATTTTCTACGGAGTTCAGACTACTCCAGGGGACAATTCAAAGTAAAGAATTTTTTTTCCTTTAAAATTCATGTTTGTTTTTCAAGATTGAGTTAAGGTACCATTTTTTTCCCAATATAACGCCGAGCGCGAGAACATCTTCCTCCGGCACTGCTTAGCTTAAATTTTTATTACGCTACCACTTTAAAAATTTGTGGGGTGCTGGAACTTATGGTTTGGCATCAAAGAAAAGGTCGAAGGAGCCACCCTGGCCGAACGGTATCGCCCGCCAAACGCTAAGCAAAGCGTGAGCGGGTTCGAATACCGCTGCTACCCTGGATGTATCTTCGTACTGTTCTTCTAATTGACAAAGGTTTATAAGCCAAAATTGAGCACACAAGCCTGCAAATGTATGTAATTACAATTAATCAATAAAAAGCCGTATATTTTTTAAAAACAAGTTAACTACCTAAGAATAAAAAGTCTTTCTCAAATTATTATTAAAAAAGTACCAAGTTTCTAATATTTACAATATAAATATTTAACTATTATAAATTATTTTACAGAAGCTAGTTAAATCTGTCCACAATAACAACGTTTTATATTTTCCAAGGTCGAAATACGTGCGGCGCGTTTAATAAAACTTAAGAAATCTCAAACCTTGAGTCATGATAATCGCTGATCAAGTTTTCTAAGCGGGGATTTTTAAATCCTTCGTATTTCGAAAATAAAAGTCGAGTATTTAACAGTAAAATTGAATTCATAACTTGAATGTTTAATATATAGAGTGAAATATATTTCATATTTTATATATTTCATATTTCTCATGTATTATAAAGTAAAAAGGAAAAATTGTTTATCATAATTTATTTAGAAAAGTTGATATTGCCACATGTTAAAATAATTGTTATTGATATCCGTAAAATATAAGCAATCTGTTTTCACACAAAGCATACTAGAAAAATGAAATTTTTTTCATATAATAGAAAATTTAATTTATACTTTTTGTACGTCATACATTAAAAAGTGAAATTTATTTCATACTTTATGTATTTTATGTATTATGAAGAAGAACTAAAAACAAAATTAATTATTTTTATCTATTAATTTTTTTATTATTAATTAATATTATTAATAATTATTTTAATATTTTTATTACTTATTTTATTATTATTAATTATTTTATTATTATTAATTATTTTATTATTATTAATTATTTTAATATTTTTATTACTTATTTTATTATTATTAATTATTTTATTATTATTAATTATTTTATTATTATTTTTGATAATTTTATGATTATTATTACTTATTTTATTATTATTAAGTATTTTATTATTATTTTTGATAATTTTATTATTATTATTATTAATTATTTTCTACTTTCTGTATTCATACAATTAAGAGTGAAATTTATTTCATACTTTATATATTTTATGTGTCATGAAAGAAAACTAGAAAAATATTTTTATTTTTTATAAATTTATTTATAAAAATAATTATAAAAAATATGAAAATAAAAGCCATATATTTCCATTAAAAAATAAGCAATATGGTCAGAAACTAAGTGTATAAAAAATATGGAATTCCTAAATTAAATAAAAAAAATATATTTAATATTTTCTATAATTCGCACATTATACAGTGAAATTAATACCATACTTTATATTATTTAAATATTATTAAGTGAAACGAACAAGAAATAATTTCATTTTTATAAATTTATTTATAAAAGTATTTATAGCAGAAATGCAAATAAATTTCATAGATTTCCATAAAAAATAAGCAATTCTGTTTTTTGTTTTTTTTAAAGTATCAGATAAATAGATTTTCTCTAATAAAATAGAAATCACAGAAAAGGGAATAACTCAAGCTATTAATAGTATAGAACTTTTTCATTATAGTTGGAACACGATATTTTTATAAATGGAAAAATATTTTTTTGCAGCAGATGTTTTCAACAAGCCATGTTACCATGGTAACGAATAAAAATGTTCAGTCAGAATAAATCCAGTAGAAGGAAAATCATCCTCATAATACCAGGCAATGACAGGTTTAATAAATATAGATTTATCTTCCATATATGTCTATAATATATTATTATTCGTCTCCGTACCGAAACATAATCGATATTTTAGATTAAACAATACAGTAGTTGAATATGTAATTATGCAGTATTTATTTCACCAAACTACTGACAAGTGCAAATTGTTCAGTTATCAGAATTAAATTTTTTTCTAATAAAACTATAATATTTTGAAGAATAAAACATAAATTCGAAACAGAAAAATGGCATGTTTTATAGTGTTTTATGATACAAGTAAGGAAAATGTATTTCAAAGGATTGCATGTGAATAAAAAATCGTAGAATCACATCATAGCTTAAATTGCGCTTAAAGAAAATGGAAGAGCGCATTTGAAAAGAACGAAGTTACATAAAATGCGCATTTAAGAAAATAAACATGTCTTGAACTGCATGTTTGAAAAACTATAGACATAGCTCAAAGTGCATGTTTAAGAAAATGACACAGCTTGATAAAAACATTTGAAAAAAAATGGTCTGAACTCACAATTATTTAGAAGATAGAGCATAGTTTGATAGAGACGTTTGAAAAAATATACATAGATTAAGAGGCGTTCTTATGAAAACGGACATGATTATTTGGAAAATGGACAAAATATGAGTTAAAGAGAATTGACACAACTATTTAGGAAAAAGAACATAGCTAATACAAAATTAAAACTTAAAAATTAACTTATTACTTTGGTCTGCCTTGTTCAAGAGTAAGTTTATAAAATTTGGGTTCATTAAGTAACATATAAAGTGCACTTTTTTCTGTTATGTTTAGTTTTATTAATGCGCCTTTTGGGATACTTATATTTTTTTCCGAACGCGCAGAACTACCATTTTGAGCTTCAAATATTTTGTGTTTACTTAGTTTTAATTAACTAGAATTTTGAGCTACCTGCTTTTAAGCAATGTCCATGTTCTTAAGCATCTATTTTGAGTTAGGTCCCTTTTTTTAAACGCACTTTTTGAGCTATATATTATGTTTTAAACGCAGAAATTACACGCTATCCAAATTGAAAAAATATCCCGACGAGATCCAACAAAGCGAATCAGATTTCATTTATGTAATCTTTAAAAATTAGTAGCTACGAAGTAGTTATTTTAAAAGATTTATCACAGAATTTGACATTCAAACAATAAATTTCATTCTAATATTTAAACTTTACGCTGTGCGCAAAATAAAATGTTCCCCGACGAAAAAGGTTTAAAAGGTTCCCCGACAAAAAAAGGTTTAAAAGGTTCCCCGACGTTTTGATCAAATAAAGCGAAGCGCTGAAATTTTAAAATAAAAATATAAAAAGAAATAGATAATTTCTGCTTAATACTTAAATAATAATTATTATTTATTTCAAAGATTCCCGACGAAATTCAAATCTAACAAAGCGAAACATTAAAATAAAAACTAAAAAGAATAGATAAATGAAAAATTGCTTAATACTTAAATAATAATTATTATTCATTTCAATAATTATTATTTACTTCTCACAACTAAACAACACAAATATTGAATTTAATTCTAACATTAGAACTTTAAGATGTGTCCCGTAAGTTTCGATCTAACAGAGCGAAATGCTATATTTCAAATAAATAAAAAAGTTAAAATATAAAATAAACAGATAATAAAAGCTTACATAACAATTAAAAAATTACAGTATTTTTTTGAAACGATTTCTCACAAATATTAGACATTCGATTTAATATCAATATTAGAAGTTCAAAAATTTAAAATATTAAACCCTTATTGTTGATAGTTGTGATAACATAGCAACGAAAAGGTCACTTAATAATGCTTTAAATTAAAAACAATTTGGAAGACAATATGCAGGAATAATTTATATACTTGACGTGGTTATGACGTCAGTATCTCGTAGGTTACCCATCGGAGACACAAATAAAAATTATCGACAAAACTGGCGATATAGAGATCGGTGACCAATTAATGAAATTTCGAAACAAAAAAAAAATCGATTTCTTTGTTGAGAGTTAATATAAAAGAAAGGAAAGAAAAAGAAAGAAAACTTTACTTTAGCCCTTGCTTCTCTTGATGCTTCGGCTTCAGCAGCCATAGCTCGTTGCATTTGTTGAGGTAATCGAACATCTTTGCTGTAAACATAAAGGGGAAAAAATAAGAGCTCTGCAACGAAAAACTGGGTTAACTATTTTCGTATTTTATTTGCTTTTTTTTTCAAGTTCAAACAAGTCTATTAAAATTAGGAAAAGCATAAAAATTTATAAAGAAAATAACTAGAACGATTATTTTTCCCTATCTCCATTGGCAACACCTGCCAAGCGCTTTATAAGATCTTTTGAAGAAAGATCTTATAAAGTGTTAGGAATCAAGACATTAAGTAACGCAGATGTTTGGTTAATTCTGAAAATGTACCAAACGCTTTCGTCACGATCAGGGACTAATATGGATGGTCTTTTCAATATAAATGTAAAGAACAACCATCTCGAGCTCCTAAACAGCACTACTTCCGGTTAGAAAGCATACAACTGCTTAATACAGCTTATTCTGGAACGCGATATTTTCAAACACATAATTTTGTTTTTAATAAAAGAGGCCATAAGATATTAACAACATAAAGTAATTTTGGTGAATTTGAGTTAAAATTTGTTTTCTTTATGTATAAAAGTATTGTTCGAAAAGGTAACATGGTCGCTAGATTTAGTAAGAACTGGCTTTTTTGGGAGTCCCTATATTTGGCCTCCTTTTATTTGTTTATAACAACAATTACTTTATTACCTCTTTTTATTTGTTTACTGCTGCAAGCCGTGCACCATCACACGTTAGTGTTAGCATAATGTTCGAGCAGCGAGATTAAGTTCATTTTACAAATTATCATTTAAGTTTAAATTTCGAAGTCGGTATATTGTTGACAAGGTAAGAAGTGCTTTAAAAATATTCTTTTTCTTTTTTACCTTGACTTACCAGTGACTATGGTAACGAGGTATAACTATTTTAAGCAGGGATGTCGGATCATTGTTAGGACAGGTTCTGGCTGGAGTCGGCGAGAGAAAGGGAATCTTTTTCTTCCGTCAATTGTGTTAGCCCTAGAATGAAAGAGGCTGCTCTTCCTGAAATGCGCTATTCTTGTTTCCAAAGCAGCAGACGGCCTCAGGTTTTGTGGAGGGAGTAGTTCTTATCGTAGACAAACTATATACAACTCAAGAGAGTCTCAAAATACAATGATCGCGTTGTGAGTCAAATAGCTACAAAACACACCAAAAACAGTAACCAGGAAGCATAGGCAGTCAAGGGCTTGCAGCGCTCCCTAGTGTTGAAAATACCTTCCATAGGGGGACTACTATAGACAGGGACAGTGATGACGTATTTCATGACGTCAAACCCCGCCTCCTTTCAAACTCGTTCCAAACATTTTTTCGAACGAACCATTTATATGGCATTTCCTATGTGAATATAAGACGGCAAGATTTTTAATTTATTATTGAAATAAATAAATTTATATAGCGCTTCTAAGGAACTTATTCCTAATTTAAGTAGTTTTCTTTATACGGGGTATCAGTAGATTTTACGAGTTAAGTGCATTAAATGCTATTAGCGTTAATATTTGCTTTAAGCGTCAATATTTTTAACTCTTGTTTCATGTTTATAATAATGTCTTATTTTATTTAGAATTTGTTACTTATTCTATACCTACATCTAATTTTTTTCTTTAGTTTTGGAAAGGCATGCATTGTTTTACAACGTTCTAAAATTAATTTTTAATCTATAATTAGATTATATTTATCAATACTAATGTCTGTTTTTTTTAATTATGTCTGATGATTAAATTTGTAGTTATTGTAAACTTTGTTTGCTTAAAATTTTCTGATTATTGCTGCTAATTCTCATAAGCTTTAGTTTTTAACTACTAAATAGGAATAAATTATGTAACTAACTTATTTAATACGCATACATATGGTTAAATCTGCCCAGAGTTTTAGTTTAAACTCAGATTTATTTTGACTTGACATTTTTTTTTGTTTATATTTGCCAACATCATCATTAATTAGTTTTTAACAGTAGTTTTACGCATTAATTTTTTGAGAAAATTCAGATACCTTATTATTAGATAATTAATATTAGATTATTTCTTAACGTAACTAGTGTAGTGCTATGTTAATGTGTAGTGTTATGATAGTGCAGTGTATGATAGTGCAGGGTCAATACTATGTTTAGTTTCCAGAATTTTTATATATAGAATAGCTAAATTAAAGCAAATTTAAGAATTTATGAGAATTTATTTTATTTAATTAAGATTTTTAATTAAAGAAAAGCATTAGAAAGCTTTAAATTTCCTATATTTTTGTTTTAATTTCAAGTTCTATATTTTGTTTAGATGACAAGATAGGGAGCCATCAATAAGCTCATTTATCATCAATTTGTCTTAAAATCTCAGATTCCTATTTTATTCGATAAGAAAGTGAAACATGAATTATTTTAGAATTCTTTAAAACATACTTATCCCATACATAAACTTTTATTTAACATTCATATTTATTAATCTATGTATTCAGATAGGTGTTTAAATTTTACTTATTTAATAATATTAATTTTCAAATAAATATAATTCAAATTTTTAAGAAATTTTTTATTTAGAAACTTAACTCTTTTTTAATTAATGTATGTATACATATTTAGTTATACAGCTTTTATATTTGGCAAATGTTACTGTTATCACTTTTTATGGAATAAAATATGCATTTGACAGTCTAAATCGAAATTTTTTAAATTACCTTCATAGTAATATTTTATTTGTTACAGTGCTTATGTTGAACGTAACATTCAAGTCACCATTATCCAAATTTATTTTTAATTTCATAATAACTGCAGTTTAATTGGTTGTAAATATATTTTAAGACCTGTCAACTCTCAAACTTTTGTTTAAGTTTTATATAATTTTTTTTTTTACTATCATTTTAGTAAATTTACCAATAAATTTGAGCTATTTTAAAAACGTGTATCTTAAATGTTTTATAATTTTCACTAATTTATCTAACTTTAATCATGCTCCTTACATAACTTTTTAATTTGTTTTAAAATGTTCATAATTATTTACAATTAATAAGTTGTCTCAATGTTATAAAAAAATTTATTTAATATAATATACATATTTTAAGAAAAATTAAACATAAATTAGAAATAACATTTTCCAAATAATAAAATTCACAAATTTCCGATTTCCAGATTATAAATAGAATTTATATGGTAAATATTAAATACAAATTCTCCCAATCATATATACAAAAAGTAAGCTTCTACAGCATTCTCTCCTCTTTCAATCAATTTAGGTTCATCAGAGAAAAACTTTACGATATAGAAGAGCTTAATCACACTTTTTCTTGCCATTTCAGTGGTTAAATTCGACTCTATATTAATATATTCAAAGATATAGTTGACCCACTTTTAACTACATGAGAAACGCCAGAGTGTTTGCTCCGTTCAGAACATTGTTTGGAACGAGGAGAGCTAGTGACGTCGTTGATGACGTAGGACTAACTCTGTCTATAGAAACAAAATAGAACTAAGAACAGCTATAGACAACCGATTCTGCTCCGGACAGCCGATAAATATTTTCGAGTGGTAGTCTTTTAATGTATAATTCTAGCTTTAATATATTCGATTTTGGTTTTTACTCACCGCTATCTTCAACACGTTGACTGCTGCATACGTTTACAGTGAAATCTCCTTCAGGCGACGAGTACGGCTGTACGGAGCGTATTCTGCTAAGTACTCCCACCGACATTTTAATAATGTAAGTTTCTATTGGTCATCATGATGTATCGCTCCGTCTGTTTCCATGGTATCATATCTGTTTATTTGTGTCCGTTGATTCGCATCTGTTTCCCATCTCGCCACTTAACATGATTAGTTTGAATCTTTCTACTTTCAGTGGATTCCCTCACATGTTAGGGTTGATGGGAATGAGAGGGCTGACTTCCTGGCCAAATCCGCTGCCGAAGAAGACACTGATCATTGTGATCATCAGCTTACCTTTAGTGAAATTTCTTCCCTGGAAAAAATGAAATTAAACACGACCATAAGAACTCCTCCCAACCACTCTTGGTATTTTGCAAAAAAAAAACCGAGAAAATCTTTCAATCTTAGACCGAGAGCCCATCAAACTGCCTTTTCACTCTTCTTTAGTGGCCACAATAGATCCCTTACTTTCAACCGGGGCCAAAAAACTTACCCTGAATGCTCGACAGACATGGCCTCCCCTGCGCTTATTCTGACTGCGCATTTATGGACATTTTGGGAGGTGTTCGGATTCATGGGAGTCGTCTAGCGCTGCAAGACGATTCCGAGATTAGCAACAACAACAACTAGTACTAATGTTCATGGAAGACTTTGCGACTCGACAGATTTAACATGCATCAGTCAACCTTTACTAAGCGGGGAGTCTTCGGTCGGCGAAGATCGAACCCACGAACTCTTGAACATAGCCCCAGTGCCCTACCAACCAGGATCACATACTGAATAACATATTTATGAAAATATGTGTACTTACATTTCAACACGTTCTACCTTTACACCCCAGGGAGCTGTAGCTTCATCTAAACTGGCCTGCAAAAAAGACATTTTTCTTTCAAATATTGCTTTTAAAATAGGATATAACATCGGATTCATTATGAAAGGGTGGTATTCAGAAATGTAGAACGCAAATTGCAAAACTCATTAAGCAGTTCTCAAAAGATACGGGGAGTGAAATACAAATCTAAACTTTAAGCACTAACAACCATAAAGATTCAATTTAATTCACAGTAAAAATTTAGGGTACATTTAAATTTCTGTGTATTACCAAGAACACTTTTAGAAATAAAATTACCACTTTTGACGATCTTTAGGTATATTCCAAATGTAACTTCCAAGGTGATTGATGTCTTCGTATTCAGATCATTAAACGATAAAGTGGTTTAAAAAAATTTTAATTTTTGCAACGTAAATTCATAGGAACGGTTACAACTTTGTAAAAATAACTCTTCACTTTTAATATCTTTTCAAAACGGACTAATTTTTAAAAAAAAAATTATACTGAGTGATAAAGCAAATGGATAACAAGCAATGGTATTTGGATCCATTAGTTTATTCCTTAAATAACAGAAAAACATTTTCATAAGAGAAGTTTGAAAAAAAAATTTCATTTTATGTCCGTATTCATAATCACGTATTTCGAGATATGTTCATTTTTTAAACACGCATTTTAAACTGTCTCTCGGTTAAAAAACACGCCGACGTAATATTTAAAATTCAATCATTTATTTGTGATAACCTAGCTCTTTCTGAAGAAATCAGATAACTTTTATAAGATTTCGGAGAAAATAATGACTTGATGAAGCAGCTAAACGATAACTCACGTCGGCGCCATGACTCAGACCGATAATTCAAGAACTTCATTTATAACTTACAGGGCAGGTAATAAAAGGGTTTTGCAACAATTAATGGAACGACGAGATCATGTCTCTATGTCGGGTGACATGTAAAGGTATTTATGTCCAGAAATCGATGACCACTCACGTGATAAAAGGCTATTTCCCAGGCATCTGCTCTTTCAATTCTGTTGAAATTATTTTTTTGCATGCATAGAACTGCACTGCATAGAACGTATTTTAGTTGCTAATATTCACTTCGCCTGCCACTTTAATCTGATATTTCAAAAAAAAAAAATTCCAGAAATCAAAAGAATATTTCCTTTTAATTCTTTGCATTCTTAGTTCTTTAATAACTTATTAAACATCCGGAGGCGATTCTAAAATTGCATTAAAAGTAAACAGGAATTCCCTTACAAAAATTCGAGGTATTTTTGAGGTTTATATGAGGTTGTTTTGAAATGTCAAGATTTGAGGTTTATTCGAAGTTGATTTTTTAAAAAAAAAAAAAAAAAACAATCTTAAAAGATCAACTTCCCAAGGTGGATAATCAAAGTGCATTAGGTTGTTTTCTTCACACTTGAGATTGTTTTGAGGTTGATGGAAATCTACTTTAGAGTCTTAGAGAGGTTGTTTTTGAAGTGTACGGATTACTTTTTCTACACTTCAAACAAATACGTATATTTGAAGTGTGAATAATTTCACCCGATCTAAACTTAAATTATTTATTAGTTACATGTGAGGTTGATTTGGTGAGGTGTAAATGAGAATGAAATTGGGCTTTATTAATAAGGTAATTTTTGGTGCAAAACATAACCTCATTTTTTACCTCAGATGTATTTCTTTACATCTGTCTACCTCAAAAACACCTTATTTTTTAATATGAATTATTCTTAAATAGTTCTTTTCAGTTAAATTTTATCAGTGATAAAACGAATCAAATTTTTGGTCTAAAATGTAAGCAGTGCGGAAATAGTATTTCGCAGAATCCAAGAAGAGCGATAAGTTTATTTTTTAAAATTGATGTTTATTCAACAAATATTTAAAAATCGAAAAATGTTAATTTTTTCGTGAAAAGTTTAAAAAAGATTTGAGTTTTCCCAATAAAACAAATTTAAAGGGGAGATATTTTACAGTTTTGTATTTTACTAGTTTCTTATTTAGCATCATTTGACCACGATTGACTTCAAATGTCAACTCACCGACATAAAATTAAAGAACAACGCACAAAACATTGCTGTTAATGTTTTCTTCTTTAACTACAACAGTGATTAAAAATGTACACATTGCCTAGGCATTCAACAGAATGACTTAGTGAAAAATTACAAAACTATTGATATTCCACGCATTGCTCAGGCATTCTATAGAATGACTAAACCTCAAATATTCTATACAATGAGTAAGTAAAGTGTATCCATATTCTCATATTTCATACTTTGTTTAAAGAGCATTTGTCATTGTATGGAATGCCTACTTTAGCACTTTATACAGAGGCGAGATAAAATATAGAATAATTCTCAATTTTTGTATTGTGTCTAAAAATGTCATTTATTCTATACAATGACTAAACTTTCTATAAAATTACGACATTTCTTACATGACGGTTCCATCCTCTAGACGAAAAATATTTTATAATTTTATACCGTCATTGAACAGCTGACCCAATTTTTTGGGTTCACGTCTACTAATGTTAAACTCCCTAGCTTTGTAATTTTGAATCCAATCCAGAAGACAAGAGAACTCCTGGATTAAGTATTGGAAGAAATTTGCCTTAGAGGAGGACTTTTCTATGGAATTAACAGACATTTGCGTTACATGGAGAGAAAAGCCACGAAAAGCTACCACGGTTAGCCTGATGGCAAGGAGACTCTAGCCTATGATCCGTCTACCACTGAAGATATTTTGCGTCAGCACTGTGGACGGTGCAAGCCGAATGCGGAATTCGTATCGACTAGCGATCACCCGGTTCACCTCATTGGAAAGACAGCACTCTATCCCCTGATCCATTACATACAGCTCAGTACTGAAGCGTTTTTTAACTGAATACTTTTGTTTTATAAGGCTACGTCTTCACATTTACCTAAGAAACACAACGAATATGTGCAGACAGGCAAACTCCGGATTCTGTGCTTGATTTTGCTGCACACTCACCCCTGGTTCCCTCACATTTTATGCTCAGAAATCAAGCTTTAAATTCAAAACGAAATTGCTTTCTTGATAAAAAAAAATTATGATGTGCCTTACTTGCATCACGTGACTAATGTGTTCCCTCTCGGATAAAATCTCAGAGAGGCTCTTTGTGCCGAGGACAGTTCTGAGCGTCGTCGCCGCCAGCAATTGTGTTGACGAATCATAGTTGGCCACATTGGATATAGCAATTGTTGCGTTACTGATTCTGTAATAAACAACAGCGTCTACTGATACAGTCACAGAGTCTTTACTAAGTACCTATATAAATATTAGAAAAGAAAATTGAATAATAACAAACAAAAGAAACTTTATTACAAGCGTCATTGTGAAACAGTAATAAGACACAATGAGAAGAAAAATGTGGTAGAGAGCATTATATTAAAAGCAGAAAAAAAAAAAAGCCTTAACATTTCTGCTTACGTTCAGCAATAAAATGACATGCCCTTCATCCGCTACGGAATTTCCGTAGCTTCAGGAAATACTCTTCTAGTGGTAACAAAGGTCTTACATTAATAACAACAGAGCAGACATCTTGCTCCGTGAGGGAGAAAAAAAAATTGTATTGGCAAAAAAATGTTTCGTATCAGTCAGGGATATTATGGACGACAAAAAATTTAAAAAGTGATAGAAACTCAATTCCTTTTTATTTACTCTTCAATTATTCAATCGTATCTACCACAATGACTTAAGTTTCCAATTGTTCCTGTTTAAATCGATAATGTTTTGAAATTTTACTCTCAAAAGTAAACTGAAAACAATATGCTAGGAATAGGTGCTAATTTTGATTTCGTGAAATTTATTAGTCACCACATTTTTCATTTCAAGTCGCCCGAGGGTACCTTGTATCAGAGCAAAATTCTCGATTTAATAAATTTGGTATATCTAATTTCACCATACCACTACATGAAAATATTTCAATCGTGCTCGTAAAATGACATTTTGCTTAACCCCTTAACTTGTGCGCTCGAGTTAATTCGAGCGAGCTAAACTTGAGATAATTCGAGGGGCTATGTATTTTATGCTGCTATAATTTTTCACACTCGAATATAATCGAGAATTGAAAATAACAATGTGAAAGCTAAGAAAAAACATCGTTTTATTGATATTTATCATTTACATAGGATTGTAAGGTATAACACTTATTTATTTAAGAATAAAATATAGCCTTTTTCCATGGAACAAAAGCGCAGTATATCAAAATTGTCCACTAAAAAAATTAACAAAGGGCAGAATCAATTTATTTATTTAAAAAAAAAATGGATTTTTTTTTTTTTTTTTTTTTTTTTTTGGGCCGGTTTTTTTAAAAAAAATCTGTGCGTTATGGGGTTAAGTACTCGGACTTTTAAAATGTTTGCACAAATGAACGAAACTCAGGAAACTTTTGTCTTTGCTTCTCTACTATTTTATAAAACGAAGCGAAACGATTGCATACTTGCCAACCTATACGCTTTTCAAAAAAAGTGTTTTCCAAGAAATAGGGAAAAGCCATTTAAATTTTGGTTGTGTACTAGTGTTTTGTTAAATTTAAACAACCCTTTATAACACTTTAATAATTTAAGACGCATACTCAGTCTCCCGTCGAGACTGTGTATGCGATGCATAGAAATTATGAGTCAAAAAATATGAAGCGGAATAAAGTTAAAGTATGAAATACAGAAAAAGGAGGAGAAGAGACATAGTGAGGTCGAAAATAATCTTGAAGGTCAATGAGAGCACGCCGGAAGTGTCGTGAGTAGAGGGTGTCCGAATTGTAGTAGTCATAATAATCATAAAACATTTAACACTATCCGAGTAAATAAGAATGAGCAGAGAAAAACTATATACAACGAGTAGTATTAAAGATGAAAAGTTAGTAATTGAAGTGAAAAGCGTAAAAAATTAATCAACAAAACAAGTCTATTTACAAAAGTGGTTCCCAAACATTTTTGACCCCTTTTTATAGTCAAAATTTGCCCACGGACCCCCAAGTGAAAAGCTGCATATATGTACGGTATAAAAATTACAAATTAAAAAGAAACATTTTGTTGAAGAACTATTTATTGAAATCTTTTGTTTAAAATAAAATAAAAAGATTAATGACTAGGATGAACGTGATAAGATTTTAAGAGTGTATTTATGTCCGGCTCAATTTCTGTGAGCACTAATTTCTAATCATTTATTTATTATTATTTATTTTTTTTGTGATGAGGTTCATTACGGCGCTGAAACTGAGAGAACAATATCCTCTTCCCAAGTTTTGTTTATACAGAAAAATTTTCGCAACAAAAGCAGCTTTAGGATTTTAGTTTTGATTAAATTTAATTGTTCATCTCGTAGTTTCAAGTTAGTTCTGTTAAGTTAGTTCTGGCAAATGTACTGAAAAAAAATTCGCTGCAGCTTGTTTAAAGTTAGCCAGAAAACTTTGGTATCTTCCTACCATTACCGGAGCACCATCAGTAGCTACAGAAATGATGTTAGTCAAGGGTATAGCTCTTAATTCAGTCAATAGCATTTGACCTTTCGTATCGCTTTCCAAATATTTAGCAAATAACAATTCTTGATAAAATTTTTATTCTTTTACAAATCTTTTATAAGCTAAAAGTAAAAGTTTTGTTTCCTGGATAAGTCTACTCGTCAAGCTGTATAGAAAATTCAGATATATTTAAGTACTCACATAAAGAATTTTCTAGACACTGAGATATTTTGTCCTTTGTACATTATTATTACTCAGTGGAATTCTTTTTACAATGTTTAAAAGCTGGTTTGTGCAACCCGGTGAGTATTATCTCACTTACAGCTAGTAAAATAAGCTCTTCAATAGTGTGAGGCTTTCCGGACTTAGCAAACATGAAATATATCGAAACATGCGAAACTATGAGAAACATGCAATCCATCGTCACCTCGCTTAGATGTTGTTCCTATAAGTTGTTGCAGTGACGGTGTTTTCAGATATTTTTCTTTGACTGTTTGAAAAATAGTTAAATCTTTATCTTTTTTGTCACTATGGATTTTTATCAATTGTTCGTTAAGCTAGGAATGTTTCATTGAATTACTTGTTATAGTGTTATTACATAGAAGACACATTAGTAAAGCATTATTTCCTGGTGAAGAAATAAAGACATATTTCAAATATTCAACACTGTATTTTCGGCGTTTTTTCTTCGACTCATTCATACTGTTATCTCTTAAAAAGGGAACAAAAGATATAAGAAAATGTGTAAATAAACTGTTTAATTTGTAAAAAAAACACTGTTAATAATTATTAGCATCCACCTTTTTTAATAGTTTACTTAGGACGTAAAAATCGCTACTGTTTTATTTATCTTAATTTCCATAATAATAAAAACCAATCACAATTTTATTATTTTGTATTAAACCCCACGCGAACCCCTTGACGTTGTTCAGGGTTTATTTTCATGTACCCCCTGATCAATTCATGTACCCCCTGAAATCAGTTTTTATTTTTCATGTACCCCCTGAATGGTACCACGGCCCCCTGGGGGTCCATATCGACCACTTTGGGAAACACTGATTTACAACTATAAACAAAATATGCGTAAAGGCCTGCTTACACGATCCAAGTTCTTTAATCCAAGAAATTGAAGGAATTTCCAAGAAATTGGATGATTTGGGAGATTTTAATGAGATTTAACCAACACTTTAAGAAATGTAGCAAGCCTATTATATAACTTTTTAAATTATTTAAATGTAGTGGCAGTCAAAATAATTTTAAACCACATTTATTTAAAGAAGAAAATGCAATTATATAAATTTTGTCACCACATTTTGCCACACAAATTTTGCCACCACCATCCCTTGTCTTCTACTTTAAGTTCAAAATGACAAGGTTATGAAGTTGAACATTGGTAGTCAGAAAGCCAAAAATTGAGTCAGCTGCTCGACTACGGTTATAAGCCATGAGGATCTTACAACATGAAATTACATCATAAATCATTATGAAAAAGTAAGAGACCATTTCAGGAAATAAAGGCCTTGTGAAATCTTCAGACTATGACAATGTTGAGGACCATTGATGGAACAGCAAATTTTAGTCAGACAGTACATAAACAAAAACTGGTAAAAAATCACTTCATAATAGCTTGCTTTCAGGAAGATTAAAATATCTATGTCTACTAACATTTTCTGACAGTTATAACGGGCCTGCTCATCACCTTCTACATCGAAAAGCCTCTACACGGTCTTTTATAAGTAGTCCGCGCAGACTATTTAAAAAGTGAACCAGTTGTGCGCATGAACCCAAAGCAGAGATGCCAACTTGTAAAATAGTATCTCCTAGTGGTAGCGAAATTTAAGTTAATTTCAGTTTAAATAATTTTCACACCACTAAATATCAAAAATTATAAGTATCATCTAAAATGCTACGTTAAAGCATCCATCTATTAATTACTCTATTAATAAGTAAGCGTAACTATCCTTCTCGAACGAATTTAAGCTGCTACCACTTTATTAAAACTATTCTAGAAAGCGGAGCAATTGGCATCCCTGTAAAAGTAATTGAGAGAAATTTACCATATATATTTGAGAATTTAATCTGTAGTGGTTGACAAGTGAATAAGGCAAACCAATAATATTCATAAATAAAAAACATCTTTAGTCATTTATTTGCTACCACTTTCTTATTTTAACTAAATTTTGTATTTAAATGACTCGTTCGGAAAGTGGATATCCTTCACAATGGTCAGATCGGAATACTTATAAAAAAAAACTGTGGAGGCTTTCAGTTATAGGAGGCGTTGGCCTGCTTCTAGAGTAAATTGCGCTAATCAGTTTATAATTAAAAAAAAGGAAGTGTTTATGTAGAGTGGTCACAAACATTGCGTAAGCTATTCGAATAAAAATGGAAGGAAAAGACTTTCATGGAGGCTAAAAGAGGGCGCTATTATGTCATCTGAACAATCGATGAAATGAGTATTTCAACGAATATTTAATTTGATTGTGACAGTAGCTGTAGATCGCAGAAGAATTTTGAGGCTAACGCCAGCTACCATTACCATTTGTAGGTAAGTAGGTACTTTATTTACGTTTCACTAGAGATGCACAATGGGTTATTGGCGACGGTCTAGGTAACATCCTTGAGAATGATCCGAAGGCATGTCATCGCAATTTTGATCCTCTGCAGAGGGGATGACTACCCTGCTTTGGTTGCCCGACGACGTGAGCGCGAAGTCGAGCACTTTACAGTAGAACAGTTTAACGAGGATCGATACCGCTTACCCTCTATCCCTACGCAGGCTGATCAAAGTGGTCACCCACCCGCTTACTGACCGCAGTCACTGACGCTTGACTTCGGTATTCTACTAGGAACCGTTTCTTTACGATCAGTATTTGTGAAATTTTATCCTTTGATAGCTTGTTTTTAAGAGTAATTATTCTACAAAAAAGGAAAAATCCCACAAGCAAGTATAAAGCAAATTGATTTGAAAATTTAAAACCCATTTTAACACATTGCAAGTGAGTCACATAAAAAAAAGTTTTTGAAATTTCTATAATCTGTACAAAAGTGGCAGCAAAACTACTTCTTTTCTGCTCTGTTTTTCAAAGCAATAAGCCATTCGTGATTACCACAACCATAAATGTAATCAGTACAACAATCGTTCGTCGTAAAAAAAAAAATATTAAATTGTTGTAGCTATAGTGACAAGTTTGCTCCAACTTTTATGAAATCTTGCCTTTCACTTTTTTAAAATTTTAATTTATGGCATCTGTAATACATTTTTTTGGAAAAGTTGCCCTCATGCAATGTGTCAACATACACTATTTTTATTTAAGTTATAAAAAGTATTTTATTGTGATTTTGTATCCTTCAAGATTATAAAGTTGTGGCTCCCAAGAAGTAAAGAAATAATTGTATCCGTCATTGAAAAGCCAACGCAATTTGGGTTTACGAGCCGGCCAGGTGGCCGAGCGGTTAGCGGGCCTGACTGCGAAGCCATAGGCTGCGGGTTCGAATCCCGCTCTGGGCATGGATATTTCTCTCTCTCTCTTTGTGCTGTCCTCTATTGTGTGTGTGTGTGTGTGTGTATGATGTGTGAATGTGGCCCACCCTATAAACGGGTTTGTGGCGTGGGCAATGTTGCTCGCCTCCGTGACTTTGGTTCACAGGTGCCCACTGGGTAACGCAAAATGAGCAACAATTCCGGCATAGTATGGCGAAGAACAAAAAGTTCAGTGCCTGCCGTTAAAAAAAAATGGGTTTACGACTACCAATATTCAACTTCGTAGCTTTGTAATTTTGAACCCGATCCAGAAGACAAGGAAACTTCTCAATCAAGTATTGGGAGAAATTTGCCTCCGTGGAGGACTTTTTGATGGAACTAATCCGAATTTGCTTAACATGGAGAAGAAAACCACGAAAACCTCCCACGGTTAATCGGGCGGCAAGGGGACTTTCCGTCAACCACTGAATTAGAATCAACCAGCCATCAGTTGGATCCGAATCCGGGTATGTTTCTTCACCATTGCCAAGTTAGCTTAAAAATGTAATAAGTGGTGGAAACAAAATTCATTTTTATAAATTTAATTATTCATTCGTAACTAAAGCCATAAATAACGTTGCAAATTATATTTTTTGCGAAAATATTCAGTGCAATCTCTTTTAATATTGAAATGAAAAAAATTACTAATTTTAATCACTTTTTTAATTACACAGATTTTTTCTTATTATTAGTTATCACTTTTTATAGTTTCAGGTCCATCCCTGTTTCACTTACGCTTTATTTATATTCGACAAAACATTATATTTGACCAGGACTGAGAAATTTCTACGTTTTGCTAAAATTACTTGTAGTTAAGTGTGTGTTTACATCAGGGCTGAAAGCCTATATATACGAAGACGGAAAAAAGCAAACACTGGTACGAAAGACATATACATAGAAAAAAAATGTTTGAAATTTGTATAAATGGCAAGAATTTCTTTGCTAGCAACAAAAAAAAAGAGTTCTTACTTCTTGAGGGGGTACATTGAAAGATACAGTCCTCAGATCTACTTTGCAATAATTGTCTGTACAAGGTAAGATAAAAAACAAGCCTGCAATTTTCAAAGAAACATATGAATTTACAAGTGATAAACTTCATAATACAAAAATAAAACAATTTAGTCCATTGTTGTTTAAAAGGCTTACAAACTTCATTGATTATCTATACTTAATTCTATGATTTATCGAATTTACAATAAAAGGCCTTCAATTCCGACTGTTTAGTGATCGGGGATCGAACTGTGTAGCGGACCTCATATAAGAAAGCTCCTGGGTTCGAATTTCGGACAAGGCATGGATGTTCTTTCATTTTCTGTGCTATCTGTCCTTACTGAGGGAGCAACGTTAGCCCACCTAAAATGGTGCCCCTGAAAGAGTGGCCAATAAATCTGCGCTACTGATAACTGAATGACGAGGGTCAATCAGGTAGAAATTGGGGGGGGGGGGATAAAGGCCTCATAATAAAAGCCAATATATATAAAAAGTCAGGACAACAGTTTTTATAAAAAAAAAAGAGAACAATTATGGGAACAATATACACATACATCAGACTACGACAAGCTAAGAAAAGAAACATTTTCGCTACCTAAGTATAAAAGCAAATTTTACCCCAAATGACTAATAAAATTTACTATTTTTTTATTTCAAAATTTCTTTGTTTTGAACAGAAACTTTTAAAAATTGTCTCTATAATGTTAATAAAGAAGCACCGAGTGATTCATAATAGTTCGAATATCAGTTTTTTAAACTGTCTTATCTTTCCCGCTTTGAGTAATTCTTGGAATCCAGGGTTTATGAAACCTGAAAACAAGTCAATTAGGAAATGGTTTAATTACAATCTTTTCTTTCTTTTTTCCGAGGCACAAACAGCGGGCAGTGGTGGACTGCGCTCAATTATAACCCCTAAACAGTATGCTGATTGCGCTCATGCCAAGTTACTAAATTCGAGATATTGCAAACAGGATTAGATTTACAATTCGAATATAATACATTTACTGATAGTATTGCATTTATCATTACAATTTTATTATCTTTATGGGTAAGTGAATTTAAAAATGAACGGAATTATAAGTTTTGGAATTAAAGAACGGGTGAACTTATCCATTTGAGAACGTTGTGTTATTCTCTTTTCAACTTTTGATTTATTGCGAATAAAAAAATTTGATTAGGTCACATTTAAACGCATTATTTTGTTTAAATATAGTACTCAGTGTTTTGTAGTTAAAATTAAGAAACAGTTTCAATCACGAGATGGCTTAAGAGTAAGAATGAAATAATTTTTAAAAATTTTACAAAACAACTCTTTTATAGTTTTACTCGATGAAGTAAAAATTAGAATATTGAGTGTAACTTTTTAATTTTGGGAAAATCGAGTTAATATAGTTTCAGTTAATTTTTCTGATATTATGGCAATTCAATTTTATCTTAAAATTTGTTGCAAGATTTTCTTATTAACTCTAAAAATGAAGATGAAAAGTCGAATAATATAAAAATATCAAATAAGTTACCAACTTTTATTTTTTGTTTAAATAATTTATAAGAAATTCTTTCAACGCCTTTTATGATAAAAGTTATGTTAAAAAAAGCATGTACTTGGAAAATTAACTGAAACTATATCGACTCGACTCTCATAAGTTAGACAGTTACATTATGTATTTTAAGTTTTGCTTTTCGTAACAAAACTTTAGAAAAGTTGTTGTTTTTTGAAATTTATAGGACATATTTGGATTTTTATTAAGTGATTAAAGAATCTGCCTTCAAAAAAATAATTTTTTTTCCAACATTTTCTTCTTTTTTTAGATTTGGAATTAACAGCGAAACTCGATATAAGATCATATTTGTATTGCATATAACTAAAGGGTAAAGTTTATCATAGTTTAAATATAGTTTGTATTTTAAAATTACCGAAGTATTAAAATTTACATAACTATAGAAAAAACTTCTTTTAAATGAAAATTACCAAAAGATGGAGGAAAACTTATTGACAAATTCCCCTCCCCGCACAGCACACTAGCTTGTGGCGAAAAATATTGGCGAGACGATGCTTTTATCAGAAATTGTTTTACTGCATGAATGAAGTCATAAGAGTTCTTTTTTTCCATTTTCGCGTAATGCTTCCTGAGGAAGCTTTTCTCGTGACGATCGTGATCAATATATATATAAAACGAAAAAAAGCATTCTGACAAATCATCAACTATTCCGTAGGGTGATGAAAAATTATAAACGATGGTATGATCTTCGTGTGTAAAGAAATGAACGGACTACTCTGAATAACTTTTGATCTAATGATGTAATCTTCACCTTCTAGGACTCAATCTTAATAGTTTGAGGGGGTAACCTTAAATATGTTAATGAATGAATGCAGACGATATTTTGAGTTACGAATTCAGACACAAAAACGTACTTTATATGAATAAACATGACTTTTTTTCAACGGATTCGAATTTCTGACTCCCAAAATATGGTAGCCACAATCTGGAAAATATCATTCAAATAGTTTGGTCAGGAAAGAGTTCCAAAGTTTGAATCCCTTAATGTTAATTTTACTTTTTGCGTATTGCAACATGTCTCGAGAAATTTAAAAGCGAATCGATAACTTTTTGCACTCTATTATAAAATTCATTCACCAAAAGATCAGAGCCTGACTAAGGCAGGGACATACGGAGCGGTGGAATCCCAAATCGAATAGAAAGTTTAGAAAGTCAGAGTAAAATCGTCAGTTTTATGTTGGCTTCTTCATTCATGCATCGTATGAACACAATCAATATTTCGTAAACCCATGGCTTTCTAGGACGGAATTCAGCTAAATTTTCATAATGACGGTGGCCAAATTTGGTCAATTAAAATACTGGTTTCTGATTGGCTTCATTGAAACATCGTAATTGCGAAAATTTAGCTGAATCCCGGCCTAATGTCAGCAAGGATATGAATGTTTGGCATCAAATGACAAAGTTAACAAAAAGAAAACTGCATTCGGCATGATGGACATAGAATTGTCAGAAAATCAATAAAATGGACCGAACGATATTTTGTCTAACCATTGGAGGAGGGGGTTTATAGCTATTTTAGGTTCTAGTTAATTTTCTTGTTATCTATATGAAAAATTTTAATAACTCCATAAAGTTCGGTTCTTTATTACTGAAAACGTGAAGCAGAGGGGGGCCTCCAAAGAAGTTTTTGCCCTGGGCCCCAATTATGCTAAGTAGGGCCCTGCCAATGATAATTCTATGAAAAAATAACTTTTAATAAATTTTTATTAATTTATTAATAATTAGTCGAAAAAAGTTTAAATCGCAATTTTTTACATCATACTTTGAAAAAAATACTACTTTTTTAAAAAATTCGATTTAGAAGTTCTCGAGTTATAGAGAAATGCGCAAAAAGTAAAATTAACTTTAAGGGGGTCCAAACTTTGGGTGGCTCCCCATGTATTGGAACCCTATTTCTCATACTGCGGCTATACCCTATATTTTTGGGGGTCAGAAAATAGAATCTGTTTACAGTTTATGTTAGACAGTTTATGTACAACAGTTAGATAGTTTATGTACAACAGTTTATGTTAGCAACTGTTCTTTCTCTTCTATTTCGAGAAAGCCATGCACGTCAAGTACCAATTCTCTTAAATGACACATTCTATATTCTTTCTCAAAGATTTAAATTCTTCTACTCTACATTTCTTATTTAACACAAAGACAGGGCCAAAGCCACGTAAATCATAAACAAACTAATTATGCATCGAAATTGCCAAGTACACAAAACAAAATATATCACTGTTACAACAGAACGTATAAACTAAAAATAAATCGAAGTTAAATACGGTGCTGTATTTATTTAACTTCACGTTAATTAACATTTCAACTAGTGGAGAAACTTAGCTTAACTTAAATACACCATTTTCCTTATAAACGATCAGCTGGCGCTGATCATAGGTCACATATGCGGGTATTCTTGATCTTCTTCTTCTTAAACTGCAAGTGCCCAATTCTGAACTCAGACAACAATGAAACCAGCTAAACTAGTATTTTTTCATCCTTATATAACGTAAAAGTATTCATTTCTTTGAAGTTTAAAATCTGAGAAAATCGGTAAATGAAAGAACATTAGTTAGGTTAAAATGTGAAACATACCAGGTCCCCTGGCGCCCCCTTTTGACAAGCGACCCAATCTAAATATTACAGCTCTTTCATATTCTTGTACAACCTGAATAAAGAAAAAAATATATACATTATGAACAACTCTATATACACAATACTATAAAAATTACATTTTACTTCAAATCTCTTTTACATTTAAAATTTTTGTTTACGAGTCTCATTTGGTAAACGATTCAAACCACAAATTTCAACGAGTAGCATTTATAGTAGAAGAAATAGTTCGGGTAAAATTAATCTTTTACGATGATAATTTATTTACTGATTATTTCCCACGCAACGTAAATATTATTAAACTATTCATATTTTACACGCCTTCCTACTATTATCCTTTTTACGAAATATTTCATAGAGTGGTAGTCATTTCCTAATCAAATCTTTTAGAAATTTTGCCAACATTTTAAAAGCCGCATATGAACTTTTGAATAATTTATATGTAGTGGTGTGTAAAATAATCTAAATAATGAATTAAAACATAAACATAGCTACCACTAGAATAAATTTTTACAAAAAGCGCGTAAAAAGATGGCAGCCCTGCTTCATGGGTGAAAGCCCTTATATAGCAAGACGGAAAAGAGAAAAACCTGGTACGTAAGACATTTCATTCCAGCATTTTTTTCGTAAAAAATAAAATATCTGTAACTATCAAGATTTCTTTTAAAATTTTAGCATATATATAAAGCTGCTTCTTTTCGAAGATAAAGTAGATATTGTTGAATAATTTAAAAAAAGAATAAGTAAACTCCTCCCCAAAACTAGCTATAACTGAAAAGGTTTCACTACCAGCCTTTCCTATTCTCCGTCTCGCTTTCACCCCTGTGCCAGCTTGCTCCGGACAGCGAATAGATATTTTAAAGTGGTAGTTTATCAATTGTGATTCTTGGTTTAATAAATTCAATTTAGTAGATTTTTATCCACCACTATTTCTAAATAATTCTTAGGTTTATATAATTCACCACAGAGCAAGCAAAAATAGTCAAATATTTGCAAAATTTAGTTTGTAGTTATTTACCGTTTTAAAATTATTTTAAAGTGTCCGGAGTAGTGGGCCTCTCTCCTTGTGTAACACACACCGATACTCTCTGTGAATTACTTATCTTCAAGCGACTTCACAGGCAACAATTTATGTAAAAAGTGGTAGAACTAATTCTCTTTTATTTTTATCTCTGTAATTATTCATTTGTATCTACTACTGTGACTTACATTTCATATTGATCATAAATAAACATTTTTTTTCATTCACTTGCTATAGTAAAATGTAACAAGTATGCTATTAAAAGTTGTTAATTTCAATTTCTCTTAATAAAATTTAGAATTTCATTAGTAGCACTTTTTGCATTTTTGGTCACCCTGTCAAAGCTTAACACTGAAAAATCTACTATTACTAAATTATTAAAAATTTTATGAAGATAGAAAAAGGCCATTCAGGAGGGAAGAAATAATAAATCTTTTCTTTCTAAGTGCATTTGTGTATTTGGAACTTACATTATTAAAAATTCTACATGCTAATTCCATTAGCAACCAGTCGACGATATTTTATTATCATGTAATATACGAATTATAACAGTTGGATAAAAATATAAAATAAAAACTCTTAAATATTAAATAAGAACTCAGAAATTGGATGTGCTGTATTTGTTTATGTGTAACTGATGGAACAATCAAATTATGTTTTGTTAAAGAGCTCAATTGATTTTTTGCAACGTTCAATGATTATACTGAAGAACAATTATTCTTGTTTTCTGTTGTCTGAGATTTTCTAAGATTCTTAGATACTAACTAGAGCATCGCTGATTTCAAAACTGCCAGTCTGCTTTTTTCAACAAGCTCTAGTTTTCATTCAATTTCATAATATAGTCTGAGCCAGGATGTTTTAAAATTCACTCGAGTAACCACTAAATATTTTTACTTCTCTGGTACATAGGACGTGGTAGAAAGAAAAATACTTTTCATTTCATGATACGATGCGCTAAGATCATATTCTTCGATGTTACTTTTAAAGGACACGTTTATATATAAACCAATATATTCTTTACAAACTTCTAAAGTCAGGCAAATAATAAACTAAACGAAAACTACCATTGTGATTTTAAAAAAAATATTTGTAAAAATATTGTTAACTTATTTTAGATTTTAAATCAATACAAACAAATCAAGTACTTGCATAAAGTAATGCAACAAAAAATTTGTTCACTGGTGTTATTCTCATAGTGCATCGCTTTTATAACTATTTTGTTAAACATTTGACAATTTGTTAATCAGGTGAACCGGGCTCGAATCCCAGCGATGAGTAGTCTATACGAATTCCGCATCCGGCTTTCACCGACCACAGTGCTGACGTGAAATATCCTCAGTGGTAGACGGATCAAGGGTTAGAGTCACCTTGCCGTCTGGCTAACCGAGGTTCCCGTGGTCTTCCTCTCCATTTAACACAAATGCTGGTTAGTTCCACCAAAAAGTCCTCCATGAAGGCAAATTTTTCCCAATATTTGATAGAGGAGTTCTCTTGTCTTCTGGATTGGGTTCATAATGACAAGGCTACGGCGTTGAACATGAGTGGTCGTCAACCCAAAAATTGGGTCGGCTGTTAAATGACGGTTATGAAATAAAATAACCTATCGCATTTATTATTCTGATAATTTAAACATAGCTAGAATATACTAGTTTCATATATTCTTCAAACATTCCAGTTGGTTTAGCTTTTTTTAGTCGAAACTAAAGAAACACCTGGAAAAAAATTGAATGAAAAAAATGACACCGGGAGACAAAGTTGCATTTGACGCGCATTTTATCTTACAGGTGTGAAGATTTCACAAATGAAATTAGCTTTGCTAGAAATGCTGCAAATATTTTTAAATGTAATATTTTTAGTTCATAAGCACTTAATAAACTAAACGTTTAATATACACACGTAAACACTTGTCTGCTCCTTTAAAAATGACAACTAAGACAAAAAACTTATTCTCTTAAAGTATCAAAATATAAACTGAAATGTATTACCACCTCCTTCCTACCGTGCCCTACATACCAGAGAAGTGGGGTCACCTGGTTGGAAATATTAATCACATTATATAAAAACAATTACTTGTAGAAAGAAACCGAATTCAGATTTGAAATCAGTGACGCGAAAATATTAAGAATTCGTTCGAAAATCTGATACAGCAGGGAAAAAATTTTTTTTTACTTCCCAGAGTTATTAAAGTTAGTTTAATTATTTACCAGAGTTAAAATTATTTTACCTACCACTACACATAAATATTTCAAAAATATCAGATATAAAATATTTGATATCTTAAAAACAGTCAATCAGTCTTCTTAATAAAATAAGAATAATATTTTTTCACAACGCATTGAGTTGCGTTTTAACTATTTGTCACTTTAACACTATGTTTACGGTACGCGTCATTTTGACGCATTTCGAGTTTTGTAAGGAAAATTATAAAACCCGTATGAATTTTTATTTTATCCCTTGTAATGACTTTTATCCACTGATCGAAGTATATATATATTGAAGGCTATTTTCTTCAAAAGCATTGAAATATTGAAATTCTCTTAATGGTATACCTACCTATCTCTACGGATATGCGTCCATTTGACGCGATCATAATTTAGACAAAATGTTGAGTAAACAAGTAATTATCACATCAATAATAAATAGGAATGTACCGACAATACTTCAATTCGTTATCTAAACTGAAACAAAGAATAAACAACTGTTGCCCATAAGCAATAATAGAAAGAACAAGCGCATAATGACAATGGGTGTCAGATTTTAAAGGTTTCAGTTGCTTAGTTCAGGTATTGAAACATAAAATACTAGAATATTTCATAAATATATATATCATTTCTTCATTTTTTTCTTATAGTGTACAATTACATTGGTTTCTGAGTGCAGAGATGCCAACTGCTCCGGACACGTTAAAATAATTTTTTAAAAAAATGGTTAATAACAACTAACTAAATCTTGAAAATATAAAGTGGTGAATTATATAAGCCTACGAATTATTTAGAAATAGTGGTGGATAAAAATCTACTAAATTGAATTTATTAAACCAAGAATCACAATTATATGTATTCTTTCATACGTCAAATTGACGCGTGTTCGTAGAGATAGGTATATAAGAAACGTCCGTAAATTTAGTGATGTATTGGTTCATGCGTCAAATTGACGTGTGTTCGTAGAGATAGGTATATAAGAAACGTCCGTAAACCTAGTGTTAATGACTCAACACAAAACTTTTATTGGAAAGGAAGGCTGATTCATGATTTAAAATTGGTTCTTTAAATAGAGGGCAAAATAAACATTTTTTAAATAGCTATGGATCAACATGAGGGATGGATGCCATTGGCGAGGAAAAATATAAGTGGTTGAAACTCAATTCATTTTTGTTTATTATCTCTTTAATTATTCATTCGTAACTACCACTTTGACAAACATCTCAAATTATTCATATTTTTAAAAAAATAATAATAATAACCTTCACTTGTCAAGTCATTAGTAAACTGAAAAAAAAACAAAAAAACAAATGTGTCAAAAAGTCGCAAATATTAATCTCTTTTAATAACAATTTGAATTTTATTAGTTACCACTTTTGGTTTTTTTGTCGCCTGTGGCAACACCGCATTATCATTCGTAAACGTCATAACCTTTTACAACGTTTTTTCTATTACGTGTGCTGGGTTGCCACGGGTGACTAAAAATGAAAAGAGTGGTGACTCATTAAATTTACAGTGGCAACTTTTTCTAGCGTAATTTTTACTACTACTGAAAGAGAATGGATAAAAAGTTTGTGTTTTAAATATTTTTTCTGTACTTTCGTTCTTCACCTAGGAAGTGTTGCTCAGATAACGTTACCCACTGGGCACCTGTGAACCTGAGGCGAGCAACATTACCCACGCCACACTGCCACAGATACCCGTTCATAAGGTGGGCCACATTCACACACAACAGGTGACAATACATAGAGAGAAACATCCATGCCCAGAGCGGGATTCGAACCCGCAGCCATTGGCTTCGCAGTCAGGCACGCTAACCGCTTGGTCACCTGGTCGGCAGTGTTTTAAATATGAACAATTCGAGTTGTAAGTCAAAGTAGTAGTTACGAATGAATAATTAAAGAAAAAAATAAACAAAGTTTCTACCACTTATTATATTTTTAGTCGTTCGTGTCATCCCCGTAAGTCAGTGTTTCCCAAAGCGTGGTACGCGTACCCCCAGGGGTACAGTAACAGTTTAGCGGGGGTACGCGTTCTTATGTGAAATAACTTGCAACAAACGAAAATTTCAAAAAATTTTATTTAAAAATAAAGCTAGCCATGAAAATTTACGATTACATGTTTTTCTATTGGCTATTTTTTACAAAGTTAACAGTTAATAATGAGTGGTGTGAACAGCCAGTTGTGATTTTTAACTTTTGTGCAATTTTTTTTAGTAAAAAATACATTCATTTTTTTTATTAGTGGTTACGAAAAATTTAGAAAGGGTACACAAAAGTCATAAGTTTGGGAAACACTGCCGTAAGTGAAGAATAACATTGGGGACCAAATTATTTGATGCATTTTTTTAAGCACTTGATGTTACCTAAAACCGGTTTGGGAATTTCAAATCTGAAATTTGTTTTGTTTTGAAATCTGCGAATCTTTTTCGAAAGGTATATTTGGGTTTTGTTAATGTTTTGTCTGAATGAACAAGTTTATGATGAACGTATAGATTTATATATGCTAACATGACTAACCGAAATCAAGAGAATGTCAACTTTCACCAGTGAATGTCAACAATCACATTGTCGCTTTGGCGAATGTCCGAAAAATTAATTTATCCGATTTGATAATACATTATTCGTTGATATAATTACATGTATTCCATATTGTAATATCTGCTGAAAATAGAATAGGAGAAACATCTGTGTTCGGAGTATCGGTTAAATGCATACTGGGCAGTAGCAGTCGACGTTAAAAGAACATTGATGTAGAGCATACTGGGCAAATGCATAGATCAAGTATATATTTCTGAGATTTATCAAAGCGACTCTGTGATAGTCAAGACTCACCAGTGGAAGCCAACAACCACCCATTTCTGTCATTCACAGTAATATACATACACAGTCGTCAGCTTGGTTAAATTAACTAAGACAAAAACATATGACCCAGTTGTCTTGACTTGACTTGTATTTCGATCTGGGCCGAGAAGCGTCCTCTATTCCAGGGGTCTCCAAACTACGGCCCGAGGGCCACATCCGGCCCGCGGACAGATTTTGTCTGGCCCGCGGAGAGCTAGCATACTTGAAAACTCTTCTTAGAGAACATATTTTTTATAGCAAATTAAATTTAGTTTACTGAAGTGTTCTAATTTTATGTTGAATAATTATTAATAAGACATCTACATTGATATGGTCATGGGCTAACTACTCATAACATTGTTGTAGGCTTATTGTTATTGTTTTTGTGATAAGTTGGATAAAGAAACACAGAATTGTAATGAGTAAAGACATGTATAATATGCAGAAAATTTAGCTTCAGTATATAATAACTAACAAATTATTGAAATGAATCCAACTAACATTTTATACATTTTAAATAAAAACATAACTTATAACAAGCATAATGACATATGAAATACTAATGAGATTTATGTAATTGAGATTTTCCACTGACAATAGTTTGTAGTTGTGGACTAATTTTACTTGTACCAATTATTAAAAGAGATTTAAGATGCTCATCAGTTAATTTAGATCTGTAAACATTTTTTGTGTACTTCATTTTGGAGAAGGTCTTCTCACACAAATAAGTAGTACCAAAAACAGAAAACAGCCCACGAGCAAATTTATGCAAATTATCAAATTGTGTCAGTGGAAGACTCTTATAAAATTCCAACAAAGATGAGTTTTGATATTTGTTCTTAATTATATCACTGCACTGTAGATCAATCATTTCCATTTGAAGTTCCGGGGCTAGGGTTTCAATGTCAGTATCAAAAGGATTCTGAAAAATCTTAATTTGATTCGCAATGGCATCCAAGTCCGAGAAACGAGTATCAAAATTTATTTTCAAAGCACTCAAAGTTTCGATTGCAAAATCGATAGGAAACTCAGTCTCAGTGGTGTGGCTGAATATTTCACATGTTTTAAAATGTGAAAAACATTTACTTCGTAGTTGTGATTGAAACAGTAACAATTTCTTCCGGAATGATTTGATATTAGTGTATAAATCAGGAAGATGCTGGTTTTCTTCTTGCAATCTCAAATTCAGTTCGTTCACATGTTTTGTCAAATCAACATAGAATGCTAACTTCCACAGCCATGCGTTGTTTTGTAATTCAGTAAGAGGGCGATGCTTTTCATTCAAAAAAAAATTTCGATCACTGCGCGAAGTTCAAAAAAGCGCTGAAGGACTTTCCCACAACTAAGCCAACGAACGGCAGTATGATAAGGTAAGTCATTTTCTCCAATCTCTGCAATAAATTGTCGGAATTGTCGGTGATTCAGCCCAAAAGATCTGATAAAATTAACAGTTGATATGACTGGTTTCAGAACTTCAGACATATCCAAACATTTCCCGCACAAAGACTGTTGATGAATGATACAATGTAAGACTAATGGTTTTGAACCACCGTCATTTTCTACAGCCTTTGACACAAGAGTGACCACTCCTTTATTTTTCCCACTCATGTTTTTGCCTCCATCAGTTGTAATACATTTCAAGTTTTTCCATCGAAGGTTCTTTTGATTAATGGCCATTTCAACTCCTTTAAAAATATCTGTACCAGTAGTTGTGCCATGAATACTATACATATCATATATCAAGAAGTTCTTCATGCACTTCATAGCTTTTATCTACTCCAAGAATATAAATCAATACCTGAGCAGTATCTGACACATCTGTTGACTCATCCAAAGCCAAAGAAAACCACTCAATATGTCCATTTTTGTCGAACAGTTGAGAGGATATATTTTCAGCGATGTTTTCTACCCTTCGAGCCACAGTGTTTGCTGACATACTGACAGTTTTTAATAAATTTACCTTTTCAGGACACATTTCTTCGGCTACTGCAATTATGCATTCTTTGATCATTTCTCCATCGGTGAATGGTTTTCCACGTTTTGCAATTTCAAGAGCCACACGAAAGCTGGCACGAGTTGCAGCCTCTTGTTCAGTTTTGAGTTTTGTAAATGAAGATTGCTGCGATTTCAATCCGCGCTTCATAGCTTCGAATTTTTCTGTCCGCAAACTTCCTGTATATTTTGAGTAATTTTGAAAATATTTTGTTTCATAATGACGTTTAATGTTATATTCTTTGAGAACGGCTATGCTTTCATTGCAAATCAAACATAGCGCCTTGTTACTGGACTCAATTACGAAATACTGAATGTTCCACTAATCTTTGAATTTTCTGCATTCACTATCAATTTTTCGCTTCTTTTCCATACTACTAAATCACACACAAAAGCAACAATTCAAATCAAAATACTGTTACAAAGATGTCTTAAACTTAAACACGCACAAACACATTTTAAGGAGGTACGCACTATTTTATTTCACAACTGTGTCATAGGAACTGACTTGTGGTTGCGCCACTAGCCTTCTTATATATTTCAATTACTGCCATCTAGAAGTGAGTGGAAGACACCAGAACTTTCTCGAACCAACGAGATTATTCTGTACGTGCTATTAGCGCCATCTGTTAGCGATAGAAGGTACTACCTATTTCCGCTTGTGTCCACCAGATGTCGTGTCACGTTACTCCTCATGGCTCGTACTCAACGACTAATCTAGAAATTACAGATAATGACAGGAAAATTAATAATATGCAGTGTTGCCGTTTTGCGGACTTTAGTCCGATTTTTCAGCCTTTTTTAAACGTTGCGTACTTTTTCGGACTTTTTTTTTCTTCAGTGGACTATTTCACTTTTTACCACCGGCAACAATGATAATATGGTTTTGTTCTCGGAACTTACTGGAATAATCAGTATGGCCCTAAGGCTGGAAAGTTTGGAGACCCCTGCTCTATCCCATTCATCGTGTAGTATTTGTCATTGTATGAGTTCCCTGAGGTTAGCGGAAGTTGGTAGCAGTCAGTTGACCCAGTTGTCAAGAACTACGGATTGTCCGTAGTATTTAATTTTTTATATTATAAGTGGTAATGAATATTATAAACTTAATTCTTATTCTTTATTCTTATTTAATTCTTGGATTTATAAATTTAATTTGATATGATTTTGACCACCATTAAATGCAAGTAAATCAAACTTATATAATAAAAGCAAAGTTATAGAGATGAAAATGGGTGTAAGCCATAGCAACTGTGAAACGTTAATTTTATCCGCAATTGCATTTCAATTAGTCTCTTACAATGTCTATCAATACTTACTCTGGAAATATTTCTTCTGAAAAAGTAAAAATTGGTAAGTCTTGTTTTAAAATATAATTCTTTGTTTAGGAGCTTTGATTTTAAGTTATTTTCCACACCATTTCATGTGAGTTGTTTAAAAGTTGAAAATTCAACCGAGCAATATGATTAGTTTTAAATTTTATCCCAAAACCGATTCGGCAACTGAATCAGTAAAACCAAATTTTTGTTAAAACAATAAAAAATATTTGGATCATTTAATTGAATGCTTTAAAGTTTAATTGAATGCTTTAAAGCAAATGTTAAAGGCATAACCCCCAAACCTATTATTACCTATTTTTCTATCTTTATTGTAAAGTAAAAATTTTTTATAAAACGGATTAAACTGCACCAATATTTATTTTTGTTTCAGATTTCACCGAGTTATTTTACGAACACGTTGTGGATAAATTTATTATTCCTATTAAATAAGTAATTCAATCAATACAATTTTCTACGTATTTATATAGTTATTGTTATGAAACGAATTAAACTACACTTCTTTTTGCTACTTATTTTTTTCATTAACACGTTACGGAGCAAGTTGTTAATGTTACTTTATAAATAGTAGTTCTATCAATCTAACCTACAACGCTTTCTTTCTATGGATAATTTTTATTTTATAGTTAAATCTTTTAAAGCTATTGTATACAACAAAAAAAAAGTTCGCATTCATTTTTCAAAATAGTATTGCTAAAAAAGAAAACACTAACGATTCTGAGTATAAATAAATAAAACAAGTTTCTCTTTACCTTGAAACAGAAGAACAAGGACAATGGCAGTGTGCAGATAATAAGCAAATAAGATACCGCAATCAAGAAGATATCACAGATTCCTGATTGTTCACCACCTCCTGAAATGAAGGACGAAAATAAATTATTTATATTACATAACTGTTACCGCGGAAGTTCGATAAAAAGTCACTTAGGTAATCTATAAATTACCTAGGTTCTGCATAGAATAACTAGCGTAATCCGTTTAAGTGCTTGGTTTTATCGTATTTCTTTCTTTTTTTTCTCTTTTTTTTTTTTTTTTTTTAATGAAATATTTAAGAGTTCTCGATAATAGGGCTGAAACCCCTTATATAGCAAGAGCAAAAACTGGTACCAAAGACACTTCATTCAAGCATTTTTTTTCTTCGAGCTCAATAAAATATCTCAATCAAGATTTCTTTCATAATTTTAGCATATATATAAAACTGCTTCTTTTCCAAGATAAAGTAGATATTGGTGAATAGTTTGAAAAAGAAAAGAAAAAGTTATAACGCCTCCCGAAAACTAACTATAACTGAAATGGTTTACTACCAGTCCTTCCTCTTTCCCCCCCCCCCCCCAGACGTTTTTTTTTTTTTTTTAATTATTATTTTTTTTTTTTTTTAAGTAGTCTGCGCAAACTATTTAAAAAGTGACCCAGTTGTGCGCATAAACCCAAAATCTATTTCAAAAGTAATTGAGAGAAATTAATCATATGTATTAGAGAACTGAATCTGTAGTGGTTGACAAGCGAATAAGACAAACCAATCATATTCATAAATAAAATAAATTTTTAGAGCTATATTTGCTACCACTTTCTTATTTTTACTAGATATTCTACCGAATGTCTCTTTCGCAAGCTGGTTTACCTTCATAGTGGTGTGATTGAGCTACCGCTACAAGACTTGTTCAACGACGGTTATAAAATAAAATACTTGATCCAGAAGTTCCTTTGTCTTCTGAAATTGGGTTTAAAAATACAAGGCTACGGAGTTGAACATTAGTAGTCGTAAACCCAAAATCGGGTCACCACTTCAACGACGATAATAAAATAAAAAATTTCCTAAATTAAAAACCTGTAAATCTAAACCCAAATTAAGAATTTGCAATATTACCTCTTAAAATATTTTTCACTTTTTACAATGTTAGGAATACAGTGAGAAAATTTATTTTGAATTTTTTAAGTAACGATTGATATCTTAATAAATAAAGTTGCCTAATAATTACATTTAACGCGCTTCATTAGACGCATTTAAATATTTTAATGAATGTGCCGGATACCGTCAAGATATGCGAAATGAAATGGGTGTTGTGCTACGAATATTTACGGCGCGTACGAAAATAAACGAAAGGTATAATGTTAGAAAGTTCACATGGAGCACCAGCTGATACGGCTCAAGAGTTGACAGACAACATAAACAAGCTCATCATTAAATAACTTTTAATCTCCCCATCCGTTTATTTATTTTTCACTTCTTCCCGAACCTACTTTTAGCTTTATACGAACGATGAACTCGTTTTTTTTTATTCATTAAGTTTCATTTTTTAAGGCAGTAAGTTATAAGGTTATGCGTAAACAAGCGGTTGTTAAAAATATAATTTATAAAATTAATACATAAATAGAAATTATTTAAAATTTTTTTATGAAAATATTTAACTTGTTTTATTTTATTGAACCCTTTTTTACCATCGATTTTTCATTCAAAGATTTTTCTTTCTTTAATCCTTTGACGCAGATGGGAACAACGGTGTCTTTTATATATATATATATATTTTTTTTTCGGTTTTATACTTTTCTTCTAACTACAAGCAAAATTATATTTTGGTATTTTTTCTGATTAGATTATCGGAGTTTTATTTGCATAAAATATAAAATCCAAAACAAAAAAAAAAAAAAATTGTTTAAATTTTTCGGATTCATTCAAATTCAAAAAATTTAATAATAATTGATTTTACAAATTAAAAAAAAATTATTGATGAATAACTATTCAATGAACTATTTCAAACAAATCTAAATAAATACAAACAAGTGCAAATTTGAAAAATTATCGTTTAAAACTAGGCCGTGTTTGGAAGATTTTACCTTTTTACGCAGAAATAAAGCGCTATATTTCATAACCATACATTATTAAACTCTTAAATATAATATTCTTCACTCATTTTGACCTAAATTAATACAAAATCGTGAAAATAGTGTAAAAAAATATGATTCATAAAAAATTGTCAAAGGGTTAAAAAAATATCAAAGTGTTCCGGTTGCGCTTTTTGATTGGAAAGTAGTAGGACACCAGGAAAAAAGAAAAAAGTGGTAGTGTAACTTATCATTTCTAGCTTGTTTTCATAAGCAGATATGCCAAAAGCAACTAAAAATGAAAAAAGTGGTAGAAACTTAATTTATTTATTATCTCTTTAATCATTCAATTTTAATTATCAGAATTACTTTCCAGTTATTCATATTTAAAGCAAACACTTTCACTTATAACAGGAAACTGAAAAAAAATATGCTAGAAAAAGTTGCTAATATTAAATTTTTTTAATAAAATTTTGAATTTTATGAGTCACCAATTATTGTATTTTAGTCGCTCGTGGCAACCTTGCGCAAGAAATAGATGCCCGCGAAAATCAAGATGAATTGCTCTAACACAGGATACAATCACGTGATAACTTTTAATTAATTTTGATAGCCAAGGTTAGAACAGCCCTGCGTATCATAAATTTCATGACTAACAGTTCAATATGAATGAGTAAAAATCTGTCTCATTCCCTTTTATCATATGCAGACAAATTACAAACATTATGACTTGAGCCGCGATGGCTCAGGGGATAGAGCGTTCGCCTTCCAATGAGGCGAACCGGGTTCGAATCCCAGTCGATACGAATTCCGCATCCGGCTTGCACTGACCACAGTGCTAACGTGAAATATCCTCAGTGGTAGACGGATCATGGGTTAGAGTCCCCTTGCCGTCAGGCTAACCGTGGGAGGTTCTCGTGGTCTTCCTCTCCATGTAACGCAAATGCTGGTTAGCTCCATCAAAAAGTCCTCCACGAAGGCAAATTTCTCCCAATACTCGATCCAGGAGTTCCCTTGTCTTCTGGATTGGGTTCAAAATTACAAGGCTACGGAGTTGAACATTAGTAGCCGTAAACCCATTAAGTTGGGTCGGCTGTTCAACGACGGTTATAAAATAAAATAAAACATTATGACTTGAGCCGCGATGGCTCAGGGGATAGAGCGTTCGCCTTCCAATGAGGCGAACCGGGTTCGAATCCCAGTCGATACGAATTCCGCATCCGGCTTGCACTGACCACAGTGCTGACGTGAAATATCCTCAGTGGTAGACGGATCATGGGTTAGAGTCCCCTTGCCGTCAGGCTAACCGTGGGAGGTTCTCGTGGTCTTCCTCTCCATGTAACGCAAATGCGGGTTAGCTCCATCAAAAAGTCCTCCACGAAGGCAAATTTCTCCCAATACTCGATCCAGGAGTTCCCTTGTCTTCTGGATTGGGTTCAAAATTACAAGGCTACGGAGTTGAACATTAGTAGCCGTAAACCCATTAAGTTGGGTCGGCTGTTCAACGACGGTTATAAAATAAAATAAAACATTATGACTTAAGTCGTTTGACAAATTCTCACTTCACATCAGATAGAAATAACGATTTTTCTCAATGAAAATGAACAAAAAGGAAGATATTTTTATTAGGACTCCAACTGTAATTGTAACGTATGATTGTGGAAGAAAAAAAAATAATGAGGTTTCATACCATTTTTAATACGAAGAAAATAAAAAACACGTTTTTCATAGCCATGAATTGATTTAAATTAGTACTTTCTTTTCTTTCCTTCCAGACGCGGATACGTACCTAAGGTTAGTAAAACCCGTGTAATCCACGCCTGGCCACTATTCCAGCCAACCTCGACCTCATGCTTGATCAGTGGCAATTATTTAAAATGTCAAAAGAAAAGGGGTTACAGTTTATAAAAATGAACAATGAAGCCAAATAAAGGCACATCCTGTAAATTACCGCTTACTATTAATTTTTTTTTTCCTTCATGCATACCAGTCAATTAAAATGATCGCTAAAAAAAGATTTTACAAAGTGGAAGTAAAACAAGTATTAAAGTTAGAAATATTTTCTAAATATTAAACTGTTTAAACATTTAAGAGCTAACTAACGCTCTTAACTTGCTAAACTAACGCTTAAGGATTGCTGAATCGTGAAAGTGAGAGTTATATTTCTAAAAGAGTATACTGAAGTATTGCGTAAATTTCGCAGATACAAGACTTTTTTACAAATAAAGACATTGTTTGAGACCATTTAATGAACAGGTTGTCGGGCTACCGAAGTGGGGGAGCCATCCCTTCTGCAGAGGATCTAAAATGTGATGGCATGTCTTCGGATGTTCCCCAGAGATGTTTCCCAGACCGCCGCCAATAGCCCATTGTGCAGCTCTAGTGTGACGTAAATGAACTATAACAACAGCTACCAAAAACTTGTATGTGCGAGATTTACTAGAAAGACGTGCTTATTGATGATTAAATATATGATTTTATTGTAAAAAATAATTATTTTTGAACACTTACGTAGTTCACTGTAAACATGAAAGTTTATTTTAAGTATGAAAAACACTGGTGTAAAACTCAGAAGTTCGTCGCCAAATAATTTAATTTTACTACTAAATTCAGTGGCGCGAAAGCCCAAACAGGGTCAAGGCCTATTGTGCCCATCTCAGTTTTCTTCACTCTAGGGTACAGGAGCAGATGTCCCGGCCGGGTGGCCAGCCGAACGCGGAATCCCAGTGTTTAGTTTCCAAGCATGATTGGTACTCAGTTTATGGATCCACTGAAGGGGTGAGTCATACTTTCCCGACTGAGTCATCCTTTCCCGGTCCGAGGATCGAACCAAGGACCTGTGGCACGAGAGCGCTACCACTCAGCCACCGGGCGGTCACAAACTATTTTATAACTCATATTTTAAAATGTTTTTTATATAAATACGTTTCTAAGAAAAACATATTTATTCTCAGTTTTTTTTTTTTTTTTTTTGTGGTGTCACGTCTTTTTTTTTTTTTACTTGTAATTAAAAATAAAGTGTTTATAGTGATGCCATGATGCGTGATAGAGTTTTTAATTGTTATTAAGTTAATGTAAGTAACCATTTAAATAAATAATCCCACGAAATTGAAGCATAACTTACATTTTTATTTATCTCGGTACTTCCCATAAATGATGAGTATTACAAACATGGTTCAGAGCTTTGCCGTCATAAATTACGCTTGTGTTTTTCTTTTTTTTTTGTAAGTAAAATTAGAGAAAAATCTTAGCAGTCGGTAATTTTTCGAACAAAAGCTAGCGATATATTCACAATGCGTGCAATTAAACATCTATAAATATCAAAAGTTTTATAACAAAAATTAGAAAAATAAAGATGACACGCAAAGCTAGAAAAATCTCAGTAGCCGAGGAAAAAAAACGTGGCCGAAAAGAGCAAACCAGTGCGTGGAAATGCATTTTACCCTGATTTACCACTCTTGGCTACTGTGGTTTTTCTAGCTTCAGTTTTATTTTTCTATTTTCCGTTACCAATTTAACGTTTTATATTTCAATTCAATTTGTTTCTTTCTATTCACGTCTAACAAGTCTTGAAAATGAGTCCCTACTTTCAAAGCGCCTGAAACATGTCGAGCTTTTTATGTATTTTTGATACGAATGAAGCTTTTAATCAGATAATACGTAACCACTTGCTAAAAAGTACCAGTTTTTACTTTAATATGATTTTTATACATAATTGCATTTGGTTAGTTCTTATGCCACTTGCCACACGGGCAAGCAACTTCAGCTACACACACGTCGCACCCGTTTATAGGGCGAGACTCATTCATCCATCCACAGATCGTAATTTCGACCTGAATCAGAGAACGATCGATCTCCAATCCAGTACCCCCAGAGGTATTGATTTGTTATGGGAACATGGAGGACTTTTGCGACTATACAGATTTAACGTGCATCAGTCACTTTAAATCAGCCGGCGGGGTTCGAACTCTCGGACAGGGCCCCAGCGCCCTACCGACCAGGCTATCCCGGCATAATTGTATTTAATTGAACCAATTGTGAATATAGCGCAAGCTTGTAAATCAATAAAAGCTTGTTCGAACTATATTTAAAGTTCTAAACATCATCGACTGTCAAGAGTTTTCTCTAATTTTACTTTAAAAAAAAAAAAAAAAAAACGTAACATAACTTATGACGACCGAATTCCGAACCCTGTTTGTAATATTCATCATTTACGGAACGTACCAAGATAAACAATAATATAAGTTATACTTTGCGAATCTCGAGTGTTTTACGTAATTTATTTATTTCAAATTGGTCTTCACCAATCAAAATTCAAATTGGTCTTCAAAAAATCACATTGAATGCAAAGTGGTTCAAATTGGATTTACAGAATTTTACTTCTCAGAAGTGTTAACTGAATTACGTCATTTTGTTTCCAAAACAATTCGTGATATCATGACAAGTACTGTTCAAAACTCAATACAAAAGCACACACGTTTGAAAGTTTATTTTCAATATTTACGATACATAAATAGGATCGTAATTCAAGTGCACGAGCCTATTGTTCTGAGTTAGTAGAATTTCTAAAACTCCTTCTAAAGTAGCGTTATTAGTTTCTGAAATAGATTATCTAACAATTTAAGAGTATTCAAAAGAAATCTATCAAAAGAGGAAGAGTTTGTTGGTCTCTTTTGTAACTTCAGAACTGTTCGAGTTTGAGCCCTGTTTGCTGGTCCACTTTGATCCTAAAATTTTTTATTTAAGCGTTCGAGAGGACGTGTGAAAAACAAATTTTCTCACGCAGGAATGAATACGCATTCTTACTTCAAAAATTTGTATCAAGCGGTAAACAAGAAAAAACTAAAACATAAAGAATTTTGATAAATTTAACAGACACCTCCAACACTGGGCCGGGATAGCATGATTGGTAAGGAGCAGGACAGTTCGAATCCAGACTATCCGTATAGTAAATGGTGACTGGTGAACGTTAAATCTATCGGGTCACAAAGTCTTCCATGTTTCCGTAACAAATAATACCTCTAGGGGTACTGAATTGGAGAGTTATTGTTCACTGATTCAGGTTAAAATTACGATCGGTGGATGAATGGATGTATAAACGCGTATGGCAGAAGATTTCTTGGCCACAGATCGCACCCCAGCCCCTTATGGCTTACGACAACAACAGCAACCTTAACACGTTGAATGCCATGGGGTGACCGGCACTGAGTTTGTTCGTAGCGCCACGGAGGTCACCGGTGAAGCCAAGATTATAAGAAACACTTAACTTGCGTAAATTTTCAATGCTTTTAATTTTTCTATATATTTATCGTTACTAAAATGGTTTGAAGAAATTAATGCAATACATGCTGAGAAAACCATTTTGGCCAGACGGGGCAAGCCATGTAAAATTAGCTTGGCATTCAACGTGTTAAAGATAACTGGAACAAATTAGCGTTTTATATGAGCTATAAAATTATTTGTATTCCGCGGTAGTAATTAATAACTTTGAATCAAGTTTATCAAACATATAAAAACACGCATCACTAGAAAAATATGGCGCTCAAAGTGTTGCAATTTAAACTTCTTTTAAAAAAATATTTAAACAATAACGTAAATCATATTTACAAGATCACAGCTCTATTTAATCAAAAATGATTTTCATTGTGAGTTCGCTCACTCTTTAACATGGATTTATCTTTTATTTCAGTTGACACTTAAACAATGGTAAAATCAACATAGATATTAGGTGGAGGAGCAAGTGGTATTAAAAACTATTTGAATCACGCGTTTATAGTAACGCGTTTGAAACTTGTTTCAATAAACTTTAACATTTCCAAGTCAAGAAGAAGTTTAAAAAAAAAGTAAGCATTGAAGTTGAGCACTAAGTACTCATTCAATTGGGAAAATTGATTGTTTTAAAATTTGACTAACAAAATTTTATTTTGAAAGTCCATTTTCTTAAACACGCATTTCAAGCATGCCTATTTTCTTAAACGTGCAAAGCTATGTATGCTTTCCTTACATACGCATTTCAAGCATGTCCATTTTCTTAAACACGCATTTCGAGAGGTCAAAAACAAAAAACTTATAAGCTATATGTTTTTGTAATGCATAATATATATGGCAATGATGTGTGACAGTTAATGATAAGGAATTGGTCAAAAATACTGAAACGAAGTGTGCTATCAGTGTTGAACGGTTCCTAACATAATATAAAAGAGTTCTATTAAGGCTGTTTTTCGAAGGCTCCGTCGTCACATAAAAGGATGCTTTTTTGTGAATAATATGCTATTTCTATAACTGCTGTGAGTTTGCAACAGTTACTCGTTACAGTTGGGTCTGGTTTAGCCGATCTAAAGTCAACGCTGTTGATGCTTATTTTGAAAATTGCGCAAAACGTCAATATGGAGAAAAGTCACAGTTTTGTCAAAATGAATAGCGTTTGTGGTCTAATTTTTTAATATTTAACTTACTCCAATGCTGCATTACCTGGGCTCATAAAAATTTGCTATACCTGAGAATAAGGCAATGATTTTGATATTTTTCATCGAAATTGAAAAATGTTGCCGAATTGGCGATATTTTAAAAAGTTTAAAATATTTACATTATTTGTCCGTTCTAAAGCTCAGATAAATCTTCACGAATAGATGATATATATAGATTAAAATCATCGCATTGTTTCAAGTGTAAGGCACTTAAACTGTGGCTTTTTTATATACCTTGGCGACAGAGCTTCGAAAAACAACGTTAAATTAGCTCAATAATAATATTTTTCTTTCTACTTGATTTCCTGGCAACAGCTTACCCACTCGGAACTCCTTTAGCGTTTACGCAGCTTGTACCATCCAGAAATTATTTATTTATGATACGTCTACCTGGCTTTACTTTTTTATGATGAATTTTTTGTACGAAAAGAATGATTGCTAACCTTAAAACTAGTTGAAAGATATCTTTTACGAATAGAATGATTTCTAAACTTCAAAATAAAAAATAAATAAAAAATATTTTCTCTTAGTAGAATTATTGCATAAGTTTTAATTAAACTTTTATGTAAGAAAAATTACAGATAAACTTTAAGCAACTATTATTTAAAGAATTACTGCTTAAATTGTTATTATGAAGAAATCCATTTGATTTAACAAATGGCATATGGGTAGTTTTTGCCATAAAATTCTAAAAGGCTTACTCTTATAGAATAAAGTTTAAAGAAGTGGTAGGCAAGACTTAGCAAAAGCTGGAGCAAACTTGCTGCTACAACTTCTTCTTCTTCTTCTTCTTAGGCATTACAGCCGGTTACCGGCCAAGGCCGTCACAGTCAGTTTATCCTATCTAGATCTATATACCTGCTATAACTACTACAATTTTTTAAAATTTACATCGAGTTTATATTAATAGGAATAACCAATGAGATATTACTTGAATGAAAATAGTTTCAATACCTCTCATAAAATTTTTCTACGATCGCAAAAAAAAACCCGAGTTGCCAACTCGAATCGCTGTACGAATGAGTATTATTTAGTGGTAACAAAATTTATAAAATGTATGATTATAGATTTAGTAAATTTGATTTAAAAGCCTTTATTTTAAAAATAGGACAAATATGAAATTTTGATTGCATTGCTAGAAATTTCTCTGAAAAAATTGTTATATATTAATTTATTTAATTATCATTTAACATATTAAAAGAAAACAATAAAATAATCATAAGAAAGTTGGTAATCAAACAGTTAACTTTGAGAAAAACCATTGATTAACTGCTTTCACCTAATATGGTTATACAACCAGAATTTTAAAGAACCTACTAAGCATTTCCTACACCCTCTAATGCCCATTACTGAACGAAATGTCTAGCTCCTATGTCCAGTTTAGTTTCTTCTTTACGGTATTGAAACCGTGCAAGTTGTAAATGGTAAAAAAAAGTTTTGCATTCATAGTTTTATTATCATACTAGTTGTAAACGTTTCAAAATAGCAAAGGTATAAAATGTTCATTACCGTAAACTTTACACTTAATCAATGGATAGACAGTAACAGGTTATTTTACCATAATTTTAGAATAAAAATTATAACAGTGTGGCTTGATTATTTTATTCGTTAAAGAAGAGGCTATAGGAATTAAGTACCGATCACGTTTGTGGTCCTAAAATTGTTTCTCCTCTGTAGAAAATGTCAAATTTAAAAGTTAAATGTAGAAGTAGTTTATCTAAACAAACTCTAAAACCAAAGTTTTTTTTTTTTTTTTTTTTGTACATACTATACTGTTGAGTATCTATGTACATGCGCTCGTATCAATGGCGCATTGTTGCTCCAAAAAAAATATTATTTATCGTTATTTTTTTAATATTAGTTATATAACAGAACCTCAAAAAACTTTTTTAGATAATATTCAAGTTTCCCAAAAGTTCCGTGACCTAATACTTAGATTATTGAAGCAGAAATAACCATTGCAAGTTTTAAAAAAAAAAAGCGAAATTCGCAACTATTTAATTAGGGCTCTCTCAAAAATGCATCGTCCCTCAAGAAAAGTAACTATACCATCTTGTCGGTAAATATACATAGAAAATAATAAAGAATGGCCATATTCCGGAAAAGCATTACCAAAGGTGTAAATAAATGCAATGCCCTAAAACCCTTTCCAGACAGGAATGACTATCTTTCGCTTCAAAATAAACACCAAAATAAAGATATTTTTATAAAACTTTTATCAGTAATCATAACATATAATTGGGTACTTGCACTTCAAGAAGATCGCGGACACCGACACATGTGACCTATAACGTCAGAGCCAGTCGATTGTTTATAAGCAAAATCGCGTGTTAAAGTTGAGCTAAGTTTCTCCACATAATTTAGAATGTTAATTAAAGTGAAGCTAATTAAATACAGTGCCGTATCACACATGGAATTCGTTGAAATATAATTTTTTATCTTCTACGTCTTTTACCTAACTTATATTTATTAATTGTTTCTGTATTTAATTGTAACTGCGATATATTTTATTTTTCTGTATCTGGCAACTTTGATGCATGATCAGTTTGCTTATGTTCTACATGGCTTCGTGCCGGTCTTCGTATTAAGTAAGAAATATATAGTGAAAGAATTGAAATCTTTGTAAAAGAACCTTTGTAAGAATGTATCATTTAATAAAATTGATGCTTGACGGGCTAGGCTTACTCGAAACAGAATGAAAAAAACTCTTGCTAACGTAAACAAATGCCATGGTTCAACAACCAATCAGGATCAATATATCCACACTACGTCACTAGCAGTTATCCTATTATGAAGAGAGAAAAAACACTGCGATACTACGTCAGTTAAATTCGCGATTTCCAAAACATAATATTTAAAATACCATTATTATTAAAAAATACCCGTGAGGTTGAACAGTTAAGCAAGGACCTTAATTTTTGAAATTTTTCATAGGGTGCGGAATTAAAAATCAAACAACGGCGAGCATACACGTCAATTGCTGGGCAAATGGTCCTATTAAAAATTTCCCGAAACACTTACTACCAAGATTACTTTAACAGTTATAACAGATATGAGGGACTGTTTTAATTCTTTGTAATTAAGCTGAGGAAAAAATGGTGTTGTGAATAATTTATAATTGAACATGAATAATTAATAAGTGAATATATAATATAATGTGAAGAATTAATAAAATTTAATTGAAATTAATTTCTACGTCTTTACAAAACGTTGTGGAAACGCAACGACAACGTAGTGGAATGTGTTTAAGCTTATATTTTCGAGTGGAAGCACCGTCTTAACGTATAAAAAAAAGAAGAAAAACTAAGGAAACTACAATATTTATGTTTAATTTTTTCCCATCATACTAAATTTACGCGCACTAAGTTACAATTAACATTTCTGTTGATCTAAAAAGAAATTAAAACTGTCGAATCAGAGTCGTAACGATCTGAAAAATTCTGTTTCAGTGGTAAATTTAGAAAAGAATATAAATGTTATTCGTTTCTACCAAACAATCTTTGCAATTTAAAGGAAAAATATATAAGTAGGAACAACTTTTATATTGAGTTTAAAATTATTAAGAGGAAGCTAAATTTTCCAGCTCGTAGCAACTCTTTGAATATATTATTCAAGTTTTTATCTAGCATCGTTTTAATTTCTTAAATTCTTCGATTTATTATATGCTTACCCATGGGCACATCAGAGGAGCCATATGTAATTAATATGGGTTTCACCGGGGTTCTTTTTCCCCCAGAACTTGTTTGCTCTACGGGCAACAGTATTTTACCATTCTCACAAACCGATTCATCCATTGCATGGATACCAGTCTTCTTAAAGAATGGCTCGTCGAGCGGTAGCGCCGTCTTCATGGATAAAAAAAGAACTAACGAAACAACTACTAAGTAAACAACTAATACTACATATATTATTAAGCTGCTTTCTCTACATGCTAACCTTTTTAAAAACTCTTCGTGTTTAAGTTAAAAAAAACTAACGATTTTACGGTAATTGGCAGTGACAGCTGGAGTGCGCCACCGCGTAGTAAAAAACAAAACTATAACCGAATCACGCGAATTTCGCATTACAGCCAATAATGTTTTGCTTCCGAGTACTTCCAAAAACGATTACAAATAATGAAGAACACAATTATATTTCGAAAAATATAGAAGAAGCGATCAATCGCTTATTGTTAACTGAGATTTATTTAACTATCGGGTGTTGTTCTAAAATTCGATTGCTGTGCCATTTTTCTTTTTAATGAAATAGGAAACAAAACTGAAATGAAAGATGGAAAACAAAATTTAACAGGTAATTTATTTTTCAATGATAGGTATATTGATTATAGAAATAGTCACCATAAAAGTAACAATTATGTATCATTACGTGTTTTTGTTTATAAAAGAAACAATCAATAACATAATTGTTATAGAATGTTGAGTTAGTGTTTCTTAACATTTCTCCTAATATATCAGGATCGTTAATATATTAGGACTTGAAATTTGGACACAGGCCTGAAAGCTAGACGGAAAAGAGAAAACACTGGTAGTAGAACTATTTCAATAATAGATAATTTTCGGGAGGAGTAAATCTATTCTTAGCAATAAACAAATCATTGTTGTTAATTTTTTCTCGGGGAAAAAGCAATTCACTATATAAATTGTATCCGTTAAAAGAATTCGGCAGTTATGGATATCTCATTATGCCCGAAAAAATGTTAAAAAAGAAATTTATTTGTTACCAGTTACCTTTATAAATCAAATTTACAAAACCAAGAATCTTATTTTAAAAATCTTAAGTTTCAAATTTTTCATTGGCAATTTATGTAAATCACCAATCAAGTTAGTATATACTTCAAATCATGTTTATATTCTTGTAAGTGTTACCACAATGTCAAAAAAACAATATGTCTTATTCACTGCTTTATTTTCATGATGTATGGGGTAGGGGACGCTGCGCGGCCTAGGTGTCAAATTTTTTATAAATAAAAGTAAAGTAAAAAAAAATCTCAAAAATATTAATCCCCTGTACGGAAAAGGTTTTTTTTTCCCTTTAATTTATTTTAAAATCTGTCATTGAACAGCCGAATCGGAGAAGGTTGGTATCTTTGTATACACGTCTTCTCTTTTAAAAATAACTCCAACGAGGGGTTCAGCAAATGGGCAAAATTGGGAGAATTTTTCTCTCCTACACACTATTTCTCTATGCAACAACAAATTATTATTACATAGAATTAGTTACATAAACTGGTTTTGCTATGCCGAGATAGAAAACTAGGTAGTTACGTTGCTCTCCTGTGGATGATCCGAAGACATGCCACCGCAATTTTAATCCACTGCAGTAGGGATGGCTACCCTACTTAGGTAGCCCGACGACCTGCACGTGATGTCGACACTTCACGGTTGTTGTTGTTGTTGTCGTGTCTATGTTAGTGCAAAGATTAGAGTCCTCCAAAAGTCTTGATAACAAGATTTGCAAGTTCTGGAGCCCGATGGCCATAGAGAATTTCGATGGGAGGTGCTCCAAGTTGAAAGAGGGAGCCGATAATGGCCTGGCAGTCAAAAACATGGTCTGGAGTTAGTTGCAAATGAGGAGAGTACTTGCAGATGGGATAGAATTTTGTATGGGTGCGTAAGATCTTCATGCCCTTGAAATGTCTAGTACGTAGCCTAGCTATTGTAGAGGAGAGGTTTCTTGTGCAGTTTAGATCGGGGATTGTTGCCTTGTTAAAGTGCTGGTTGTATATCCTTCGTCTGGCGACAGCATTCGCATCTGCACAGGTGACAGCTCGAGGTTGATCTTCGTCACGAGCTTCCTTTGCAAGGGCATCTGCACATTCGTTCCCCTCGATTCCAACTTGTGCTGGGATCCACTGGAGAGTGCAACGGATTTTTAGTAAATGAAGAAGGGTATTAATTTCTTGCGTTATTGATGTTTTACCGTTATGTATGGCTTCGAGTGCTGATTTTGAGACTGGGAAAATCACAATTTCTTCTATTGAGTCTTTTAGAGAATGGGGGCGACAAGAGCCTCTTTAATAGCGATTAATTCGCTGGTGAAGTTCGAAGCAATTTGACCAGTGGGTATTTTGAGTTTGACCTCAATTCCTGAGGGGTAAGTGATGCCAGCACCACCTCTATTACAGTCAATATCAGAGGAACCATCTGTGTAGACTATTACGCTGTTTTCCCTGGAAAGTGAACGAACAGTGTCTTCACCTTTTTGTAATAATACTCAGGTTGGTTCAATCTTTGAGCATGGTTCAAGTAGGTTAGTATTGATTTTAGTATACATAGGGGGCTTGGAAGGAAAGAGAGGCTCTTGAATAATGTCTAGAGATGAGTGGTCAAGACAGGCGGCCTCTCTGATGTCTCTGTCAAACTGCAGCGTTGATGATCTCTGAAGCCTTGTTCCTGCCTGTCCAAGTTTCAATAACTCTGCGAGCAATATGGTCTCTATTGTGGCTTCTGATTTTGTTACACTTCACGGTAGAACAGTTTAAGTAGGACCGATACTGCGCCCCATCGGTCCCTACGCAGGCTGTTTTGCGTTGAAGGCAGTAGGTTAAATTACGACTTTTTGCGAGTAGAACTAGTCAGTGGGTAAAGATTAAAACAAAACATGCGACCTTAACGTATCGCATCATAAATTTTAATTATTATGGTCTTCTTCCTACCACTCCTTACGCAGCAGGGAAATGGGGACACTAAGTATATTCATTAGAGTGAATTTAAAAAAAAAAAAATTCCTGGTTAGGAATATATTATTGCATTGCATAGAAACTGTAGCTTGTTGAGAGGAACCGATTGCAAATTTGATATCAAATATCTCATACATAATCTCCAGAGTAATTATTTGATAATGGCTAAGAATAACAAAAATAATAATTTTACTTTCGTTTTAATTATTAAAAATATCACGGTTGTCAGAGTTTTAACATCTAAACTATATGGTACAGCTATTAATTGATATTTGTATTCACTGTTATTTTATTCATTTAAAAAACAATCTTTAAAAAAAAGCAAGTTTACTAGTTTTTATCTTTTTAAAAAGTATTTAAGTATTGTTTTTTATTTCACATTTTAAAAGAGTGCAAAGAGAAGGATTAAGTAAAAATGTGGTAATGACTTTGACATTTACGAACAGTCATGTTGAATTTCAAAATCCATAACTAGTAAAAGCATATTATTTTTAGACTCAATTTTAAATGATGAATCAGCCTTCTTTTTCAATAAAATTTAGTGTTTAGTCATTAAAGTAACAAATTATTAAAACACAACTCCATAGGTTATGAAAAAAAAACTCTTGTTACTGTCTTATTAAGAAAACGTGACACTAATTGGCAGTTTATAAGATAGCAAATATTTTATGTAACAAATATTTTTTACATCTGTAACTCAGTATTGCATTTGTATTGAAAGAAATATGTTACTTCTTAATGCATGTCATAAAATAATCAAAACACGAGATTCGATTGTGTTTAAAACACGCCGCACTTCATTCTCTTAATATATTTATTTATACATGGTAATTTTTTAAATAAATGAAAATAAGCGTGTTATAAATTATGTCAAAAATGCAACCAAGAAGCTAATATTGTGACGAGTATTGTTTCCGGTATAAATATCAAAAATTATTTTTTTCCAACACGTTATTTGTCATCGCACGTCAACGCAATCGAATTGCAAAACATGACTCACTTTGTTTCCACACATTATCTTCAAATAAAAAAATTTTATAAACCGAGCCTTGCAATTTTGCACCCAAACCAGCTGGCAACTTAAGGGTGTCTGTTCCAGCTTCTCACTGGAAGCGCATCGCTAGAGATAAAATCATTGCGGACTGGAATGCTGAATTTCTTGCTTCGCCTCGGTCGCTTTGGACGAAAAGGTTCTTTCCATCCATTTTTTCACCGTTCGCAATGTAAATTCTTTGCAACTGATTTTAAATTAACCCAAATTTTAACAAACCGTGGAAATTTTAAGAGATATTTATTTCGTTTCCATCTGGAGACCAGTGGAATTTGTGCTTGCGGCGATGCTGATGAAGATGCTGAACATATTCTTCTTCATTGCAATCTGTATGCGAGTGCCCGAAGAAAATTAAAGACTGATTTGAGGCGTCTTTCTATTTGTTGGCCTAACTGGTCAAAAGTATTGAAAGTCTTGCTGCCTTGCGGAATTTTCTTTTTAATGTAAATTTGTACATTTTTCTTCTTTTGTTTTCTACTTACAACTGTAAGCCTCATGCTATACTTTGTAGTGCATGAGGAGTTTTAAGTTGTTTAATAAATAAAAAAAAATTTTAAAAAAACCAGCAGGCAAGGGAACTTTTCGATCAAGTATTGGGAAAAATTTGCCATCGTGAAGGACTTTTTAATGGAACCAGCATTTGCGTTTCAGGAAGAATAATCAAATCAGTAGCCTTGTAATTTTGAACCCAATCCAGAAGACAAGGGAACTCTTTGATCAAGTATTAGGAGAAATGTGCCTTCGTGGAGGATTGTTTGATGGAACTTACCCGCATTTGTCTTACATGGAGAGCAAGACCACGAAGACTTCCCATGGTTAGTCTGACGGAAAGGGGACTCTAACCCATGATCCGTCTACCACAGAGGATATTTTACGTCGCGCCAATTATGCGCGGGTTGGGTGCGGAATTTGAATCAACCTGGGATTCGAATCCGGGTCACCTAATAGGAAAGCAAGAGCTCTTTACCCTGAGCCATCACGGCTCCGCGCATTAAATTGGTGTTTAAGAACCTGATGTGGCCAACATAGCCTGATTGGTAGGGCGTTGGGCCCATGTCCAAGAGGTCGTGAGTTCGATTACCACCGGCCGAAGACTTCACTTTTAATAAATCGTGACTGGTGCAAGCTAAATCTGTGGTATCACAAAATCCGCTGTATTCCCCGAGCCCTTGTTTATATATGTTGCATGATTAATAAAGTAAATATAATATTTCTGGTAAAAAATATAAAACAGCCGTAGCTGTGAACTCTGTTGCACTCTTTACTACTCAGATTAAATTTTTTACTTAGCGAAATTAAGTCTATAGTAATATTTTCAATATATTACTTATTTTTTCCCTGATTGTTGACAGCCTCACGAAAAATTTTTCATTGGAAACCTATGAAGTCTAATAGGGTGACAATTATACGAATATATGAAATAAAACCGTCATAACTTAATGAACGGTTTACGTGATCGAATGGTTGCGTTTGCATCGGATCTTCTGAACTGTTGCATTGGACAAAGAGAGTGTTTGACGTCCTGGAGAAGCACTTTAGGGGATCGCATTGTGATGTAGGGGTACTTAAAGGCCACTAGGACTCGCTTCACCACCATGTTCTCCGGATCTGATCTCATTGACTTCTTTTGTGGGGTTAAATAAAACACAATGTATACAAAAATTACCGACACCATTTATGAGGTGAGAACTACAATTCAGTACGTTATCGACAGGTACTTTGTTACTTTCATTAATGTAGCGGTAGAGCTGCACAATGAGTTATTGGCGACGGTCTGAGATACATCCCTGAGGATGATTCGAAGATGACATGCATATGTCACACAGGGAATACACATTCACACAATATCTATTCATCCGAGCCGCGATGGCTCAGGGGATAGAGCGTTCGCTTTCTAATGAGGTGAACTGTGGTTCGATCCCGGCGATGGCTGGTAGATGCGAATTCCGCATCCGGCTTGCACTAACCACAGTGCTGACTTGAAATATCTTCAGTAGTATACGGATCATGGGTTAGAGTCTCCTTGCCGTAAGGCTAACCGTGGGAGGTTCTCTTGGTCTTTCTCTCCATGTAACGCAAATGAGGGTTAGTTTCATCAGACAGTCCTCCACGAAGGCAAATTTCTCCCAATACTTGATCCAGGAGTTCCCTGGTCTTCTGGGTTGGGTTCAAAATTGCAAGGCTACGGAGCTGAACATTAGGAAGTCGTAAACCTAAAAATTGGGTCGATTGTTCAACAACGGTTATAAAATATATCACTTAAAGAGAAAAGTGCCGAAATGTGAACTTAGTTCAACACGCCTACATTAAAGCTGCAACATTAGGCCTGTTTTTCAAGTCGCATTAAAAAAATAATAATAATTTATTTTACAGTATCCACAGTCAGTAAGAATTTTACCATTTTGATTTAATTTGAGCCAAAATTCATTCTTGATGCATTAGTCGTTAAATGAAGGGGGAAAATCCCAAAAATTTCGTCCTGACCACAAAAGCAAAGTTTTTACAGGGAAATGAAGTTTTTATGATTGAACCAATAAGAAAATATTGATTACTCCGAATCAATATTGCGTTATGTAGAGTTAATAGTGATAGTGATCACAGTGCCCCATTAAAAATCAAATAATGGTATACATTTGGGGGTTAATTTTTATAATATTTGGGTTTGTTAATCATTTAAATGAATTTATTTAGTTCTACAACTTGGCTGTACGTTACTTTTAAAGTAAAGCGGAAACTAATACTCACATCTTTGCTCTACTTTAGTGGTAAATTGGATACCATTTTTAAATTTTTATAAGACTTTGCGGCTTCCAATAAAAAGTCTAGGCAATCGGTCGATAAAAAATTGAGTTTAATTTTGGGACATCTTTCCTTACTTTAAACGTTTAGAAAAAATTTTTAAAATTTTCTTCAGAAATATACTAAAATATAATTATTTATGCTTGGTTCTGATGTGTCTCAGACAAAAAAAAAAAAAAAAAGTAAGAAGGAAAAAAAAAAAAATTTGTCCGGCAAATTTTTTTTTTTTAAATAATAGCGAACATAAGAATTTTTGCTTACTAGAAGGTGTATATCCTGTGGCTGATGTTGGATGTTTATTATGATCTTCCTCAATAAAACGTGCTGCGTCCATCGCCTTGTCTTCACCAGTTAAATCTCGGCTATGTAATTCCGTAGTGAAAGTGAAAGTAAATCCCAATTAATAAAAGCAAACGGTATCAGTTCAGTAAAAGAACGTCTACATGGAATATGGGCGTTTATATGTATCCAAAAAAAGGGAGACCCGAGATATGAACACTCGTGACAAGTGGTCTTCCTAGCGTTATGAAGATTACACGAGCGGTGAAAATTTTTAGTGACAAACTATTTCTTTTGCCATGTGACTTCGTTTTATCTGGTGACGTCACTTCGACGAGATAACTCCGCCCACTTGATACACCGAAGGTTATCTGTCTTCCTCTCTTTTTCTGAGCTTCTATCTTTTTCCGGAATAATATTTGATATATGCAAGTGCAGTTGACACAGCGATCTTTTTTTTTTAAAGGTAGAGTCTGGCTTTTTCCCCCCCGTTTCCAAAAATGCTTTCGGTTTTCCCATCAAGGATTTCAGCAATTTTGTTAATTGGCACCACGTTTCATGAATATGCTTTTTATTTTCTCATTCCAATAATTTTTAATTTTCTCTTTTGAAAAAGTTTTGACTTTTGAAAAGTTACAATTTCCACAGCTACCCATTTTTCCGTAATCTTTATTAAAAATGCTTAGTTTATGCTTTTTCTTCTTCATTCTTTACTTAATAAATTGCATTTAAAATGATTTGCCCACCTCTACACATCATAAAATTGACTAACAAATTATACAAATATATATATACTTGTATAAATTATAAAAATACTTTATACATTCCAAATTTATTTATATACTTTCCAAAGATTTGTGTTTAAATTCTGGTACGAAATAAAGTAAAAAATAGAATATTTCTACCTGCACTTGACTTAACACTACCATTTAGGAAGGTCAGCCTAGGATAAACGAAGAGTCGGCAGGTATAAAATTCTACCTTCTCATTTTTTTTCTGTAACTTTTACATTGAATTACATTAAAATTCGAAATTTTTATTAAATTTCTAATTTTAATGTAATTCAATGTTAATTAATTACATTAAAATTAGAAAATTAAAATTAGAATTTATTACATTAAAATTAGAAATGTATAAAAATATAATTTTCGAAGCGTCTGACAAAAATTATTGTCTATGTTTGCAAGTCGTATATTAATAAAGAGTTCTAACTTTCAAAAGTTTTTTTTTTTTTTTTAATTTACAATTCACGTAAAACTAAAAATTAAAATTATACATTAAAATTCACATAAAAAATCTTTTATCGCTTATTGCACATAATCAAAAGATTACATTATTATTATTTGTTTTAAACTTATTATTAATGCAATTAAATCGCGATCACCCGAACAGTGGCGTACGCAGAATTTTTTCAAGGGGGGTGTTTATAATTTTCTGAAACTACTAAAAGAAATTCGAGTATGTAATAAGCACTATTATTTCCCTAATTTAGACAGCTAGACAATTTTGACTTTTTATTTAGACAACATTGTTTAGTTTAATTTTGATTTGATTTTTTAAGTTTAAGAACATAATTTTTTTTATTATAAAAGAGGTAAAATATTTTATTTTTATTAAAAAGTAGGAATTAATCAAGCCGGAAAAAACTACTCATAATATAACAGCTACCTAAATAATAACCGTATAAATGTGAATATTCTATGGAACTATTCTATGACCAAGAAAAAAGAAAAAATAACTTACCAACAAATAGGGAATTAAACCAGTATACAAACACGCTAAAAATGTATTGATTTATATCGGGTTTCTTCGCAAGTTCGTTTAAAATGTCTTCTACAGCTGGGGTAAATTTTCAATGAATGTTTAAGAGCGCCAATCATTTCATTCTATTATTACCCGTTGAATTGCGTAAATAAGTTTTTAAACGGCGTAAAGTCGAAAAGGATCTTTCGTTTGCACTCGTTGAAACGGGTAGAACAACCAATATTTCTAGGAGTCTGAAAATGTTTGGTGTTATATCTTTATTGCACATTCCAAGAGCATCCACCGCAGTTTTTGGAACACTACCTCCGTCTTCACTAATCCTTTTTAATCTTTTGTACCAGATTTTTAGTTCTAACTCAAGGCTGTCTTTACAGGTATCCAAATCTTGAGCGTAAAATTCCACTAGTGCTTCAAAAGCCTTTATGTTTGAAGGTTGGCGAATGAAAGGATGGGCAGGAAGAAGGCACTGAAATCCTTTAAAAATATCACGATGCGATACAAATCTTAAGTCTAATTGTGTTTTAAAATTTTCTATAAATGGAATAAATATTCTAACTCTGAAATATGTTGCGGGTGTCGATGAGGGAAAATTATCGCGATTTTTCTCGCGGCACCACTTGAGGCGAAAAGTGCACAAAATTTGCTAAAAGCACCACCCTTAACCTCTGAATATGCAAGCCATTTCCAGCGATAAAGCCATTTGAAATGAAATTTCAATTTTCTTTTTTCCTCTTTCAGCAAAACCAAATGGTGGATTGGGTTCCCAAACATTTTTTAGTATATCCAGTTTTTTTTTATCCTCGTGTGTACTATCTTCTGAAAAAAGTCCAATGTCATATGGGTGGGAAGTAACACTTTGAGGGCCACTTTCATATTCATCAGATTTTGTTATGCTAGAAACGTTTTCTTCAGCAGAAGTATCACATTTCTGTTCAACAGAAAAACTTACATTGGTACTAGATGCTGTCACCTCACAAATTTTAGGTCGTGATTTCTTCTAAAAATAATTAAAAATTATTAAATTCTTGCGTTTTGACATCCTAAAGATCCAAAAACAGCAAATATATAAATATATATATATATATAACGTCGTTGCCGAGTGGAAGGATTAAAACAGGTCATAGGCAGGGAAGGAGGGTACAAAATTTATTTATTAATTATTAATCAGAGCAGTCATGAGAGTGTATACGAAAAGTTGCGCTCCTCGGTTATATGTTAGGGAAAATCTTGCAAAGTAAATCCGTAAAATGTTTCAATTTAGGGAAAGAGGGAAATCTTAGAAATTACTATTGGTTAATTAAATAGATCACGCTATTCCCATGAAGCTTAAAGGGAGTAATGTCTTGCTTTTAATCAAATGCATGCCTGAGCCAAAAATAGATTTAAGAACAGGATGTGGCTTTTAAAAGTGTGAGAAAGTATTTCGATTATAACATAAAAAGATTAATAGAAGCTTTTTATGTTACATCCCCCCTCGCCAAAAATGTTTAATTAGAATCCAAAAATTTGAAAAATTATCCATTTGCAAAATCTTCCCTCTGATAGAAGCACAATTAAAATGAAAAGAATCAAATTTATAATATTAGCAAAATATAAATGTTATATGAACTATAAAAAACACATTTGTACACATAGTAAAAATAATAATAACATAAACAGTTTGAGGAATAAAAAAAAGTTGTAGTAGCGCTACTTGCAAACTTAAAAGTTTGATTTTCATTTTTAATAGTTTTTTTGACTTCAGTTTTTTCAGTTCACAGTCTTATCTTTGAAGATCATAAAAAAGTTGTTTCACCATAAGAAGTAATCCTCATAATAACACAATTTAAGTTAACTCTTAAATCATGATAAAAAATTATAAACATTTTTAAAAATGTGTAAGTAAATGTGTAAAACATAAAATACAAAAACAGTTTTACAGGAAAAATTTCAATCTGATAATTATCTTCAGTGTTGTTTACCTTGTTTGAAAACAAAATAAAATAAAAATTACACAGTGGTTGTTACTCTGAAGTCCAAGACTTCAATATTGACTTCATTTCACTTTATTTATTATTTACCTTACATATTTGTCACTTTAATAGCAAAATATTTGAAAAATGTTTGCAAAGTTTCCAAAAGTTGGGAATTTTTTTTTATCATCTTGAATTTGCATAATTCCGTCAACATGATTATGACAATGTTGTACACCATTATCACTTTTAGTCTCAAGAACATTTGAAAATTCAAGATTATTTTCAGTTTTTCTATTTCAATCAAGTCTTATTTTTGTTTTATTTTTCTTTAAATTCACTTTGTTTACATTCTTGTTATTCTCATTTATTTATTTTATGTCCAAAAAAATTTTTTTCTCTTCTTTTTTCTCTATATTTATTTATACTTTTTCTTTGTTGGTATTTTTATTCCAATTATTAACCAGGATTTCAGGAAAAATGCGTAAGGACAAATTGCTTTTATAATCAGAAAAGGTGATCAAACTTCTCAGATTTTCCATTACAACCCGTTTAACACGATTAATCACTAATTGAAATCCAAAACAAGCTTTCAAATTTAATATGGTATTAAGGTAAATCAGTTTTTGAAATTTGACTGACTTAGCTATTTTCCTTATTTGTAATAGGAAATGCAAGTTTGGTTAATTTGCAAATTACCTTTTGTTTGTTTTCATTTATATCTCTCTTTCTTTTTGGACATAATTTTTTTTTTAAATATTTGTTGGGATAATGTTTAAAGTACTATTTGTGTTGACTTTAAATAGATAAATTTATTAGTCACAATCAGGTATTTGTCATGTTTAATGTTTTTATTTCTATTTTGAAAATATTTTATGTGTATCCGGATACTATACATTGTAAGTTTATGTTTGGTCACTTTATCTCTATGCTGGAATTGACCCTCAGCAATAAGAAACTTTGTTTATGGAAATATTTTAATGGCATTTTTATCTCAACCCTAAACACCAGTATAACAAAAATATAAATTCAGCTAATCAATAATTCATGGAAATGTAACACATAAACAATAAATATAAAAATAATTTCTCTAAACGTTTTTTATGCCAATCAGAACAATCAATTCACTGAAAATAAAAATTACAAGAAAAAAATTTTTCAACAGTAAATACGATATCGATGTATAAAAAATAATTGTTTCAATTGAAACATCAAGTATAAAAAATTTTTTAACATCATAATCATTATTTCTGTTTATTTACATGAGTGCTTTTTTTTTTTTTTAATCAATAAAAATTAAAGAAATAAATGTTTTACGAGTAAAACATAAAAATATCAAAGGATACGTAGTTGGATAAAGTTCGAATTAGTCGAAGAAGATATTTTGAAAATCACAACATCAGATGAAAGTTCATAATTTAGTTTCTTCGTTAAGAGGAATCATATTTCTCATTGAATGAGGCGGGGTGAAAACAAATTATCCATGATACAATCCAGAGCACCATACGGTAGGCATATCAGCTTTCAGAAAGACATTTATTAAGGAAAGGGATGTGATTTCAAAATACTTTTAAATTATCAGGAGCCCGATGCAGTTTTTCTTTTTAATCCAAGGGAGGTGAACAATATTGAAGTTTGGCTCTCTTAGTGGAATCCACAGCTTTCAGAATGTAGACATAACATGCAGCATACTCAAATGGGCGTAGGTATCATTAAATAAACTTGATGATTGAAGAGTTTATTTTTCGTTGAAGATACTGGATGAATTATGAATCACCGTGAGTTGCAGAAGAATTTCACTGATAAATTTTCTATTGTCCATACGAATGAGATATTTCATATTTTTGATGTACCCTCTTCCGAAGTTGACTTATTTTCAAAATTATTTTAATGCGATATTACATATCTTTGATGTACCGTACCCCCTTCCCGACCGTTTAATCCTGGCGACTTATAACTGCGTTGCCGAGTGGAAGGATTAAAACAGGTCATAGGCAGGGAAGGAGGGTACAAAATTTATTTATTAATTATTAATCAGAGCAGTCATGAGAGTGTGTACGAAAAGTTGCGCTCCTCGGTTATATGTTAGGGAAAATCTTGCAAAGTAAATCCGTAAAATGTTTCAATTTAGGGAAAGAGGGAAATCTTAGAAATTACTATTGGTTAATTAAAAAGATCACGCTATTCCCACGAAGCTTAAAGGGAGTAACGTCTTGCTTTTAATCAAATGCATGCCTGAGCCAAAAATAGATTTAAGAACAGGATGTGGCTTTTAAAAGTGTGAGAAAGTATTTCGATATATATATATATATATATATATATATATATATATATATATTGGCACGGAAATATCTGCTATGCTACGATCTCAATGTTTCGAGCTGGAATGAATAACTTCAACGAGTACACAGTATCTCCAATGGTATTGTTACTGATTTCTTGCACTAGTCGAAATAGTGACGAGGACGGATTCGGCTATTGAATGGAATTTTTGTTAAGACAAAACAAAACAGATTTAGCGACGAGCTCCGAAAGACAAGCGGCAGAGATAACTCTTAGTCTGACTAACTATAACTCCACTGTTCTCCGTTCCCCCTTTTATATAATTTTTCACCGCATCTCCAAAATTTTCGAATTGCCTCAAAGAGGACAGAACGTCTAGAATTCCAGAATCATCACGTAAAGATCTCGCGAATGCCAGCCAGTCTCGAAAACTATGGCGACTGGCAGGACAGAAAGGAACCAGCGATCGGGGATCGCCCGTAACAGTATCACGTGAATTTGATTTCAAAATTGCAACCCTATTATAATAAATGTTTTCTCAGTATTCTGAGAAATACCGTAAGAAAAATAAAGTAGGCATGAGGCAAATAAAAATATATAGTTTTAAAAAATAATAGCCCGCATAATTTTTACTAAAATTTTTATTTTTGCCATTTTGTCTGAGCTCAAAAATTTAAACCCCTCCCTTGCGTACCCCCCATGCACCCGAATATGATTAGAGCTACAAATAACTTCTGAGATTAACGGTAATGTTTTTGATTTTAAAATAATAAAAATTTTCCTTTTGTTGAATCAAAGATATTTTCACAATCTCTTACATTTAACCTTGCACTCTGAGTAGTTTAAAATCTTGTTAGAATGGGATGACGTAATGTAGGTTTCTCGATCCTGATGGGTTGTTGAAACGTGACATTTGTTTACGTTAGTAACTGTGCTTTCAAAAGATATGAATTCTTTCACTCTATATTTACACAGAAACTTAACACAAAAACAGGCATGAAACCATGTGCAACATAAGCTAATTATGCACCGAGGTTGCCAGGTACACAAAACTAAAATATAATACCATTGCAATAAAATACATAAACAAATAATAAATCTAAGGTAAGTAAATGAAGTAGAAGAAAGAGAATAATATTTCAATAAATTCGAGGTATGATACGGCATTGTATTTAATTAATTTCACGTTAATTAATATTTTAATTTATGTGGAGAAACTTAGCTCAACTTTAACACGCCATTTTTCTTATGAACGATCAGCTGGTGCTAACGTCATAGGTAACAAGTGTGGGTATATGTGGTCTTCTTCGTGAAGTGCGAGTATCCAATTGATACAAACATTAAATCAATTAATATACACAATACAGTATTTTTATATAATTTTTTTCCCGGACACTTAGACGTATAATGACGTCTAAAACGTAAGACCAAATCGAAAACAAGTAAAGCAACAACCGCACCTTTTTAAAACATCCCTTTTCTTATTAATTTCTTTCATTTTGAATTTATTGCGATCCCATAAATTGAGCCGTGGTGGCTCAAGAGCGTTCACCTTCCAATGATGTAAGCCGGATTCGAATTCCAACGAGAGCTGGTCAAGACGAATTCCGCACCCGGCTCGCGCGCACCACAGTGCTCGCGTAAAATATCCTCAGTAATAGACGTATCATGGGTTAGAGTCCCCTTGCCGCCGGGCTAACTAGGGTGGCTTTCATGGTTTTCCTCTTCGTGTAACGGAAATGCGGATTAGTTCCATTATAAAGTCCTCCGTGAAGGCAGATTTCCCCCAATACTTGATCCAGGAGTTCTCTTATCATCTGGATTGGGTTCAAAATGTCAAGGATACGGAGTTGAACATTAAAAGTCGTAAATCTAAAAATTGGGTCGGCTGTTCATGAACGGTTTTAGAATTTCATAAATTATGTCTATCGTTACCGTTATTTTTTGTTATTATCATTTCGATTTATTCAATAATCACGACGCCGTTGAGTAAGGTTTTTATTTTGTTTATTCAAATTCTGGTCTCCACTTCTGCGTTTTGAGAAGGGAAAAGAAAAACAGGAACTCGTGTTACGGATGAACTCAAGGAAGTGGCTTTTTCTCGACTGATCACCTACGTTTTTTAAAATTTCGAGAATCCCATTCGTCATCGTTGCTATATTTTTTAGTTATTTCTAACAATTTTTCTAGGACAACTATATACAAATATTAGAACTAAACATAAAATTAAAAGCTGATTACAAAAGCAGTGGTAACGTGAGGGATCTAACATGGGGAACCTTCTCCCCTGCGACTACCCGCAGCTTCAAGGAAAGGTTGCACCCCTGATGATAATAAAAAAAAAAAAAAATTAGGAGCATGTTAAGAATTAGTCGTAGTTATTAGTAGTGGCGTTCTCAAGACACAGGTCCTAGGTTCTATCCTCAGGCCGGACAAGGTTGACTCATCCTTTCAGTGTGTCGATAAAATTAGTACCAAGCATGCTTGAAGACTAAACACTGGAGGTTCCGTGTTCGGCTGACCACCCAACCGAAACATCCGCTCCTGCACTTTTGAGGCCATGGTCAAGAGAACTGAGATGGGCACAGTAGGCCATGGTAGTCTATTGGCTGTCACTTCACTAAGTTCAGTTTTTGTGTTTTAGCTTGAACAAACAGGCATCGGAAAGTAAGAACGTAGTAACTGGGCTGAATTTGATGTTATCTTTCAGCATATCTAAGTTAAAAATGTTGTTGGAATCACCTGCGTTATTGATATGTGCTTCTTTAAAAAATTCGACGTTCAGTTTTGCCATCATGTAATTGGTAATATCTTCGATTCTTAGTTCTTTTCTTATTGAGTTGTTATTAATGGTGATATGCCATATGAAGGGGGGAAAATTTTTTCAGATTTTTTTTACCTGACTCGGTTGTTGTTGTAGTTCATTTACGTCCCACTACAGCTACTACACAAAGTGCTATTGGCGACGGTCAGGGAAACATCCAAGAGGATGATCCGAAGACATGCCATCACAATTTTAATCCTCTGCAGAGGGGATGCCCCCCCCCCGCTTCGGTAGCCCGACGACCTGAGCGTGAAGTCGAGCACTTTACGGTAGAGTAGTTTAACGAGGACCCATACCGCACACCCTTGGTCCCTACGCAGTCTAATCCATGTGGTCATACATCCGCACACTGACCGCAGCCAGTTATGCTTGTCTTCGGTGATCTGCTGGGAACCGTGTCTTAACGATCAGTCCACTGCAAGACAGATTGTTGTATGGGCTTGGAACTAATAAATTAAGGTGAGGAGCATTTAGACATCTCACAAATGAGCTAGAACTTGCCACGCTTGACTGGAATCGGAGATGAATTTAGAAAATTGAATTATACCTCGAAAACACTGCACACACACGAATCGATATACACACACTATTTGTTTTCTCAAAGATCTATTAAATTGGGATGTGCAAAGCGCCATCTGTTGACTGCAGAATTAAACAAATGACTTTTGGGGGTCTAATCATTCGTCTGATAATTTTGACTTAAGTAATAGAGAGTTTCTTTTTAAGCGTGTCAGTTAGAGTCGTGAAGATCGGTGATAAGGAAGTTTCGAAGATGAAACAGAAATCGGTATGAAAAGTTTTCCCACGGTATAGCGTCCTCTGAAGAGTCTATTACAGCTATCCCCAAATGATATCAGCATCGGATATAAAATAAAAATAAAATAACCTTACAATTTTTTTATATTGTAATATTAATTGTGTTAAATTTGTTTTAGACTCACGACCTGTTAAAAATTTATAAATAACGGAAAACTCAAATGAATGGTGTGGATTTAAATAAAAATCACAATAATATAATTTCCCAGAATATTAAGCCTCATAATCATAGCATAAGCGGGGAGATACACCTGAAGTTTTTTAAATTTCTTCCGGTTTTAGGAAGCTTTTTATTGTTTACATTGAGTCTACCATTCATAGTGATTATTTATCTCAATAGTCACCGAAAGACAATTCTTCAACACAATCTCCGACAGTTAATATTTATCGCGTGTTTTGGAATGAGAGATAAATTTGAATGAGTCCATCAACAATTAATGCTTTCTAATGAATGATGCAAGAGTTGTATCAATCATGTTAATAAGAAATAAAATTAGATTACTCTAAATAAAGTTTAATGATTTAAAACATCTTGAATACAATTAAATAACATTCTAGAATACAAGTGGGGGGGGGGGGGAGAAGCTAGAATTACTCACCAGGGCGTCATCTCCAAACCTAATCACCTTTCTACTCTCAGGCAGCAACTGACCTTTCTACTCTCAACAACTGATTCCTAAATGGATGCAACCCCTACAGCAAGAGGGGACATTATCGATATTTTTGGCACACTTACTATTTTGTTACTCCTTGCTCTGCATCACAAGTTTCCGTGCAATAGTGTTTAGAATTTCTGACTCAAAATCAATAGGGATAAAAAAAAAATAAGAATAATACCTACGGATGTTATTCCTTTAAATGGCGTCAATTTATTTTGAGCGGTTTAGACAATTGTGCATATATTGCTAGAGAATGGGGCAAGAAAGAGTTATCTCCTAGGTTGTGATTAATTTTTAAGTTTTTTCTTCTTTATATAAAATCGAGTTTTATGAATAATAGTAAAAAAATAACTAAATAAAAAATATTTTTAAAAAAATGCGGTGCACTGACACCACTGAACGGTGCATTGGACCGTTTCAAGTTTTCTGAACTTACTTTTAATAAACTTTATATTTTTAAATTACTAACTGAGGTGAAATAATATTTGCGAAGAAAAAATTCGCCCGCGAGTTTACATAACAATATTTTTCGATATTTTCCGAGCAGTTAAAAAAAAAAAAATGCAATGGAAATACAAAACAGCGCATTGTTGTTCTCGTAGGCCATTCATGCAAGAGGTGCGATTGTTCTTGTTTTCCAATGGCATCATCTATGGCCAAGACTTCAACTTCTGCATCATCCGTTTATAGGCAGACACATTCATACATCCACAGATCCTAATTTTGACCTGGACCAGAAAACAGTCAATCTCCAATTCAGTACCCCCTTAGGTATAATTTATTACGGGAACATGGAGGAATTTATGACCCGGTAGATTTAACGTGCATCAATCACCATTTTCTACACAGTTAGGCCGGATGGATTCGAACTCCGGTTCTCACAAACCTAAGTCCAGCGCCCTTTCAACTAGGCTATCTCGGCCTTGTTAAGCGTATTCAAAATATATTTTTAGTGGTATTAATCCAATATAGATCAATGAAATATCAATCAGTGGCAGTTTGGAACAGACTACGCAACGAGTAACACACGGTCGCCGGCTAAATATGGCGCACTTAAGCACAGGTCATCGCGTGGAGGCCGACTGAATTAAGCCCTCTTAACGAAAGGGTTACCTCTTCTTAGAACATCAAATTTCGATTGGAAAAGCATACCCTCCAACATTTTAGTTTTGTGCAAAATCAAACTGCCAGGGGTAGTGAACGAAGACCAAAATTTATGAAACGAACAAAATCCACATAGAATCTTCATCAAAACTTTACAACATGGCCATTCCTAAATTTAGGACGGTCGGTACCTTATTTACGTCTCACTAGATCTACACAATGGCCTATTAGCGACGGTCTGGGAAACATCCTTGACGATGATCCGTGCCATTGCAATTTTGATTCTCTGCAGAGGAGATGGCTCACCTGCTTTGGTAGCCGGATGACATGCGCGTGAAGTGGAGTGCTTTACTGTAAAACAGTTTAACGAGGACTGATACCGCACACCCTTGGTTCCTACGCAGACTAATCCATGTGGACACCCACCCACTTACTGACCGCAGCCAATGATGCTTGACTTCGGTGTTCAACTGGGAACAGTGTCTTTACGATCAGCCAACTGAGGGACTCTAAATGTAACATTCATTATATCTGTTCCAGAAGTACCCTTGTCTTCTGGGTTCAACGATGGTAATAAAATAAAATATAAAATTAAGATAGGCGAATTACGTTGTTAATTAAAGGTCTGGAAAGTTTAGTCTGACCGCGCAATAACACGTAAGACCTTAGACATGATTTCCAAATGAAGTGACATAACTTACCTCTTTGCAGTTTCAAGACTGGTGGTGGCTAAAAAATCGGTGAACGTTTGGAAGCAAATAATTTTACACTTCTTGTTTATATTTATTTATTATTATCTCAGATAGCAAAATAAAGTTTAATTTCACTCAGAAAAAACTTTTAATGTAAACCTAAAAAGGTTTGTTATGCGGTTTACGTGTAAACCTTCTAACCTTAAAACAAGATCTGTGACAATTTGCTCTATTTTACTCACATTACCCTAATCCAGTGTTTCCCAAAGTATGGTACGCGTACCCCCAGGGGTACGGGAGCAGTTTAGCGGGGGTACGCGTTCATATGCGAAATATCTTGCAACAAACGAAAATTTAAACAATTTTATTTAAAAACAAAGCTAGCCATGAAAATTTACGATTACGTATTTTTCTATTGGCTATTTTTTGCTGAGTTGACAGTTATTAATTAGTGGTGTCAACAGCCAGTTGTGATTTTTAACTTTTGTGCAATTTTTTATAGCAAAGGTTTGTAATAAATTCTACATATTTTGATTGTTTTTATAAAATAAAATTTTTATCCCTATAACTGTTATCACAGCAAAAACAATATAATCCTTCTCACTGATGCGAATAAACTCATTAATAAAACTTTGTACCAAAAAAGAAAAAATAAACATATTTATAAAAAAAATAAATTCATTTTTTTATTAGTGGTACACATCATTTCGAAAAATTTAGAAAAGGTACACAAAAGACATAAGTTTGGGAAACACTGCCCTAATTCAAAACCTTAGCTTCTATAAAAAAACTGTAAATCGAGGTTGACTTAGGATTTTCAAGCATGAAAACATCCTTTAATAAAGTTAGTCTCAAGGTTAAAATAATCTATGTAATTATAAGATTTCTTTTCGCAAAGTCTTTTATGCTCAGCTAAAATTCACCTTGTCTTGAACTTTAAATGGTCAATGAAATTTGATCTCATCGTTACTGTGACGTCTGCTAAAACATCATTATGGACCTAAGTGACCATTTTACGTAAGTGACAATATTTTTTAAAAAAGCTTTGAAAAATAATTTTTAATCCTTTTACGATGAATGGTTTGAAATTGAAATATTTTTAATTTGTTGAAAAAAGGCTTTCAGTACAAACATTTTCGTGACAATAAAAAGAAAATTGCTACACAAGGTTACCGTATTACGGTTGTATGCTTTCTGGGATTATTTAATTACTGTTTCTAGGATGGGTATACTGCTCTAGAAATGGTTAACCCATTGAACTCTTAAAGTCCAACGTCACGTTGCGGGCCTTAAAGTCTACCCACCCTTCCCTAAGTGCAATGTGAACCAGTCTGCTCCTGCCCACCGTGTATTGGCTGCCAGAAGAGCCACCTGGTCTCCAACCCTGCTGCAATAGTACATGGCCTTGGGAACTTCTTGGATGAGTTCCTGGACTTGATTTAATGCTTCTTGTTGGTCAAGTGGGCATAAGCAACAACAACAACTCTTTAAGTTTTCAATTTGAGAAAATTTTTCAAACTACTTCAATATAAAAATTGAGTATTCGTCACCTATTTATAAAAAAAAAAAGGGCAGAAATCCTTAAAACTGTGGAATCTTTACTTAACTTAAAATATTACATATCTCTTATAAAACAGAAAGGTATTTTTATAATTTTCACTGAATAACTAAATGATTAATTTTACTTTTAAGTAATCTTGTCGAATATGGGCTTTTGCAAGACACCATCTGAGGAGAAAACTTGTCTGAAATATGTCTTTACCCTTACCTCTCAGTTGTATGGGAATGTACTACTATATTTTCCCCATCCATAATATTTTTTCATATTTAATTGTCGAACATATTTTCTAAAATTTCTACACTTCTTTTAGAACTATGTTTAATGCGGTTTTTTGTTCCATATAGTTTCCTAACTTAAAAGATTTTAATCTATGTGTAAATCAAAACAGAAACTAACATACTTCCTTCTCCTGTGACTGTCCACACGCTAATGGTGAAAAGTTCATTTTGATCGACAATGCTGGTGAATGCAGTAATATAAAAACGCCATACGTTTGTATGTAAATCTTTACAATGCATTTTAATTAGTTCAGAAAATTTTGAATGAACAAGCCTAGCTTCATCTTGCAAGTCACCGTGATGCAATACCCTATCGAAATTTAAGTGGTCAGTAATAGAAGAAAAGATCCATTTGGTCTAAACATATATTTGTACTCACACTTTTTAAAAATGACATTATTTCGATCAGAAATCATTCGAATGCGTTATTTTTAACCTGAACCTGACTAATATTTAAAATATATATTTTGTTTACTTTCAGATGAAAAGCTTTGTGGGTGAATTAGCGACATTTTGAAACTAGCTATAATTTGATAATAAAAAATGGGGGTATCTGAACTATTTTATTATAGATCTAAGAAAAGGTGGGACTAATGATTTTTTGCTTCATTTTATTTACCGTTATCGAGTTTGAAATTAAAGTCAAGAAAGCATACTCAAAACTAATGTGGATTAGTTGCGTTAAAATTAAAGCAAAGGGTCGAAAAATTCCCTTTTCACACCCCTGATACAGCGATAAATAAAATCCTGGGACAACATTCTCAAATGATGAAGATTGGTAAAGTCAAAATGATAAAGAATTTTACAAAGAAAATAACTGAATTCGGATCGAATATATTAAATCATATAATTCTATTACTGTAGAGCATGATTCCCAAAAGGGGTGGACGCACATATTCAGGCAAAGTAAATGCGTCTCGTAGAGCAATAAAAAAATGGTGACGGTGAGTGCGCCTTAAAAATGACAAGCGTAGGCGCGAGTCGTGGTGGCGCAGGAAATGACTCTGTCTCCCAATGAGATGACTCTGGTTCGAATCCCAGCGATGGCTGGTCGAACCCAGCTCATCCCTAGACACAGGACTAACGTAAAATATCCTCAGTGGTAGACGGATCATGAGTTAGTGTCCCCTTGCCATCAGAAGTTTTTGTGGTTTTCCTCTCCATCTAAAGCAAATGCGGGTTAGTTCCATCAAAAAGCCCTCCAAGAAAGCAAATTTTTCTCAATACTTGATACAAGAGTTCCTTAGTCTTCTGGATTTGGTTCAAAAGTATAAGGCTACACAGCTTAACGTCGGTTGTATTACATATATATATAGGCCTAGCATAAGGGATCACACTTTTTCTTTTTAGAAAACTGTTCGAACATATATGGGTATACACATATAACTCAAAATAAAAAGTGTATCTCCTAACATGCAACGCCTGTGGTGATAAGAATTACATTCTAAATTCATTTTCTCTTGACATTCATAACCACCACTCTAACAATGAGCAACAAGTCAAATTTTCATTTTATGACAAAACCAAGTTAACTACTAACCAAGCTTTAAGCCAAAACATAAATGTTTCATCTTTGCTCTAAATGTAAACAAAAACCGGTTCTTCTTAGATTCTTTATATAGCATGTGGAAGTGAGCACTGCCAAACGCCGTCATTGAACTCACGATCGTCTTGGTGCAATTTATATATGCAGCAAGATTCGGGCAATTAATTACTACCCACCCAGTACAAATCATTTGATCGACGTCAGGTGGGGGGGGGGGGGTCTGATCGAAAAACGCGAGATCCCTAGGCTCAGAACAATCAGGCACCCCTGATAGTTAATTTAAACAAAATTTATCCTCTGTTCAATAATGAAGAGCTTGTAAATTGTTTATAACATAAATAAATTTCGATACATTAGTAAATTTTACCTTACATCCGTTTCATTTTTTGTTAATTTTATAATTCTAATAGACAATTCTTATGAAAAAACACACAAAAGAAATTATTTGTAACTTTTAGGGAATTGAGAGTTTTAATTAAAATCCAAATTAAATAAAAAAATATATTGTGTGCTATTTATGACTAGAGCTAAATAATGTAAATAAAGTGAACAGATAAAGCTATATATAAAGAGTTTTGATGGGAAATGGCATTAGGCTAAGAGCAGCGGGTGGGTGATAGCGGTTAAAATTCGATATAGAATTTCGGGGAAATTTGTAACCTTAAGACTTCCAATTTATTTTTATGCCTAAGCTTAAACAACACGCCATCTTAAATTATTATTCTACTGTTTACAATATGACATATTTTATTTTGTTGCCGTTAGACAGCGGACGCAATTTCGAGTTTACGACTATCAACGTTTAGCTCCTTAATTCTGTATTTTTGAACCCAACTCAGGAGACAAGGGAACTTCTGGATCAAGCATTGACACATGCAAATGACTTTTTCATGGAATTACGCATTTTCATTACTTACAGATTTAAATCTGAGTGTCCTTAAAAAAACTTACCTAAATAATAAGTCATCATCATCTCATAAACAAAATTATATTAAGCGGACACGGGAAGTTAACTGAATTTTGTATGTCATCTAAACTGAAAAATTTTATGGGATGCTTGGTTATACTCTTTCTAAAAAAAAAGAAGAAGAAAAATTGCACAGCTGTAGTTTGGTTTTGAAAAAGAAACTAATTTATTGAAGCTTGCTAGTAGCATATTAAAAAAACTTTTTAAAAAATTTAGATTTCATTGTCCAAAACATAAAATGTACCCTTTTATCCTCACAGAAGTGAAATGGGCTTGAAATTCCCTGAGTTCCCCTTTTCTGTGTCCTTTATTGTTAGAATGTGGCACACCCTAAAAGGGTATCTGTGGCAGAGTGGTGTAAGTAATGTTGCTCTTCCCTGTGACTGAGGTTCATAGGTGCCCACCAGGTAACGCTTAATGAGCAACACTTCCAGCATCTTGTGCAGTGAAGAAAATAATAGTACAGTTCCATTAGAATAAAAAAATTATCAAGACGAAAAAGTTGTGAAACCGCTCTTTTAACTGTTATTTTTATTTAAATAATTTTAGTCAAGGAAATATTATCTGAACACAAAATAATTGAACATCCTCAAATGTTACAATAGTATTTATTTATCACTCAGTATAATGTATAACAATTTTATAATGCTGTTACTATTACAGAGAAAATACTGGTATTTATAGAATTTTAGAAGCAAATATATGATTAAGAACTGATTGTCGAAAAAAAAAAAAAAAAAAATAACAATGACATTAAAATAGTCTTCCTCAATCATTTAAAAATATATTAAACTATATATCTTTAAAATAGGAATAACAAAATTTTTATAAAACAGGAATTAATATATGAACACAAAACAAACTTTGAATAAATTACTACTGTACTTTTTTTTTTATTGCTAGAAGTTAAGTTCTCATTTAATACCATGGAAGCATCAGAAATGTACAAAAACAAATACATCTCATTAACTCATTATTTTTTTTTAACTCATTATTTCAAAATGAATCAATTGCAAGTTAAAAGCATAGATATTACCATAGATTAAAATTGTGTACATGACATTAATATTAAAATATTTTAGGTAAGTAATAATTTTTGAAGCAAGCAAAAATTGTTTTAAATATTTGATATCAATATACATAAAATTTATGAAAATTAGCTCACTATAAATCCTAACTAAAATGCAAAGAATTTTTTATTACGCGAACTCCTTTGTATCAAAATCAAATAAGTTAAATAATAACACCAATTTCAGCTTTAAACTAAATCACTTAAAAACTTCAGAGTTATTATGCAACCAAACTTCCAAGAAATATGTAACAAACTATGTTTTTTATTTCCTTTATTCATATCAAACAAATTAGTATTGTGGTAGGTGATTAATCTTAAATTTTTATTATTACCGAAATGTGCTGAAATATAATATTTGAAGATGTTAAAGCATTGAGATAATGTGATGACTTTGTAAAACTCAAGTGTCTAGTTGATGAATATTTAGGTATGAACGATTAAAAAGAAAAACTAGTTAATCAGGACTACAAATTAATAGTGGTATTTTGGACTGGGGCCTCTAAGAAATATTAATGTGTGGTCCCCTGAATCAACAATCAATGCAAAGGAATGGTATGCTACTTTGGTCTCTTTATTGTCACAAAATAGATTATTACACATTCTCTGTACTGTAATTTTTTCTTTTAAATTCACTTAATTCAGTTTAAAAAAACAAAGAGTCTAATAGAGACATGTTAACTGATTAGTGAAAATGAGTATGAAATAGTAATATCTTTTAGTCACTGGTTCACAAACCAGTAACTTAGTTACTTAATTTTTCCGCCCTAGTTATATCAAAAATAATAAACCATTTAAATTTATTAAAGGGTATCTCGTTTAAACTAATAGTGAAAAGATTAAAAACTTGAATTAACGAGTAGGTAAAATGATAATTAATGTATGTGCTCTTGAAACCAATATATGTTTGAATGCATTCAAGATACATTTCACTAGTGAAATGCAGCTTTTCTGGCAATAGGGTTATTAAAAACAAAATTTCTTCAACAGAATACAAATGTTTTTTATGTCTTAAGATAGCAGATATTTTGGCAGCATTCAAAAACAGTGGCAGCATTTAAAAACAATAACTGTAAATTGAACACCATGGTATTAAATGTTTACAGCTTAACATTTTTCAGTGATTTATATTTAAACAATGCCTCATATTTACAAGCCACCGAATTCATCGTCTAGAGTTGACGCCTACAATAAATAAATAAATGACAGACATTCTAATTTATTTCCTTTTCACAGTTACACCCCTCAAAGTCCAAATTTCAGGCATTCACATCACAGCCTGAACGAAGAAAAGAAAGAAAAAAAACCTTCCAAACGTTAAGAGTCCACCCTAAAACTTATGTGACAAGTTTTCAAGTCATGCAGGTTTAACTTCAGCCAATTTAAGGTTACATCCTCTGCTACCTGAAAACAGTAAGATGAAGATTTTTAATATAATAAATAATGTGAACAATGCACATGCATCAATATTTCAGGTGGTTATTATATACAAAATTGAAGAAAGGTACCTCTTGCAATAATCATATATCAGTTTACTCCCTAAGCGTTTTTAGAAGGGCGGCCTGCCCTTTTATCCCTATAAATGCGCCCTTTTGTAAAAATAAGCCACCATCCCTTAAAACACTGCCTTTTTTTACTCATATTCCATTAAAAAAATAATTCACAATTAAAATTGTCTGTGTTTATAGGTTTAATTCTGATTATTATTACAAATATTTACTTTGTTAAGATTATTCTCAACTGCTTAATTTTTTTTTTCTTTTCTAATTTAATTCAATTTGCTAAGTTACTTTCTCTTTCAGGGGCAGAGGGGTCAACATGTTAATAAATTTTAAGTGATTTTAAAATTATTTTTTAAATACATAGCTTTTTTAAAAAATAGACTATAAATGTTCATTTTTTTTCCAGTTTAATCTACAGTAAAAACTTTCAAGTTGTTTATCAATTAAAAAATTTTTTTAGTTAACTTATATAAAAAAAAAAAAAAAATTAAGATCAAGTTCAGAAATTGTCCTTTAGCCGACCTTTAATTATTTTTTTATATACTATTAATTTTTCTCATTTTGACAATGTGTGAGAATTTCTTTTAGCAATATATACATAAAATAGTATAAGAGAGTAATTAAAAATCTGTTGAAGATCGAATTCAGATATTACATAATATTACATATTTTGATAAATTTTTATAGCATTAAATGAGTGCGCTTTCAAAATTCGATGTGCTCTTTTCTGTGAAGCACCCTGCCTTTTTCTATTCATAGGGAGAACTCTACATAGATTTTAGGTTTCTTAAAGGGGAAAAGAAAAAAAAAACAGAACATTTTTTGAAATTGAAGCAAACTGTATGACATTAATGCCTGATGAACTAAGTTATTATTACATATACTAATTATTGTACTACAGTTACAACAACCATTTGATACCATATAAATACTGCATAGCAGTTTACAGTTATTTGGCTGCGAAAAATTAAAGGGTAGATTACATTTAAGAGTATTACATCAAATTTCCATCTTGTTGTATTTTTATTTATGTTATCAATATTTAGTGCTTATACATTACTAAATTAATTTAAATAAATTAAATATGAATATTATGTGGATATTCTTAAAAATATACACGCTTTCACTCACAAGAAAGTGGGCATAAATTGTTTTGCGACATTGGTTTGAGCGCTTATAGCTTAAGGGGACTTTTCTAAAATCTAGTGTGAATTACACAAAAAAGTTTAATATATTTGAATATTACCTATTATCTGATGCTGCTTTGATGATTTTAACAAGAAATAAACTGATAAAGGCAACTGCGGCCATTCCAAGTCCAGCTTTCACCCACATTGTCGAGTCTTGTGCCATCGGCAAATGCCTGCAATTGGACATCAATTAATTAGAATAAAAAATGGATATAACAATATATTTACTATTTGAGCAACAGCTATCTAATTTTTTAAGTGTGAATGTGACAAAGCTAAGTTTTTAAATGTAACACATATTAATTGAAGAGCTTAGAATTAGAAGTTTCTTAGTGTTGCCTTTGAAAAAAAAAAAAATAATTAATCAGGGTAATATGGTATTTTAATCTTATGCAACTACAACATTAATTTATTTTTTTTTCAAGTCAATTTCTAAAAACCTCAATGGATGAAGATCAGTAGTAAACACGATAATACAAGTAGCAAACAATTGTAACAAGTTTTTTCTGTGGTCAAAAAGAAATGCAAAGTAATAAATCAGTATTATAATAATAATAGTGTCAGTATATATAAGCAGTAATAATAGTAGTGTCAGTTTAATAGTAATATAATCAAGAATAAAAATTGGGTTATGAAACAAAACATGCTTAAAATACAAAGTAATTCTTTATAAAAAAATATAAACAATGCATGCAACAGAAGAAGTTTTTACCCACCTGGACTGACACAACAGCTTCCAAGCAGGTTTGTAGACACTAAAGAGGAAAAGATTTAAACTAAAGAAAGTTATACTTATCAGGATTATTACAAGTAAATTTCCTAATTTAACCTTCCAGTAAAGTTATCCTCATCATAATTTAGTGTTCTACTTTATAACTTATAGAGATTCACTTGAAAAAATACCTCAAGTTTTCTGGAAAAAAGTGTATATAAGGGGCATATTTATTGACTGTGGACAATTTCTACTTTCATAAAGAATAGATATATTTCTTTCTGATCTTATGTCATAAAATTTTAAAACTAAGTATAAATGATTAAAAATTATCACAATTATAAATAAACCTTTTTATTCAAAGGAATATAAATACCTACTTTTCCTAATAATATTAATAGACTTCAATTATTGAAAGAGGTTTGTATATTATGTAATGATAAAAAAAGGAAAGAAAACTAAAACTAGATTCGGGAAAATGATATAAAAATTTAAAATTACTATATTTTGATTATTTGTGTGAACATCAAATTTATATGCTATAAATATGTTTTGAATCATAATTAGGCAAGATACAGAACTAATTTTTTTTTTTTATACTTTTTATCTGTAGAATTAGTATAGTCAACTCTGAAATTAACTTTTGTTATAAAAATAAACTGAACTTGCTGAAATACGAGTAGCGATGTTTGATTTTTAAATCGTGTGAATAGAAATCCCTGATTTTTGAATTTTAAATTCCGTGAATATGAATCAAAATGAGTAATTTATAAATGGGATGACTAAGAATTATGATGTGTAATATTTAAATCATGTGAATACAAATCACAATGGTTCTTAAAATTACTTGAAAACCAGTCACGATGTTTGAACTTTAAAACAAGTGAATATGAATCACGATGTGTAATTTGTAAATTGGATAAATAAGAAATATATTTTTTTAAAAAGTATACTTTCAAATTGCGACAATTCCTATCGCGATACTTGATTTTAAAATCTTGTGAATACAAATCGCAATCTCTGATTTTGAAATCACTATAAAAAACACATTGTGATTTTGAATTTTAAAGTGCATAAATATGAGTCACGATTGACATTTTTAAATCCCAGGAATATATATCACAATATTTGGTTTTAAAGTCATTTGAATACGAATTACAATCTTTAATTTCTAAATCCTGTGAAAACAAATCAAGATGTGCTATTTCTACACAAAATGTGGCTGATACGAAGAGTGGAAACTCACTTGTGTGACCTGGAAATCAAGATAAAATTGTGATTGCAGTTTGTAAATAAGGTCAGTATGAATCGCAAAAAAAAAAAAGATTTAAAAAAAACATGGAACATTTGAAGAGTAAAGATGATTTGTAAATCAAGCGAATATTAATCGCAAATCTTGTAAACACAATTCGTGATATGAAAATCATAATACCAGAAGAATAAAAACAAATCTAAAGAATTAAATTTTGCTTATTAGTGATATAATCATGCACAAAATCAAGCAGAAAAGATAAACATTTTTAATAATTCATGTTATTATAATTAAAATAAAATTACACATTAATGAAAAGAATAAATAATCTAAATTTTCAAGTATGTATCGAGGGTGTTTTAAATTATGAGTAAAATGTTGAAAAATATAGCTTACAATGTTTAACGTTTTGCTAATAAAGACTTAGTCAACCAAATGAATTGCCCCCAAGAATAAGCTAGTCACCATTCAATTTTAACAGCTACATCTAACTATTGTCAAACAAGGAGATCTCAATGTATCGCTTGTATACTGATAGAAGTGATACCACTTCTATCAGTATAACGTGGTGTACTGATAGTTTACAAGATTTTGAGATCTCTTCGATAGGTCGGCTAAATGTTACAAATAAAATTGCTACTAATTCTAAAAAAAAAATTAGATAAATTTACAAATAACCACAATGCAATAACAATTTGCACAAAAAATATATAAATAAAAAATTTAATACATGATAAAAAAGAGTGACTATTTCATGCATGTTTCTTCATTGATTTCATATGAATGTAAAAAAATATTAGCAATACAAACACTAAATGTTAGTGCATACAATTTCAGGAATTAACTCACACTAGAAGTGCAAAGCAATAAAATATAAAATAGAAATTTGAAGAAACTATTTTTATGAAAACAATTTCTATTAAGGACGGCAATTTTGAAATTTGCTTTGGAGACAAATTCAGATTTTTTTGTTAAGAATTAAGTGTGTTAAAAAACTTGACTATGCATAATGCACTAACTTTTGTTGAATTAAAAAATTATGATTAAAGCCCTATAGACTGTGCAAAAATGTTGAAAATGGCATCATTTATATTTTTCCCACTTGTTTAAGCTCATTTTTTCCATGAAGCTTCAAGTTTTTGACCCAGAACAAGTGACCCACTTAAAAATTTATGACGACCGTATTGTGTATTTTAAAGTATTCCATGGAAGAGTGATCTATCAATAAAACTTGAGTATATTGCATACAAATAATACTTTAACCAAGGCTTAATCAGAGTCTGGAATTCAGAGAGATTTAAAGAACCTACAAGAAAAGCAAAGTATAAATGTTTTCTATGCAACTTAATTCTAATAGTTGATGAAACAGCTGAATCCTCTTACTTCCACGTTTTAACAAAACACAGATAGAGTTAGAAAGAATATTTAATTTTGGATCAATCTTACTTCAGTTTTAAAAATTACTGAGATGTTGAATATGGTTATAAAAAACTTAGTTAAAATCTTTACAGTAATTGAAAAACTGCAATTAAAATAAAGAAGAAAATGAAAGGTGTCTTTTTTTTATAACATGAGTTATTTTCTGTTTTAGTTATTTTTTAAGCATATCATTCTATTCTTCAGAATCTGTTTTTTAAAAAAATTGTCGCATACTAGTTGCATCATTTGAAAAATAAATTCAGAATTATTTATAGGGTACAGATAATAATAATAATGAAAATATTTAGATAAACAAATTTTTTGATTAGGTTAGATTTGAAAATTTTTTAGACAAAATAAAATTTTTAATCATACAATGACCCATATCAATAAAGATAACAGAGATACATACGGATATGCAGCCATAGTGGCAAGCTTAATATATGCATCTTTGCGAATAGCACCATTTGCAGTAAATGCTTGTAGAGGTGGAAGTTTGTGTCTTGCACAGAATTGCAAAGGTTGCATTCCATAGTCCTGTACAGCTGTGGGCAGATCACACTTTGATCCAACAATTAAAACTGGAACTTTACTATCAGCAAAATATTTCTAAAATGAAAAATATTTGAAAGCGTCAGAAGAATTTTTTGATCACTTTAATGAATAACAATAAATTATAACTACTGTTAAACAATCAAAACTCATCTAGATTTAAAGCCTAAGGTTATCTGTTGCTATAGAAACAAATGTGAATCCATTACGACTGATATCGAGATTTTAAAATTGATAAACTTATATGCAAAGAGGTAACAGACCCACATGGCCCACAATTAACTGGGTCAGTTGGTCAGAGATCACTAAAATCAAACATGGGCCACTATAAATAGTAGCTAGCAATCGTAAATACCGATTTTGGTCTACGGAACGAAAAGGATGGTATGGCAATCCGAATCCCTTTTTAGCTGCAATCAGAAAAATGGAAAATTTTGATTTTTGCATGCCTCAGTGAAACGAAGCTAGACTTCTAGATTGCTTGTGAATTGGTTAGATTTTCTGAGGAAAGGAAAAAATTTGCTTATTGATGCTTTGGAGCCTGAGACCAAGACATTTCCAAGATCTTTTGGACCCTCAGACCAAGACATTTTCTGCAGAAACTAACAAAATTTAGTTCTTGATACCTTGAACTCTCGGACAAAAACTTTTCCTGGAGAAACTAACTAAATTTATTTTCTGATCCTTCAAATCCAAGACTTTTCCAATAGAAATTAACAAAATTTAGTTACTGATCCCTACTATTCTAACAGAGAATATTGCCATGAAGTCAAAACAATAAAAAGTAATGAAATTTTATTATTATATTTTATTATTTACAATAAAGAAATTTTATTATTAACATTTTTATCATTGAAATAAAAAATATAGAAAATCAAATATAATTCTTATAAATATTTAGACGATTCTGTTTCTTACGGAGAATAGTTATAAAAAAACAAAGGACAATTCATAGAAATTAATGAACTTACCATGAATATTCTAGCAACATACTCAAATGAACGGCAGTGACTCGCATCATACATCAAGCATACAACATCACAATAGAGTTCAGGGGGAGTCAATGTGTCATTCATGCCAAATATATCTACTTCGTGCATCTATAAACAATTATATATATATATGTATACATTTATATGTGTGTGTATGTATATTATGTGTATATGTATATATATACATATGTATGTATAAATATAGCATAATAAATAAATACAAAAAAACACAAAGAAAATTAAGAGAAACAATGAGTTTCATTTATTGCTCATAAGCTGCAAATAAATAGAACTCATTAAATAAGTTCAAAAAGAAGATAAAACAAAGGAAAATTACAGACAAATGAAAAAAGGGGAAAAAAGAAAATGATTTAAAAAAAAAAGGATAGAATTCTTTTTAAAAAAATCCAGAAAAAAAAAGAAGATATAATCTTTTCATCAGCCCACACGACTATACCTGCAAAAAAGAGTGCTTTCTAATATTCTATTAATATAGCCAAAGCAAAATATATCAATACAATAGTGTGCCCTCAAAAAATTTTTACAAAAATTACAACAAATAAAATAGAACACAATAAGTAAAAATAACACGTAAAAACAGAATAGAACATAAAACATAATCTATAAAGCAAGTAGCGAAATTAAATGAACTTACATGAACGGGACATTTTTCAAGAATGATTTAAAATATTTTTGCAACAAGATTGCCAGATTGCAAGATATATAAACAAAAGCGCAAATTGAGATAGCGTAAATAGAGGAGTTTCATTTTATAGTGCATTCTTGCTGCATCATTGAAGTGCGTTTGATTTGTTAGTTACCAAGGATGGGCCCGAAAATGGATGTGCGCAAGGTAATATTATACTGGATAATTTAAACAAGTTGACTATAAATAATTTTAGAAAATAAATATTCATTTAAGAAAAAAATATAAAATGGAAAAGAGAAAGAAGCATGAATTGCCTGTTTTGCACATAATTTTAGCCACGGATTTGCCCGAAATGGACTTGCACATGGAAAAATTACATAAATTAACAAAGAAAAATTTTCAGTAAGTAATTTTTGCCACAGATTTGCCCGAAATGGATTTGCTCATGGAAAAATTGTATAAATTAACAAAGAATTTTATTAGTAAATAATTTCAGCCAAGGATTTGCACGAAATGAATTTGCACATGAAAAAATTACATAAATTAACAAAGAAAAGTTTTTAGTAAATTATTTTAGCCACGGATTTGCACATGAAAAAATTACATCAATAAACAAAGAAAAATTTTTAGTAAACAATTTTGGCCACGGATTCCCTTGAAATGGATTTGCACATGGAAAATGTATACAAATTTGAAAGAGTTTATTGATTTGTTTTTTGGATAAATAAATATTACTACATATTCTTTTAATTCTATTCATTTCATTAAAAGTAGTGTTTAAATAGATGCTCCTAGAAACATTAGAATTCCAAGTAATAAGTTTATTTATATTAAAATTAAAATCATTTCTATTATCGTATAAATCAACAAAGCAGATATTTTCTTCTTTTATAATACCCAAATCCAAAAAATTGAAATTATGTATATTTCAATGTATTCTCTGTAAGTATATATACCATCATAACATTTTGTTCCTTCATTCTTTTCCACTTGGCAATTCTTTTGTTCTTTGTGTTTGGTTATAATCCTGGATGATTTTTAATTTAGCTGTTAAAGTGTTATTAAAGTTATGTTTTAATTTCGTATTTTTCCTTTATTATCTTTGACGATTGACTATCTAAAATGCAGAATTTAATACACCCAACCTATCTTGCAAAAGAAAAGTGCCAAAATCTTAATTCATGAAGACAGATGAGATATTTTATGAAGGTTAATGAATACTCAATTTTCAATAAAAAGACTTTTGTTGCAGCAAATAGGAAATCATTCCAAGAAGTAATAATCATATAGAAAATCCCCTTTAAAAGATATGGCGCCATGTTGCAGACTAATAAAGATATTTTGTCTATGCTTAATTACGAAATTAAAAATCTTGCAAATAATTCTCAACCAAAATTACCATATGTAACAGTCGGTCTAGCAAAATTTAGTGCTTTTTCTCTACATATCGTTAATATAAGCTATGCCACTAGGTCCATCAATGCTGTAATAAAAATCTGAGATGAAGTAAAAATGTTGCATCCATCACTTTTTTTTATAAACATCGGAAGACATTATATACATATATTAAAATATATTAATTTTTTTTAGAAATTAAAAAATAGCAGAGATTGTAAAATATTTTCAGGATTATTATAAGAAAGATCAAAAATTAAGTATTCAGAGAAGGATAATAAGTTAATAAAAAACTATATATTCTAAAACTTACAAGAACATATTTTTCTTGTCCATATACTTGCAATGAGTTTATTGTATAGGGAGTGAGCTCAGCTTTATTAATGGATGCCTGCAACTGAAGCGTCTTACCTATGAAGCCTTGCATAAAAGATGTCTAAGAATAAGAATAAAAAAATCAGATTACATTGATTTAATCACATCAATAAAATAAAAATCAAACACTTATTCATACTTTTGATCAGCGTTAATAAATTTAAATCACTAATTTACACACAATAAGTTCCATTAAATTGTTTTTCCGATTTAGAAGATGGATTTTGTTTTTTTTAATTACTTTGGGGACAAAAAATGTCTAAATTTAAAATTATTTTAAAATAAATAATTCAAGTTCCACTCCAAAGTAGTTGTTTAAAGAATATCATCAATGATTTGGGAAAAACCTACCAAATAGCATTATTAATGTCATCAGAAATATCCCAAACCCTATAACAGGGTGCGTAGCCAAATCTTTCACAAAAAAATAAGCACCTTTTAAGTACTTTTTAAGCACTCAAAAAATAATTTTAAGCACTATGTACATTAACAAAATGCAAAATAATTTTCAAAGACTTTACATGTTCATGATAAAATAACTAGTTTCTGACAAAGAACTCTTTTCTTGATTATATTAGCCATTAAAATACGTTCAAGAGATTTTTCGCTTCGATTTCAGAGGGTAGAAAATGAAGCTTGAAATTGAGAATATCTTGCAAAATGCAGCAGAGTTGCACATGAGAGTGCAAGAATCTCACCAAACCCAGCTCACTAGACGCACAAGCGGACTCGCAAGTATTTCACCAAACCTGTAAAATGATTGGCGCTTTCATACACTATGGACTGACGGTACATTGATATTGAAAGTGGTTGAATGAAATCTGAAAACATTGAATAGAAAAATATTAAAAGTACGTTTTCACATAATACGTGACGAAAATCGACATTGCCTTTCATAAATCTCATTTTCGAAAAGGGAAAATTAAGCACTTTTTAAAAACACCCTCAAGGGCTTTTAAATTAACAAAAATCGAAAATAAGCACCTTTAAGCACTTTTTAAAAACGCTACACACAATGTATAAGCATATGTCTAGTTAAAAAGAAAGAAAGAATTTAAAATCTGTCATGTGAACCTAAATTTGTATGATTAAATGATCCCAATCCTAATTTCTGGATTGTAAGCTGAGCATTAACAAAAACTATGCTGACAAAAACTATTTGAATAAAAATGAAATACACAGTGGTAAAAGTGACTCAAAGTGAAAAAACCTTTATCTGCAAAACATCAATATTAAGATATCACTTTATATACCAATCATGAATCAAATTTCACATAATATGATAACTAGCATCTATAATTCAATTGTCTACTAATGAATAATATCACGCCTTTATAGTAGCTAATTCAGGGAAAAGCATACTTCTTACAAGAATCGTGATATTGGATTTTAAAATTTTGTGAATATGAATCTTGATATTGGATTTCAAAATTTTGTGAATATGAATCGCGATATTAGATATTAAATACTGCAATACTGAAATACAAACTGCAATATTGAATTTCTGAATAGCGTAAATACGTATCCCAATGCATAGCTTTTAAATCATGCATAAACACGAAAATCGATTTCTGATATTACAATCTCGTGAATAGGAATCGCCACATTGGATTTCAAACTAGTGTGAATACAAATAACAAAATTGGATTTTAAAAATATGAAAATACAAATTGCGATAATGGATTTTTATAACCGTAAATAAAAGTTGTGATGTGCGATTTTGAAATCGCGTGAATATGAATTGCAATGCGAAATTGTAAAATCAAATAAATTCTGAAATCGATGTTTGATAATAAAATCGCGTGAATATGAATTGCCCTGCTAGAAGATTACCGCGCAACTTAAAATACGCCAAACCAAAAGGATCAAACTGGTGGAAGAATCACATATATGTAAACGTCACGTTAACAGGATTTCGCATAAGTCCACAAATTAAAAACTTATATTCCGAAGACGAAGAGTTTTTAATTTGCAGAAGTCCACCAATTAAAAACTATTTTGTCTCTAAAGAATTAGTCTTGAGATACCCTGAATTCTGCAGATATTCGTGGGAAAATTACAGACCCTGTTTCTAGTTTTTAGATCTGGAATACAATTACCCCAGAATACAGTAGAGTCTTATTAATCAGAACTCTGTAAATCCAAAACATTAAGGAATACTGATTCTACCAGCCAAACCCTCAACGAGTATATGAATACTTCCTCAACACCCAATATTTAACATCATCTACTCGATAAAAGATTCTCTACCTTTTCATACCTAAGGAACACTCTTTAACTGCATATTTTTTGCTGATGAAATATGCAGTGACCAGATACGTACCATGAGCCATTAACTTACTCATACAAAGTGCATAGAAAGTCCTGTGATTAAAGTGGGAATCACACATATTTATCCAAGAGTTTTAACAGCTGATGTTCTCTTCAGAAGGAGAAGGTTCCAGGTCAGTTTTGACCTCTATTAGACAAATAGAAGAGTTTTGTGCGTCTTTATTACTGGTTACCTTTTGACTTATTATTGGGCAGTACCAGTAATGAGCCAAAGAGTTCATTACTGGTTATCCTTAGGCTCATTATACAGCAGCAGCAGTAATAAGCCTAAGGTGCTAAGTAATAGTCTACTTGTGGAGCCCACTACTTTATACATTTGAAATGAAAACGTTCAAATGTATAAATTCATTGCCACATTGAAAAATTACTGCTGAAATTCTAATGCATCACAATGTGACATAATCATAAGATGCAGCTTTGTCTTATATAATGTCAACAAACATTACAAGAAACAGAAATTTCAATCTGAATTTTCGATAAGAACATTAACAGCGAGGAACTACTGAATACAAATCAACATACTAACCTTTCCAGCACCTTGAGGTCCAACCACTTGGCAGTGAAACACATTCCTGCTGGTCTGCCTCCGTTGGAGGTCAAGCTTTTTCTCACGGGTAACTGTGGAGGGATAAAAGTAATGCAAATGAGTTGCATCCTAAATAATACAGGTATGAGATTGCAAAACAAAAGAGTGGGAAAAGTATGATTTTGAAAACAATGTAGAAAACTATTTTGTCTACAGTATTGCGAGACTTTCAGAAAAACTTCTCCATACATCAGACTTATGTGGTTGCGGATTTTATAGTTACCAGGGTAAGTCAATTCAGAAAAGGATGTGGGGTGAATAGTTTTGTCAAGATCTACTCCTTCATTTCTTCAAATGCACCCCTCATTAGAAACATGCTCTCCTGTTAACATAGCAGCAGACAGTCCCAGACATTTAGTCTGGAGGAGTTTTCCCCAAAGCCTAACTAACAGAACATGTATCAACTACTGATATTTTTGTTTAAATATTTTTTCAATTGATGAAGAGTAGCGGATTAAAGTATTATAAAATAACAATTTACAGATTTTGAAATGCTAACAAGTAAAGGATTGATACACTTTTTCACTAATAGATCAAGAAGCCAAAAATACAGCATTTGAAAAATGTTTACATTATCTTAAAAAATTTAAGTGTTATTTAAAATATGATTACAGTCGAGTCTCAATAATTTGAGGTGGACGGGACTGAACCTAACTTGATCTTACAAAAACTCGAATTATCGAAAACATTAGAATTAAAACGTTAGAAACGTATTTAGTTAAAGAATATATTATATTTAAAGAAAATTTGCTTACATTAGAGGACCAGGGAACATTTACTTCATTAAACCAAGTTATAATATTCATTATATTACTGTAACAGATTATTTGTACTTTAAAATAATTGTCTAATGCTTTAACACACTATTCACACATTTCAGAGTTAAACACAATATCGTTTTTCAACATTCAGTCGTATTAATCGTTGTAAAATCAATGGAGTAATTATTCTACATGTTGTGCGCATCATTATTTGGGAGCAAGACTGACTTAATTCACTTGCTTGGATTTATGAGAAACTTGGACAATCGAGAATCTACTGTAAATAAAATTACAAGGAATGTGATAGACTTAGATAGAAAAGCACCATAATATAATGATGGTGATAAATAGTAAAGATAATTGACTTGTAATAGATAGAAAAGCACCGTAGGAAAGATATAAACTTTTCTCTTTTGAAAAAATCTAAATTCCCAGCCACTGAGCTCAATTTTATCAATCAATGGTTTTAAAAGTTTTATTAATTAGTTATTATACATTTGTAAAAGTGTATAATAGGAAATTTTGGAAACATAATAATCTTTTACAAAAAAAATATTTTTTTTTTTTAAAATGTGAGAAATTTTTGAATCCGTGAGAGAATTTCATAGATGACAATAATCTTTATTAAATCCAACAATTGGAAAATACCTATTATGGCAGATAATTGATTTTCATCAGCATTTGAAATATATCCTAAGTAAGCTAAAAATTCCATTAGTCTATTCACATCAATAGCTGCAATTAGCCTGAAAAATAAATACAGCTTTAACTATTAATTATTTCAACTATCATTGGCATAAAAAAATTATTTAGTAAATTAGTTAAAAAACATTTCGTAAGTTTTGAGGATTAAAACATAGAGTATGAACAAACAATAGCAGCAATGAATAAATATAAAGATTGGCACTGGAGTTTTTCCTGTCAAGCTTTGAAAACACTGATTCAGCTGATCCAAATTAAACAAAGAAAATATTAAAAATTCTTAAAATATACTTATGTATCAGAGTATACTAATTAGTGTCAAATTTTTTTCTGTAGTTATAACTACTAATTATCTTGTTTTACCAAGTAGCTCAAATTTTCATACAAAAAATAACTTTGTTAAACTTTTATGAAACATTGTGCAAATAAATGGACCATCCTAAATAACTTTTGATTTAATATTCAGACGTATTTTTCATCTCAATGGCACAAGGGGATGACCTCAAATATGGTGGTAACTAATATGTGCAGACAATATTTTAAGTTTTGAATACAGACAAAAAAATGGATTTTCTCTGAATAAATAAACCTTTTTTCGACTAATTCTGATTTTTGATCCCAAAAGTATAGGGGATAGCAACAATTTGGGATATATGGTCTATTTGTCAGCAGAGCACTCACAAGTTTGGTCACCTTGATGCCAATTTAACTTTTTGTGTATTTCGCTATATCTGGAGACATTTTTAAGCGAATTGAAAAAATCTTGCACACAATTATAAAAATCGTTTATCCAAAGACCATTCCATGTAAAAAATAACTTTCAGTATATATTTATTATTTTATTTAATAATATTTGAATTGTAATGTATACATTGTTTTGCATCATTTAAATGAATATGATTTTACATGATAAAATAAAAAATTTGAGCAATATCCTTACTGAGAAATTAAATTTCAATGGCAAAAGTTTTTTTTTTTTTTTTTATTTTTATTTAATTTCAATGATTCAATATTTAAAATTCAATTTCTCAGGAACTATTCAACCGATTTTGCTAAAATTTTATGTTTTGCCACGCAAAATTATGTTCTTTAACCTCTTCGAGACGAGCGAGTCATATATGCATTCTCAGAGTGTCAATAATCAGGGTAAAAAAGATAAAACTGGTAGACAAACTATTTTTATAGCAGTTTATTTGTGGACGGCGTAAAAATAGTTTGCTTTATTTAATTCACCACTACTTAGTTCGAATAAAAAATAAATAGTTACACTTTTAACATACAAGGATTTGATGTGTTAGATTTAAAGTGAAAGCAAAAATAAGTCTGTCAAATAAGCCAGGCCCAAACTTAAGCTACCGTATTTTATTTTTGACTATCCTGATTCCGTATGAATACATTTAGGACTCGCCCATACCGAAAAGGTTAAAATGATGCAAAAAATTCTATAACTTACAATTCGAAATTTTTTGACCTTTATTAAATAAAGTAATAAAAAATAATAAATATTTACCAAAAGTTTATTTTTCCAAGGAATTTTCTCTGGATAAACGAATTTTAAAATTGCGTGCAAAAATGTTTCAAATAAGTTCTCAAGATAGTGAAATTCGCAGAAAGTAAAGCTAACATTTTGGGGTCCATACTTCAAAGTGGAGGACCTGACCAAACTATAAGATTGAGTCCTAGAACGTGAAGATCCGATCATTAGATAAAAAGTTATTCAGGGTGTTTTTTTTTTTTTTTGCACACTCTACAATGTGTATGCATTTGCTATAAAGACATTTTGTGACATTTTGTTTTAAATTTTATGAAAAAAATTATTTAAATTTCATGAGGCTGATAATAGAGCAAAAGCTTACAGTTTAAAATACAAGTTAAAATATGAACAATCAATAATGTGCTAACATTTGACAAATGCTAAGAGTCAATTATTCCTCAATACTTTGCAACATTTAACTAAATATAATTTTTTACATAACATGATGTTTATCACCATATAAAATGAAATAAAAAATACCTGGCATAAGAGAGCTTATTAATATGAATGTTTTCAAATGTAGTAATAAAAAAAATAATAAAAAAATAAAAATTTATATGAGTTGAAGGTTAGAGTTTAATAATGATAAGTACTTACGTCCACTGTGCCAGGTACCCTTGCAGAGTAATCCAACCAACATCATTGGTTGGCACAACATTCACAATTTCAGGTCCCCAAGCAATCACTGGACAGGTACTAAAAAGATCTGAAACTTCCTCTGGAGATAGGCATCCATCTTTGTCCTATTAATTAAGAAGACATAAATAAAGATCATATAGTACCACAGCAATAACACCATTAATGAATCATTTAATTTATGTAAGTTGGCATATACTGAATTCAACTTGGTAAACACAGACACAAGAAGCAAATAATAGTTTGCATATATGTTACCATGAATGAATTAAATCAAGAGGATGAGGACTTTCATCGGTGAATGTCAACAATCGCACAGTCTCTTGGGTGAATGTCCGAAATATTTGTTATATCCGATTTGATATCAATTTATTTGTTGATATTATTATATTTATTTAATATTTGAATACCTGCTGAGGATAGATCAGGAGAAACATCAGTGTTCAGAGTACCGACTAAATGCATACTGGTCAGCAATACTTGACATTAAAAAAACATTGATATAGGGCATACAGAGCAAATATATGCTGGACAGTGACACTTAACTAGACCTAGTATATATTTCAGAAATTTACCAAAGCGAGACTATGTGATTGTCAACATTCACCGGTGGAAGTCAACAACCACCCATTTCGGTCATTCTCAGTAACATATATAGCACAAGAACTTATGAAACTTAAAATTAAATAATTATTCTTCTTTGGTTGACATTGTAATATTGTGTTGATTTCAATATTACAACAATTTGGTTTTATAGAATTTATGAAGATCCTGCATTCAAAATAGTAGTCTTTATTAAAACAGAAAGGAATCCATTGAAATTTTTATTTAAAAAAAATTACACTTTTTTATAAGAATTCTGATTGGGACCTGGGATCTCTGTCTAGAGTACAGCCTTGCCAATAGTATTTAAATTTCATAAATTGTGTCAATTTTGTTTTAACCATTTAAAGACCTATTGTCACAAAAAAGTTAACTTGTAATTAGAGATTTAATTTAAACTAAAAATATTAAAATTATAGCATTTAAATACTTTTAATAGAAAATAAAAAAATATTTACCTGGTCATATTTTTCGAATAATGTTGTTAAAAAGTGGTAACCTTGATGACTGAGCTCTGTAGTGCATCCAGGAGGAACTACCAACCTTCAAATAATACAAAAAAATTCCTTACAATAAAATAAAACAAATACACATCACAGAAGTAAAATCTAGAATTTTGTTTTAATTTAATCCTCTTTTTTTTCTATGCATAAATTAAAAATCAGTTTTCTCATTTACAATTTCCTGAAGTTATGAAAATATAATTAATTTTTTTTTTTTTTTTTAAATAAAAAAAAAATTGTATTAAAAAAGTGAAGCAAAATTCAGTTGGACAGAATTTTTGTATTATTGAAAAACTAAACTTTATTCACTTTTTCTGAATACTGTGCGAAACAATACAATTTAGAACAGACAGCTGATAAAATTATTCAAAAACAATCCAAATAAAAACTATGACCATGTTCCAAGTAATAATATCTGATAATAAATCTACTCTGCTAATGGAAATTTTTAAAGGTAGACTCTAATCAGGTAAAGATAAATGAATTTAAAAACTAAAATAAAGACACAGGAAGAATTCAAACAGAAAAACAAAGTCAAGATAATAATTTTTAAGTTTAATCTCTATATGTTACCATTACAAAAAGTTAACAAATTTTAAATTAAGTTATCACCATTCTATTTTTGAAAATAATAATGAAACAATAATATAACATGAATTTAAAACAAAATGTAAGTTTTTTTAAAAATCAATATTTGTTTGTGTCTCTACAAAGTGAAAACATTTTTAGACTTTATTAAAAAATATTTTACAATCTGTTTCTAAAAACATTTTACTAAGCCCAGAATAAATATTAAAAAAAGCTATCCACGGCAAAAACATTGTATATGATTAGTAAAGAAAATGATAAACAGGTTCTTGAATTACCTAGGACACAAATATTCCCTCGAAAGGTTAATATTGTCATCATAACCGAACTTCCTTAACACAGTCCAAGTTGTTTCATGTCGACCTCTCTGAATAAACAAAATGTGCAGAAAAAGAAAACCTGGAAAAAAGTATAAATAACCAATAAAATCAAGCATCATCTAGTGCTGCGTCAATTACTTCAGAATAAGCCACACAAATTACTCCAACTCCACAACCGAATAAAATCAGTATTTTACCATAAAGATATACAGGACAACTCAAAAATTCCCTAAGGAGAGAATGAAAAAGAATTGGGTACTAGCACTTCAAGAAGATGACCTTCCATACCCACACAAGTGACCCAAGACGTCAGCACCAGCTAATCTTTATAAGCATAATGGCATGCTAAAGTTGAACTAAGTTTCTCCACATAAGCTAGGATGTTAATTAACAATAAGTTCAGAGCCGTATCGCACATCGAATTAGTTTAAATATAATTCTTCCTTGTCTACTACTTAACATAGATTGATTATTTGCGTACTGTTGTAACTGTGATACATTTTTGTTTTGTGTACCTGGCAACTTTGATGCATAATTAGTTTGCTCATGTTCCACATGATGGGTTTGGTTTACTCAAGAAAGAATAGAAAGAACAGCTGCTAACGTAAGCAAATGGGATCACAACAACCAATCAGGATGGAGATACCCACACCACACTACATCACTTGCAGGTATGTCATTGTTCTCAGCAGCTCATAACTTTATACAGTCGAACTCGTTTATAACGAGCTCGGATTTACCGAGGGAAACAAGAATATTTGGTAATTAAAAAAATTAAAATAATTTTAAAAAAAACGCAAACTGAAACTTAATTGCCCTTATCGTTCTAATCTAAAGCATAAGAAAAGTCACGTGAGAATAGGCGGTGACGTATTGACTTCGCGCCTTATGGGCTGGTTGGGGGGGGGGGGTAAGCTGTCATTAAATTAAGAAAAGTATTTAATTAAATTAATGTAATTAAAGTAAGTAAGTATTAATTAAATTTTAAGTAAACTCAATCATTTGACCTCCCAAGCCCCCCCCTCTTCTGGTTGCACACCCGCCTTAAGGAGTTTATTACGAGCACTCGGATTTAACGAGTACATGTTATGGTCCCTTTGTGCTCGTTATAAACGAGTTTGACTGTATACCAGTGTTTCCCAAACCTATGACTTTTGTGTACCCTTTCTAAATTTCTCGTAATGCTGTGTACCACTAATAAAAAAATAATTGTATTTTTACTATAAAAAATAGCACTAAAGTTAAAAATCACAACTGGCCAATGACAACACTAATTATTAACTGTTAACTATGCAAAAATTAGCCAATAGAAAAATACGTAATCCTAAATTTTCATGGCTAGCTTTGTTTTTAAATAAAATCTTTTGAAGTTTCTGATTTTTGCAAGATATTTCGCATAAGAACGCGTACCTACACTAAACTGCTCTCGTACCCCTGGGGGTACGCGTACCACACTTTGGGAAACACTGTTATATACCATTAATGTAGCATAGAGTTCATTGGCATAGAGACAACATTTTGAAAAAGAATGAAACATGACACACTTTAAGTTAGCTGGCGATTAAGCCAAGCTTATGCTTTTATTAGCCAAAATAGATTTAATAGATTTTAATAGGTTAGCCAAGCTTATGATTTTAATATTCCTATATGTTGCACTACATGAAATTAAACATGAAAACTTGAATTAGATGTAGTGATACCTTCAGTAAAAATTCTGAAGTTAGTTTTAAATCAGACATGTTTAAAAAGTGCTTATGCAGTATATATCCAATTAAAAAAAAAAACATTAGTAAATACTTAAGTATTAAAAATATTTAAGAGTAATTTTAAAAAAAGGATAAGATATGCTGCTATATATAACAGATTAGAATCTTTATCTGAAAAAAAAAAATTTGTCATATTCAGTACTGTATAATCTTGTTTTTTAAGAGATTCAGTTCATTAAACAAATAACTTTTTGTAAATTTGGTATAATTGATTGAATAAATATAGTTTTAAGGATAGTTTATGGTGAAATTCATTAATGGAGAAGTTTCTTTATATAAATTATTTTAAAGTATCTAAAACAAAATGTTATTTTTTGCTCTGTATTTATAATTTATAAAAAGTATTTGTATTGGTATTATTTTTCAACATTGACAGCTTTGATTGATAATAAAAATGGGATAAAAATTTTTTAGAATCCATAATTCAATCATAATTTTTAATTATATTATATGCTTTACAAAGAATAAATTTGACTATAAAGTAAAATATACTTTTAAACATACCACTTAATGTCAGACCATCATTTTTAATACCATCCATTGTGTTTTTTCCAACAACACATTTGACGTCATCCAAGGCATGAGGTTGCAAGGGAGTACCAAAACAACGTCTCTGAAATAGAAAAATTTGTTTTAAATAGTCAAGAAAAAAATTATTACTTTATGATATACAAATGAAGACTTATTAGAAATAAACAAAATTGCCTTGCCGTTCAAGCATGAAACATCATGCTAAAGAGCATGATACATCATTACAAAAGCAGGATTTTGCATATACAAGATAAATATTAAAAATAACATCATAATTTTCTATTTTATTTGCATTAACTGTTTTATTATTTTTTATTTTACACTTAACAATAATTCTTTTTCCTGAGAACAAAATTATTAAAAATTTATATCATCTTAAAAGAACAAAAGAAAATTATATTTAATCCGTGAGGCCATGGGTTCGCATATATGAATCCATGAGGCCATGGGTTCGATGCCAGGCCCGCCAAAGACTCCCCGTGTAGTAAATGGTGACTGATGTACGTTAAATCTGTCGAGTGACAAAGTCCTTCGTGTTCCAATAACAAATCAATACCTCTGGGTGTACTGATCCAGGAGTAGGACTAGGCTATAAATTGATGTATCACGATTTAACGCATACATCAGCAAACCGATACAGCAACTTTCGTTTCAGGCGATGCACCAGAAATCTAATGCATCGGATTTCTGATGCATCAGAAATCTGATTTAAGTCGCCGCATACAGAAGACGAACACAAAACGATATAGCGATACAAGACGCGGAAGGATCTTCTCTTACGTTCCAATGCCAACTTGCGCTGTGGAAGACGATGTTCGTTTCGTTATGTTGAAATGGCCTTGATTGATGAGTGGTAGAATCAGAGCTATGGTTTTGAGAATATATATCGTGATCTTGCATGTTCGTTTTCGTGCCTTTTTTTATTTATTTTCCTTTTCTTTGTAGCGACTCGATATCGTTTCTTGTAGATTACTTTCAGTGGGACTGACTTTGTGATCGCCGTCGTTACCTTGTTCTGAACATAATCTATTATTGAAAAGAATATATAAAGAAGTGTTTCCTAATTAATTAGGTAATTTTTTTTTAAAACAAAACTTGTTTTATATTTTAAATGTGAAAATTAATTTTGATATTATATGTTTAAGTAATTTTTTACATTATTGAATTTATTACAATCGGAAATCTAATTTAAGGTGCCCATAAAGAATTAAATTACAAAGTAATAAAATTTTTTAGGCTATTTTTTACTTTATTTTAATTTATTAAAAATTTTTGGGATAAAATTTCTAATAATTTAATGGGTTTTTATTACTGATTTTAAATTTATAAATCTTTAGTTGTTTTGATTTTTATAAATGAAGTTATAACAAAACATATTTTTCTTCTTTTGGATTTGGACATAAGTCAATCAACTTTGTTTATTCAAAAAATTTAGTAAGGTTTGCGACTTCTTCTTCTTTTATTTTTTAAATCATTTAGGACTTCGTTTTATTAAAGAGCATAATCGTGTTTTTTAATTTTCTTTCAATATTGTCAGTTGAATATTATCGAATATCAAATTCTTTTGTTTTTATTTTTTAGAAATTAAACCTTTGTTTTTTCATTCAGAATTCTGTAATTATTCAATTTAACTTAATTAGTTATGTGAAATAATAATGATAAAAAATAGTATTATTTTAAAAAAGTTTTTTTTTTTTTTTTAAATTTATTTAGCACTTTGTTTTAAGCATACAAATAATTTTTAACGAACTTATTTTTTAAATTTTCTTTCTATATTGTTAGGTAAATATATTGATAAATTTCAATTTTTTTATTATTTATTTTTAAACTAAGAAATCTTTCGTTATTCATTTTTATTATCATTTTTAGAAAATATAACATAAATATTTTTTTAAGCAAAACATATATTTCTTCAAATTCATAAATTGATTTAAATCAATCTGAGTATGAAGTTTTGATAGAAATCTGGCTTTCTGTGCCTTACAAGTAAATGAAATTCAAAAATACTATATCGCAATGCATCACGATATAAAATTTCTAATATCGCCCAGTCCTATCCAGGAGTTTCTTTGTCTTCTGGATTGGTTCAAAATTACAAGGCTACAGAGTTTAACATTATTAGTCATAAACCCAAAAATTGGGTCAGCTGTTCAACGACGGTTATATATATAAAAAAACACCCTTTCATCACAACGAACACAATACAACTCTTTCTCTAACACTTAAAATATTTACTATCAACAAACTAACTAATGAACATTCAAGTTACTTGATTAACAGAGCATATTTTTATGTATGAATAAGGCTAAACAATGTGAAATAGCACAAAAACAAACATATTATAGTTCTGGATCAACAAACAAGAACCTTCATAGGCGTCTAATCCCAGAAACAACTTTCTTTGTAACTGTGGAGGGTTCTTCATAATAAAAACTTAACTATATGTCTGTTTATGTGGCAATATTTGTACTTCATTAACATTGCTTATCTATATTCACATAAAGTTAGCCTTTTTATTACACACAGGTTTTTATATACTTTATTGCGAATTTCAAAATAAACTTTTGGTTCAATTAATAATAATAATAAAAATCAAAACTTAATAATGTTAAGATTATTACATTTTTAGACTTGCTAAGAAGATTTCCTTAATTGATTTGAAAATAAGTAATCTGAATAATGCAGGGACCTTTCTTTTGTAAAGTTCAATTTTTATCAGAGAAAAGGATAGAAATTAAGGAAATTTTGTCACTTGTTTAAAGGACCAGTAACTGAAAGAAATTACTAGCCTCTATACATTTTCATCAATCCGTTTGCATGTTTTTACTTGAATTCTTCTTTTTTTTTATTTTTAAAAATTCATTAATTCATAATTTTTTTTTTAATAAAATGAACTCAAACAAAAAATTATGATACAGAGAATGTGGAATGTTTATGATAATAAAGAAATATGCTATTTTGTGACAATGACACATTTTTAAATTGATTTACTAATTTGGGGGACCACTGAGTGCAGGTCAAATTTTAATGGTTTTGGACCAACAGACCAACGTTAACTTCAAAGTCTGAGACACACTGAATCTTGAATTAGTTTGGATCTTCAGACTTGAATTTTAAAAAACACGCCTAACTTAAGCGACATATCGCTTTCTTTGTCATATCAAATAAAAAATTTTAAAAAACTGAGTCCAGAGGGTTCCTTTTAGATGTCAGAAAGAGCAAACTTTTTCTTCCCACACTTATATATTCTTTTTAGTTATTTTTATCACTGTATGTTATGTTACTCAAATTAAGACTTACTTGAAATTGATTTAGTTCATAATCACTGAGAATCCCATCATTGTCATAATCACAAATCTAAAGTAAATAAAATGCCAATTAATAAAAACTCTTAAAAAAGAAATAACACGATAAAAAAATGTTTTATAAACTCAACTTACCTTAAAAATTCTTGTCAAAGCTTTTTTGCACTTCTCTGTAAGCTAAAAATAAAATAATGTAAGTTATGATAAATAAGAATGTAAAAAGAAAAGTTCAGGTTTTATCACTTTAATCCATGACATAGAAAAGGTCTTTTTTTTTACTTTGGACTCTTTTTCATTATGAAAACTTTTAAGCAACCCAACAAATCAATATAAATAGTTATTAAAATTTAGAGATCAACCATTAAAAGTTGATATTCTTACAACTCTAAACTTAGCCTTTCTTCATTTAGTCTTTTTATGAACTTTTTACAGAGTTTGTCTGTTTCACTGAAAATTTTTCCTTTAAGTAAAACCACAGGGAAAACATTTGATATTCAGTAATTAATCAAAATTCCAGAAATAATAGAACTGCTTAGAAAAATGTTTATTGAAAAAAGTAAGAGAAATAAGGCTTTGCTTAAGAAAATGAAATTTTAAGAAGAAATTCATTAGCAAGAACTATTCCACAATTATTATCTTCTAAAAAAGATTTTCTGATGAATTGCCAGAATTATTAGTTTTTCCTTCCTATATCTTTCCCGGGTGTTCTTTACACTTTAGAGAGAATAGGTTGAGATACATTTGTTGTTGTTGTTGACTTATTCCTCTTGGTCAGCCGCAGGCTAGACCAAGTCAATGAGCTCGAAAGTCTTCAGGAAATCAAAAACAAGCAAGGGGCCAGAGTAGAGGTCTTTCTTCTCCAGGCCAAGACGGTGTAAAATGTGATCGGGAGAAGCCTGTGCAGAGTTACACCTCGTGCACGTTGAATAGGTCTTTCGCCCAAGCTCAAAAGAGAGACACCTGATGTGTCCACTTATGAGCCTACTTATAGTGGACTGTATGGCTCTATCAGCCCCCATGGTAAGTGCCCCACCAGGAGTTCGTCCATTGTACCAAGAGTGGGTCGGAGGGATATTCCATAGTTGTTGGTTAGTGGTTCTGATCTTGGAGCAAATCTCAGGGAAGATCAAATACATACATATAGTATACATATGTATACTATATGTATCCATGAGATACATATTGTATACAGGAGGACCCATAGTTTAAGTTAAAGGCTTTCTTGGCTAAAAAAAAACAATTTTCAAAATGTTATTTAATTATATAGCAGTGTGTAGCAAGGATAATTTAGCACAATTATTTCTAAGGACAAGAAACTTTAACATAGGACTAGACTTGAAACTTTTCCAGGGGAGCTAACAATAGTTTAAACTAATGGTGCCTTCATTAATTAAATAACACCGAATTCAGAATAACATTAATTAAATACCATTATTTAACAATTTCAATATGTTCATAATTTATTGTAAATAGTTAATAATAACATAATTTCTATGCGAAATAAAATGAGAAGAAGGTTTATTTTTAATTTTAGAGAAATTCTCTGAAAGTGTTCAAATAATATTGATTGTGAAATAAGAAAATAAAATAAAAATGAGATAGTTTAAATCCCATCACATACATCTCTAGTTTCTGTAACATACAATGGAGTGGTTGGATGTAAAACAGCTTTTTGTGCGTAATAAAATAATTCTGAAATGTTCCTCAAAGTCTTTGCAGAACACTAAAAAAAATAAATAATAATAATAAACAATTACTAATATACTAGTGGCAATACATCTAAATTTAAAGTAAAAAAAAATCTTAACTGCAATTTTGGAAGATTATTTGAAGAAAATTAACTTACTTCCACACATGATTCTATTTCAGCATACTGATTCATTATAGGAAGAATAATCTATAAAAATAAATAGGGAAAAAAATTAATTTGAAGCACTAAATGAAATTTATTTGATTCAGTAATTGTCATTTAATATTTACCTCTAAAGAACTATAGTCTACTAAATCTATTTTATTTCCTACTAGCACTATAGGAATAAGATGATGTTCTCCAAGCTGTTCTTGAATAAAAGGCAACCAATGGGAAGTTATCTAAAACATATTTAAAAAAAAATATTAACTTGAAAAAACTCTTGAGAACATCGCAGTAAAAAATACTGACAAAACACTTCTTATCAGAAAATTGTTTAAATTGCATTAAAAGAAGTTAAATTCAATAAAATTATTTCAGAACATGAAATAAAAAAAATGAAAAAACTAAATGTATAGTAAATGAAAATTACTTAAAACAGTCCCAATAGGAAAAAAAAATTTCAAGGTTTTTATGTAAAAAAAAAGTATAAGTAAGAAAAGACAACTTTTTAAGTGGCTTTAACTTATGAACAGAGAAAAACTTTTTTAATTAATATATTCTGAACAATACACAAGTTTGAAAGAAAATGTTTTTTTTTCTTTTCTTTTTTTTTTCTTTCTGCATTTTAATCACCAAAAAAGCAGGTTTTTACTGAAACAAAGAAGTCAAATCAAAATTTTAAGTCTTGAACACAAACAAGACATTCTATTAGTAGTGGGAAAAAACACTTAAGGGATTTATTTTGAATTGCATACATTTTATTCATATCTAATTTTTTATAGATTTTATCAACTAAACAGATATTGAAAATAGAATGGGGTTTTATTAACACTATTCTATTTTCACACTATTATATCTTACCATATTATATCAACTACATTCAATTTTCAATATCCAAAGTAACAGTTGGACACAGAAACTCAGTTATTTTAACTATAAACTATAATTAAAAAAGTAGCCAATTTAAACTCGTATGCTTATGGCAAAAGAAAAACAGGTATGAAAATGATAATTTTCAGTCCAATATTTTTTTCATATCAGCTTATTTTTATAATTTTTTATCAACCAAATGAACTAATATTGAAAATAATATACGTTTTTATAAAAATGGTTAATACTTGGTTATAGAAACAAAGTGATAGTGATAAGGTCGTTTTGAATTACTTTAAGCATTTTTAACTGAAAAAAAGTAGCCAATTTAATAACAAGCTAGAAAAGATATTGGCACAAAAAATAAACAAATTGGTTAAAAATCATCATCATTACTCTGCTATTTAAAATAATTGTCAAGGGAAATCATGAGTTTTTATTAGGATGCTTATTTTAAAATTGACAATGGTTGAAACCAACAAAACAAATTAAGCATTGACCCAAAAAGCAAATAAAATTAATGAATAAGTAAATGAAGTTACTTTGAGTTGAAAATATTAAAGTTTCTATTCAAAATACACAGAGAAAGAAAATCAAAATAAGCAATGAAATTTTAAAAGCAATTACTTAGTCATTTATCTTTTGCCACTTTTTACTACTGGTTGTTAAAAGTGCTTGTGCGACGACAACATAGTCAAATGATTGACCTCAACAAAAAATGTAATATCAGCAAAAACTTCATTTTTTCTAGGAGAACCTCACACACATAATTCATTTTTAGAAACATCCTTTTGACTTAATCAATCTTCATAAAATCTTGTTTCGAGGCATTTTATTGAGAAATTTTTTTTTTTTTCTTAACAAAAAAGTGTTTTAAAAACAAAAATGCATGCCAATAATTAAAGATTAAAAACAATTTACTATTTATTCAACTGAACATGAAAATAGAAACATTATAAGAATAATGAAATATTATATTGGAGCAAACATAACAAAGAATTCTGCCCCAAAAAATAAGAAATACTCTTTACGTTCGCCACTTTCGTAACTGTAAAAATCAGCAAGTAAAATAACTGCCTATTTTCAATCCAATATTTTTTCATATAGCTTATTTTTATAATTTATTATCAACTAAATGAACTAATATTGAAAATAATATATGTTTTAATAACAATGGTTAATACTTGGCTATAGAAACAAAGTGATAGTGATAAGGTTTTTTTTTAATTATTTTAGGGTGGGTGAAGGATGAAAGGCAATCAATTTTGATTTGTAGCAAATTAGATTGAAAGAAAACACAGCCTTTCCCCCCCCCTTTCAACTTGGTTGAAACCGTTCGTTATCCACAAGAATACCCCCCCTCCTCCCAGTAAATTAGCAATGTTGAAAAAATTTTTTATGTCCGTATGTAATTCCTTTCACTGTGTGGCATTTCAAGAACATTCTAAAAATGCTGAAATCGAAACCAAAAATAAATAAAAAAAATATAGGACAAAGGCAGTTTTTTTTTTTTTTTTAAATTTAGAACAAATAAAGGTCACTTTACAGCACTTTTTTATAAATATAGGAAAAAATAGGGAATAGGGCTGTGAGGCCTGTTAAAAGGCATTATACATTAATAACTCGAAAAACATAATAAACTTGCTTTTTAAAGGTCTTCAGTTAGCTTATACAGGTATGAAAAAACAGGTACACTATATTTTTATTTTGTTTGACTCAATTTATTATATTTTAAATGCCTGATTATATATAGTCGTGAGAATCATTAAAGTATTGAAAGCCCAATTCTACTGAAGGATCAAACAATTAGGAAGGGAAAAAGTTTGGAGGAAATATGTTATTAAGCTACTATTTGGTAATAATCATTATACATATTTACATATTATTTACAGTAAAAATTATGATAGAGAAAAATTACCCTGTCAATGGTATCATCGTCATCCACAGCATACACAACACATATAACATTTGCCTATAGAAGAGAAAAATAACTATAAAACTTCATGTTTCAGAAATGTTAAGTTTTAAAAAAATCTTTACGGAGTAAAAAGAAATCTACATGGGATCAGAATATAATGATTAACAGGAACATCACAAAATGTGATAGATAAACAAACAACATAATATGTTGATATAAACAGATTAAATATAATTATGACAAAAATTATTGAAACTAATTAAAATCATCTAAACTAACTAAAATGCAAAAATGAATATAAGAAACAAATTAATCATCCTACAATTCATACAACTATTTTTAACTTAGTTTTAGAGTTGCTTCACTAATATAAAATATATACCCTATGAATTTCCGTGATAAGGGACTCCTCGGTTTGCTCTTGAGCTAGAAAAAAAAGGAAAGAAAAATATATTATAAAATAGCGATCTATAAACACATTAATTTGGAAGTGTTAAAAAAATAGTTATTGTCAAATAAGCAAAAAAAAAAAAAAAAAAAAAATTGTTATTGAAAGTTTCTGTTGTTACAGATCACAGTCTTTACTCCATACATTAATGGAAATATTTATTTTTGTCCACCATGTTGACAAAATCTATTTTATCCCTGTTACATCTTTAGTTACCCGCACGTGGTAGTGTTAGAAAAAAAAAAACACCTTGTATGAATAAGCCAGTGTTTCAACTTGACCTTGCAAATCATGCATATTAGAAGCCAAGACTTCCATAGTTTTGGGACCCTTTAAAATAAAAGAGGGTCTCTATTTAAAATATTAGTTCCCTACCTCTTTATCCCTCTATTAATAGTTTTATTCATAATATTATTTTATCTACTGATTGACAAAACAAAGAATTTAAAATAAAAGGATTATTTTTAACTTTGAATTAGGACTGACAAAATATACCTGTAACAAGGAAAAGCAACAATGTTATTAAATACTTAGAATTATTCTAATTTTCTCCTCCGACCGTTAATAAGAAAAGAAATTTTGTTTAATTATATTTTAAGTTTAGTTATAATTTAGACAATATAAATGCAGTAGCAATCTATTTTTTATATCACCAGAATGATAGTCAGAATCATTTTAAGTTTCTCTTTCAGCTATTAATATAAATGAAAAAGATAGTTTAATTATAGTTTAAGTTTCATTATAATTTTACCTACATCAATCCATTGGTATTCTTATTTTTTACATCACCTCTATGATTTTTGGCATATTTGGCACGTTTTACCACGTAGGCAGATTCACTGATGAGTTATCAGTTCACCTCCTTCATTCAATTTCCAACTACCACTTCCCTAAATTAAAATTTTCCAACCAGATTCTCAATCAAAGTTTTGAACTTTCAAATCATTTGTTCAACTCATTATTATAAGTGATTTCACTAAAGTATTGTAGTGTGTTAAATACCCTAGAAATCACAGTGGGGACACAAAAAAAGATTATGACATGTTATTTTCATTTCAAATTGCTCAAAAATATTTTTGTAACTTAATAACAGCATTTTCCATTAAAAATAAATGGTGAGAAATAATAAACTGTAAAAATAATCTATTATTCGATAATTCTTTATGGTTACATAATAATTTTATATTAAGCTGAAATGATATATAGTTTTTAAATTTTTGAATTGGCATAATATTCAGGTTTTTAATCGGTTTTTTTGTGGTAATTGCCACATCATTGTTTTTTGAAAAAAGCTAAAATTTTTCAAATGATATCACGATATGCGAATTTTGAGTTTGTGAAATCCCTTTTTGACTCATTTTATTTTGCTGATTTGATTATAAATACAATCATTTTTCAATCTATTTTTTTTTTATTTTTTTTTACAGTTATAAATAGGTACTATTTTCCATGATGTCTTTAAAACCCCTGATATATTTCATATGATATTACAATACAAGAGTTTCAAATTGTGCATTTTAATTATTCCTTTTTGACGCACTTAATGCTGATTTCATTGTAAACCCAAATTATTTTTCAACCATTTTTTAGGCAGTTACTGCTCTACACTCACAGGTGGTTTTAAAAATTCTAAATTTTATTACAACATACCAATTTTTAAAAACTCATTTAAATAATTACTTATTGAGGAACTTCATTCGTGTTGATTTCATCAAAAATATATGCATGTTTTTTATTTGCAGTTATTGCACTGTTTTCCATGGGGTTCTGACAATACCGTTTTTTATTAAGATGTTATTAAGTCATGCGAGTTTCTAAAAGCGCATTTAAATAACCCATTTTATTGTAAATCCAAATACCCATACCAGTTTTATTATTAATCCGAATTATTTTTTTCCTTCAGTTAGAGCCATGCATTTCTACGTGGCATTTAGAATCCCAATATTTTAATAGGTTATTCAAACATTAGAAATTCAAAAAGTAAATTAAAACTTGAAATTTTAAGCTACTCACTGTTAGTAATTCAGTTTCAAAATTCATAAAACCGGAATTCAAGAAATAGAAATATAATCTGAAGCATAATGCCAAGTAAATATTGAATCTCAATTTGTACTATAATGGTTTTGCTTTAATTTTTGGTTTCTGTGTAAACCCTATAAATTTTCTTTAATTAAAATATTAAACTTGAATTTTTATTACTCATAAAAATAAGTATAGTTTATTAGTTTTTTTAATACTCGATTCTCTGAGCATTACAGTTTTTTTCCTCTTTTAGCTAGAATTTATTTTAAAATGAACTTTTGTATATAACGTGATGTGATAAAAAAAAAATTAAAAAAACTTCATTGCTTTTCCCTAATGTTTATATATACATATAATCTGATATATCGATTTTGGATAAAAAGAGAAAAATTACCAAGCTTACGAATAAAAATTTTTTCATTTTTGATTAAATTCTAATTCCAATTATAAGTATTTAATTTTCTGTAAATTTATTAGTACCAAGTTTTCTGATAAAAAAATTTAGTGCTTAAAACACTAATGCTAAAAATTATCATATTTGCTGCCAACATATCTAAAAGCGTGTACAGCTCTTCATGTGGTCCTTCACTCAGATAGGTTGCGCACCCCTATTTTAAATTATCTAATTATTCATATGTATATCAAAAAGAATATAGTGAATATAATTTAATAAAAAGATCAATTGATATTATTCTTTTAAGGAGAACTGATGGACAATTTCAGTTTTAATTGTTTTTTGAATAATTTCTTAATCAATTACTAATTACATTTTTTTTTCTTAATCATAAAATATTCATGTTTTATAAACTATATATTTTAACAGGAGATTTATATTATAAATGAAACAATCAAAGCATGCTTTTAGAAAAATAACAGAGTTATATTCTTTGATTCAAGAATTTTTTGCAATAAATTTAAAAATAAAATGTTATTTTTGTTACTTAGTTAACAAACTTTTTTAAAAAAAGAAGAAAAAAAAAAAAAGAAAGAAAGAGAATTAGCACTTCTAAACATCATCTCTGTACACAGATGTTCTAAACAAACTGTTTCTGTTTAAAGACACAGACATCTCAAGTTATGCTTGCTCAATTACTTTAGAGTATACATGTACAAAGACATCACCATTGAGAATTTAAATATACAACTTCATAGAAATTTAATAACTCAGAAACTATTTGACTGTCTTCATTCAAATTTTATATTCTGCCATTTAAAATTACATTTTCAAAATGGTGTAAAAATTTGTGAACCTCACAATTCACACTTTTTCTGATCATTTATAGATAGATTAATGAAAAATCATAAATAATTTTTAAACAATATTTTTTGCGGTGATTTATCTTGGGCTTAAAGTTTTTTATAATAGCAAAATCTTTGATTTGCTCGAAAAGTTCTTGAAATATGACAAGTAACCCAAAAAAGTAAAATTAATATTAAGGGACAAAACTTAAAAGAACAATCTATTGAATAAACTATTAGGATTATAAGTCCTAGATTGCAGACACCCCCATATTTTGAGGGTCAGAAATTCATATCCTATCAGAGAGTCATATTTATTTAAAGAAAGTTTATTTTTGTCTCATTTTATAAATTGTCAGCACAAACTAATCAGCAAATTTAAGGTTAGGCAGTCTAACTACTATAATTTGGTTTCAGTAAGAGATAATCCAATCACTAGATGAAATGTTTTTCAAGGTGTTCCTTTTTTTTTTTTTTTTTAACTCTACAATAGCGTGCTATATCTCTCAAATACGATATGTAATGTAAACTAAATAATCCCAAGAAACTGAAGCGGTAAAATATTACTTGATTAAAAACTTTATAAAAGATATTACTTATTTGCTTCAAAAATATTCAAATTAGAAATAACATGCATATTTCTAGAGCTCAAAAACCCATTTTTAAAACTTGCTAGAAATGAATAAGAAACAAAAAAGGAAAAAAAATAAGAAACTCCACCTTTGTTTCACCTCAATCATGTCTGGAAAGTCTTGAAAATAGAACCCTGTTTTAGAGTGTTTGAAACATGTCAACGGTTAATTTCTATTTGTATATTTTTGAAGTCCATGAAGTTTTAAATGAAGTAATGATATGAAAAGTTTCAAAAATAAAAAAAATCATATACTTTGCAGCAAAATGTAGTTTTCAAAAAGTAGAAGAAATCAAAACTCGAAAAAAAAAAGAAGAGTCTTACCAGAGTAATCCACAATATTAGTAGGAACCTTCTCTGGGGTTACATCAGCTGGTATTGTGATTTCTTCTGCTCTTGGTGGAACATCTTCTGGAAATTCTTCACTCACAAGAGACAAAATTAGAGAAGTTTTACCTACACCAGCTATAATAATAATGTCAGTAAATGATGTAATGAAATAAACAACAGAAATCATAAACATTACAAAAATAGCAATTTTTCAAAATTTAATTTTGGTAGTACTTATCTATTTTCTCAATGCAAGTAAATTCAGCTATTTTTTTTATAAATTTTTTAATTCATTATTTTTATTTATTCAAATAAAAATACTTTAAAAAGTAACAATTTAATTGACTGTTCTTTAATTGGCAATTTTATTGTCCTCGTTGGTGAAATGTAGAAGTAAATAATGTAAATATCAGAAATCATAGACATTGCAAAGGCATATATTTTTTTTTTTTCAAAATGAGAATTCAAAAAAATGGTTAGAAAATATATGGGTATTCTTTAATACCTATAACGCTGTTCTGAAACAGTTTAAAATTGTGTTTTGAAAATTTCAACTAATAGAGAAAAAATTATAAAACTGAATTTTATTTAACTAGGTAACATTTTCGATGGGGATAATTCTGTATCGTGATCTTCCAAGAACGAATACAATAGCTAAGGCGCCAAATTGTTTTTAAACAGCAAAATTTTAAAAAAAATCATGTAGAGGTTTAGATGGCAGTGGCTACGAGTTATACTCTTTAAGTTGGTCTCTTTCTGTAATTTCATTATTACTAAAAAAATTTTTTTTACCCACATGCCGCTGCCCCGAGGTTCCCAAGACTTGGCAATTATTCTACCATAGTTGATGATACGGAAATCCTCCCTTTTCGATTAGCAAACGCTTATATTGCTTGAAATTAGTTACACAGTAATTGCTTTTGCCCCCCGCACGTGGTTACTGACTCTATAGTCTGTTCAACCAGAACTGATAGTGGAAGTAAACATAAGGGTTGCTGTTTGCCACTTCAACGGTTTCTTCACTGAATGGGCGATTTCGTTTGAATCGACAGAGCTTTCGCTTTTACAGAAAAACGAAAACGATATTCTGTTTTTGATACTTTAAAATTAGATAAGAAAGTGCAAAATTAAAATATTTACATGAAAATACGTTTCTTTGTTTCAGTAAACAAATAATTTTATTTTGAGAATAGTTTTAATGTATTTTTTAAAGTTTAAATTAAATTAGTTTTAATATATTTTGCATAAATATCTATGCAAAACATAACTTTGATAAATCTGTCGTAAAAGTTGTATAGAATTGAAATAATATGTTAAAAAATACTCTTTTCATGATTACAATTTTTTTTAAAATTTATTAAAAGTTAAATAATACTTAAAATAGTATTATGTTTCACCGATTGATTTAAAAAAATAATTGAAGGAATTGCATTTATTTGTATTTTTAAACTGTTATCTTTATTTTTCTAAGAGAAGTATTACGAAAATAATTACACTAAAAGAAGCTTGGAACTTTTTTATATGTCTCACAAAATCTTTTGTTAAGAAAAATATACCCACTTAACCTATAAAAAAAAAGCAGTTTGTAAACCTCGAAATCAATAGATTCACAGCAAAAAAAAAATCATGAACTTTTCTTTTTACAGCATTTTTGTCGAAATCGTCAATGTTATCCAAAAACGTTTTACGAGATTTAGTCCTCTCCGGTGAATGTAATATACCATACCTTTTATATTCTTTAATAATTCTGAAAACAGAAGCTGTGCTAACTCCCGATGCAGAAGCCGCATGGTCAGCCACATCAATGATTGGAACATCTGGTTTTGAATGCACTTCTGTTTTATAAATGTTCAATGTTATTTCCTTCACAGCTTTACTTATGTAAGATTTCTTCTGCCGTTTTTAGGAAGACATAAATCCATCACTTTATTTTCCATATTGCTCAGAAACACCTGCAAAAAGACACCACAGCGAAACAAACAACCCTCTAAGAAAACAGAGTTTTTGCTTGGCAGATTGGCGCTATTTGTCATTATTCCAGCGCCAAGCAGACAACGGTATTGCGCCAAATAGCATGCCGCTTTGATTACTTTCACTATCAGTTCTCATTGAACAGACTATAAGTACCAGTTTAACAAGTTTTTTCCCTATGGGAGGTAATTGATAAATATTATGCATAAATATAGTTAACTAATTAAGAAACTGTAAATTCAAAGCATAATTTAATATAATTTGAAATAGACCAGACTTTAAAAAGTACAAAAGCAAAATCATATAAAAACTAATCACAAATAAAATACTAATTTCTGAATAAGTTTCTTTAATTGATGCATTTTTTCACACATAATCTTTGAAAATAGATAAAAATTAAGATTCCAATCAATAATTAATAAAAAAGTGTTAATATTTCAAATCTGCTTGCTACTTTAAAATAGTTAATGCGAATTTCAACACAGCATACCAATGGTAGAATTTATTCCTCGTTTGGTGAACGCATTTCAACACGAATAAAGAATACCAATATTATACGCATAGAGGAATAAACATCAAGATGCAATACTTACGATCCCCCACAAGCAAAATTCTAACTTCTTTTTTCCCATTTTTCGGACCCATTCTGAAACTACCAACACCTAGAACTATGAAATAAAATTGGGACTAATATGAAGAGAAATGAAAATAAAAAATGGCTTCAAACGCAAAATTTCAGTAGATATAATTAAGAAATAAATTTAAAGAAAACTTACGTCTAAATGCTCAATAAAAATGAATAATATGGATGTTTTGATTTGTTATTTACCATCCTTATATGGTGACTAATCAGCAACAATTACAAATCGTATGAAGTCTTGGAAATTATACATTATGGCTGTAAAAACTTAATTAAAGAAACATCCAAAAATCTTTTTAAATCAACACAATAATTTTAATTCATTTCTAGGAATAAAAAACACGAAAACAAATAACAAAACTACCGGATCCTTAAAAAATACATGTAAATAGGAAATGATGCCAACTTTCAGATTGAGTTCCGATAAATTATAATATGAACAAAAATAATAAATGAGAATATACTCTAATAAAATTTTATTTTGCATTTTTAAAAGATATTTAATTTTACTGAAATGTTATTTATTATTTTGAATTTAAATACGTAAAAAAGTTTTAAAAACATAATATTGCATGTTTTTTAAAACTATAAATGGCAATGATGTCATGAAAAAAGAACAAACAAAACATCCGCGCTTATTTTAAGTTTCAGTTTCTTCACATTTAGCTCAAAAATTCGATTTGATATTATAGTTCGTATTATAATCCATTAACCTATCTTTTATACCAAGGATTAGCATTAAATAAAATCCAGCATATGTCTTGGAATCGTTCTTTTGATGAAAGGAAAGGAATTAGAGAGATATGTCGACAAAGTAAATATGAGAAAATTTTCATAACAAATTCCAGTATTTCAATTTAAATGTTTTAATAGTCGGCATACTATCCGCTGTTGTCTGCCGATATGTTAACTTTTCTTGTGTACTTAATATAATCTGTTTGTTATTCACGGATCAGCTTGTTTTTGTAAAAAACTATTCTACATAAGTTGTGATGATTCCTTTTTTTATTACCAGGTAAATATTGAATCTGTTTTTCAAGTAAATATGACAAATCCATAAACTTTTTTGACATTTCATGGAAATCTATTTAAATAATGAATTATGCAAATCATCGATATCGGTTATTTAAAAATAAACCATCGAAAAAATTAAATCTTTTAAAAAATTAAAGTCTTCTATTTTTGTTGAAGTTTGGAAAATTCTTTGTATCGCGATCTGTTGTGTCAACTGCAATCACCAAGGTGCCAAATGAATTTTAAGCTTACAACTTTTTTTAACAAATAAAAAGAGTTTGCCTTAGAATATGTAGAAGTTATACCCTTCAAATTTATCTGCAGATATTTTCGTATCATTGTTAGATGTGCCAACTAAAACAGTCAAGGCTCCTAATGTATTTTAAACAGGCAAAAAACATTTTTTTAAAAAGTGTATGGAGGTTTGCCCTTGGGTGGCTACAAGTTATACCTCTTCATTTGGTTATCTTCTGTGATTTTTTTTTCCTTTTAGTTTTTCCTAAGCCGCTGCTCAGAAGTTCCCAAGACCTGGCGATTATTCTGCCACAGATCATTATATGGAAATCTTCCCAAAATTTGTACAGTGTAAAAGGATATATATTTCTATGTTTGTTCAAAAGTTTTATAAAGTTAACAGCCTTAATGCAAATTAAAAGTTAATTCTAGAATGTTTTGTAATACATATAATCAATTTCGATTTATTCTTCTATTTGATTGAAACATTAATTTTGCTTTTCAGAAATATTGAATGACGTTATCAAAAAAGTTAAGGAAGCAAATGAGTGGAATGTTCTAGTTCTTGGGCCAACTGGAATGAATTTAATATCTTCCTGCTTCACAACAGAAGAACTAATAGCTGAAAACATAGCTTGTTGGTTTGATCATTATTTTATATGTTTATTCTATACCTAAGTATTTTAATTTTTTCAAAAATTAATTGTGAACTGTTGTTTAAATAATAAGCAATTGTTGTAACTTATTTTTTACGTTTTTAAATTATCTATAGATCAAAGAATTATGTAACTGTGCAAACCAAATTTTTTTTTAAAATTCTTTTTGTGTTTAGCGGTCAAAACTCAGATAAAAAGTATCCTACTTAATATTATTTAACAATAATGCTGCTACTAACATTTTTAACGCCATTAATAATTAAAAAGGTTAATATCATTCTTTATTGCCAAATAAATGAAATGAGTTACTTATTTTTTTATCTAATTCAAAACCTTAATGAATTGTAAAGACAGACAAAAAGCATTTTTTTTAATTATTTATTCTTGGCAGAACGAGCCTTTATTCTTTAATTATTTGTAGATACTCTAACTACATATTTAATTAGTTTAAAAATTACTTGCATTAAAATAAATATGTATGAAATGAAATGGCAATAACTGAAGTATATTTATTGATTATAAAATAAGAAAATATTTTACATACTACAATAAGCACATTAAAATATAAAAATGACTAATATAACGCAAATGTATTTACATAAACTAATAAAAAAGCAAAATTCACTTTTGAAACAGGGATATTTCTATATAACATTCAAAATAATAAGTGAACACTTATTTATGAAACCAGTTGTAGTAGTTAAATAAAAACTAATAAAGGACTTAGAAACAATGTAACGACAAACAACCTTTTTTACAAATGAATAATGAAAAGTTATAATTTAAAAGTTACACTCGTATGCACAGTTAAATTCTTGAACATAAAAAAGAAAGATACCAATATATATATTTATTTTTAATTTATCAACATTTTTCTCATTATAAAAATAAAACTTTTATTTTCAATGAGATTTGATATCAGTGATTTATTATCGCAGCCTTAAATATATATATACATATTAGATAATGTAGTACTGTATAAAAAAAATATTTTTTTCATAAGTCTATGATTTAAAAAAAAAACAAATCTTGTGATTTAAATCAATTATTTTTTTTAAAGTGAAATGTTATTAAATATGCTAGCAATACTTTTTATTTTTCTTGAAATTTTTCTGTGTCAGTTCTTAGGGTTTACCCTCCACACACATTCATAAATAGATGATAATTGAAAATTTTTAATGTAATTAATTTCTATGACATCAAAGTTGAATTTATGTTCGTATTTTAAAAATTGCACTTCTGATGTAAAGAAACATTGACTGGCCATAAAAATAGATACATTTTAAATAATATATATATACATATATATAATTTAAAAAAATTACTTTAAATTACATTTAATATTATTTTTAAGGGATACATCTTGTTTTTGAGTAGTGGTTAAACATTTAGATTTATAATAGGAAGTTTTTAGAATATATTTTTTTTCCTCCAGTGATTGAGCGACTAGATAACAAAAGGAACCCTTTGCTTTACCTTCATGCGACATATATATTGATTCCTTCTGAACAGGTAAATGTTGAATTTTTTTTCTCATTAGCTTATCCTCAATAATTTGTTATCTTATAAAGGCAACCTTAAAAATATTTTAAAAAATGTATTTGCTGTTGAAGTGGTGTTTTTATTTCTAATTCCTGATGTTATAGCTCTGTGATACCATCTCCATGAAATAACTACCCTAATACAAATAAACTATAATGCAAAGTTTTCAACTGCAAATAATACTAATAAATTACTACAACTTATTAATTATTTTTATTCTTATTGCCTAATCTTAAAACAGTAATTTTTATTTATAAACTCCTATTTTCATGCCTGTGTTTTACTAAACTTCTAAAGGTTAAGCTGTTTTATTTAAATTACTTTGTGATCTAAAAATAAGGAAAAAAAATATTTAAGAAAGCTGTTTAACATTTCTTTTTTCATTTAAATTATATTTTCTTGGTTTTGTACATAGAATTTTTTATATTTTATCACCTATAAGTACAGTAGAAAGACAATTCTATAAACCGCAATTCTTCATTAACTACATCAACTTTGTAAGCGTAAGCACATTGAAAAAATTTCTGAAACCAAGCAAGAACCATTAACTGTTTACTGGCTGCAAGGAAAAATCATTTGCTGAAATTTAATTTTTTTTGTTTTTGTTGTTAATTCTTATGTTTTTGATAATTTAGTTTGTTTTTTTTATCTGTAAATTAGAAATATTTGAGTGCATGTTTGGCATCTAAAAATTATTTTAAAACATTTAAATATTGTTCTGTTTTAAATATAAATGCCATGTTTAGCGGATAAGTTTAATGATTTATGAAATGATCTATATAGTGCAAATTCTATGTAATGCAAAGCCTGACATTTCAAGGTTTGTGTTATAAAGATTTTCTACTGCATTATGTTTCATCACAAATATATTCAATTTAGAACAGACTTTTTTGAATTTTACTCAAAAAACTAATAAAATTTGTTGCACATATAAGTGAATAGCATAAGAAATAATTTAAAGACAAACTAAAAATTATATTTGTATGTAAAAATCCTGCTTTCAACAGACATTTCTGAGAGCAAACATGATTCATTGATTGATAAAGTATTTTGTAAAAACATAAAAAGCAAATATGATTTAAAAATTAAATGTAAAGTGCTGTTAACTTTTGTACTTTACCTCAAAAATAAACTTCCACCACCATTTTAACTCCTGGTGAGGAATAACTGATCCATTTTTTTATTTTAAAAATTTATTTGAATGAAATAGTATCTTCTACAAATTTGATGTAGTTTAAGTCTATTAATATTATTATGTATTTATTTAATTGTTATCATTATTATTATTATTATTTTGCTATCTAACTTTAAGCACCTCAACTTTAATTATGCTAACATATATTTATTAAGTGTGATCGTAATTAATTCTAAGTGGAAATATCTGGAAAGCCCATTTTGCCATATAAGGAAATTATAGTGTCCCCAACAACATAAATATTACATTACAAAACACTGTTAATCAAGATGAGAAATTTTGTTGCTGAATCTCTGATTACAAGTTATCATTTTAGTGTTGTGTACAAGTTATCATTTAGTATTGTGTAAAACTCTTAAAAAAATTGCTGATAAAATAATAATAAGATATCATGATTTTATAGAACATAGAACTTTTACTGCAAGATTTCGCTGCATCCAACTATAAACGAGTGCATCTGTTATTTTTATCAGGTATTTTAATATCTGTCTTTTATAATTTTGCTAATAAAACTGTGTTGGAATTTATTTAATTCATTATTTTCTATTTAGCTGTTCCTGATGACATATTCAATTCGATGGCATCTTCAATCAATCCGTTTAAAGTTCTTACTTTTTTTGAATTGGATATGCTTTTCTTGCCAAAGGAATCTCAGGTTTGCTACATAAGTGAAATTTTGTATACAAGCAATTTATTTTGCATATATATTCTGGGTATTTCAAAAAATTATTGCCAAAATGGAAAGGCAAAGGCATACAAAGAAAAAAAAATCCCATTGAAACATGTAGTGACAAACATTATCTAGAATGTTATAATCAAGAACAATAAACAAGAACCACAGTGTTCTCCCTAAGTGTTTTACGAAGGGCGGCCCGTCTTCTTTGCCCTTTGACCCCAATAAATGTGCCTTCTTAGCCCTTTTTCTAAAAGTAATCCACCTTTCCTTAAAAACACTGCCTTTTTATTCAGATTCCATTTTGGAAATTTTTATTCATTGTTTTTAAATAATAATTACATACTGGTAAAATTTTCTGTGTTTATAGGTTTAATTCTGATTACTATTACAAATATTTACTACGTTATGATTATTCTCAACTGGTTAAATTTTTGTAAGTATCTTTTTTCGAAGGGGGATATTAATAAATTTTTTAAGTGATTTTAAATTTAAAAATTTTTTTTTAAATAAATACCTTTTTTTTTATTAAAAAAAATGCATCTTTAAATGTTCATCTTCTAAAAACTTTAAGTTTAAATTATAAAAAAAATTCTCAATTAATAGCTTTTTGCTATTACATTTTTTGAAAAAATAGCATGCTTTGAATTATTTCTTTAAATTACAAATTTTTCTCTTATTTTGATAGTGATTGATAATTACCATTTGAAATATACTCATAAAATAGTAGGAAAGGACAATTTAAAAGTTGTTGAGCTTAAAATTTAGTAATTACATAATATTGCACATTTTGAAAAATATTTCCATGATCTCCTTGGCCATTATCTGGCTGTTGTGCAGTGCTTTACTTAGCATTTTTTAATTTTATTTATTTATTTTTAAATTTAATACTCTGGTAAGCAAGGCTCAATAATCGGGTTGCCCGAGAAACCAGGCGGAGATAAAAATTCTATTGGGCATGTACTTTTGCCTTTACATGCCTGAATGGGCATGCAGAGTTACTATCTTTTCAAAATTTTGAAACTTTACCCAATCCGCCGAATGCTTTGTATGCATCACAAATTTATTTCTTCAAAGTAGTATTTTTGGCGTTTGACATGTAAAAAATAAAATGTAGAAAAATACAAGTGTTTTTATAAAAGAAATGATTGAAAATAAAATAAAAATATTCAGATTTAAAAACGAAAATCCTAGAAGGGCTTTATTATTATTATTGTTGTTTTTGTTGAAAAAAGTTTTTTTTTTAAATATTTTTTGATTTGGAGCTAAAAAATGGTTTCCTTCTTAAATGTTTTTAAGGTCTTCTCATGTAATAATTAAAAAGATGTTTTTTTGCTTCTTTCAAATTATGTTTCTTTAAAAAAGGATATTTTAAAAAATTTAAATTTTTTGAAAAATTTTTTCATATATTTTTTTAAAGAATTTCTAAAAATCTCTTAAACTTATTAATTTTATGAAATTGAAAAATAATGAATGTTTTTCTAGTTTATATGCGTTGATATAGATATAATGTTGTTTCATACCTGCCAACTTTTACTCATTTGGCGTAAAATTTTATTTCTATATTTAAAGTGGTAGTAAAATGTATACTTTCTATATATTCCTTGTATTTATAATCTTTTTGAGTACCACTAGTTTTAAAAAAATTAAGCTTATAGATTAATATGTAATACTATTGTGGTAGTCCAACAGCCAGATGAAAAAGCTTGAGACTCTGCAAAACAAGCTCCTTCGAAGAATAACGGGTGCACATACTAACATATATATAAGAAGAGATCTCAACATAGACACTGTGAGCGAGTTTATAAACAAACTGAGTGCCAGCTTCTTCCACAATGCAAAAAATACCAGTACAGCGGACTTTAATTTAATCCTAAACAAAGAACTCAACCAAGACAATAGAAACCTCAACCCAATCATTAATTTCCTGCTTTCTGAATAGATAAGCCCCCCCTTTTTTTTTTCTTATTATGGATACTCCTGGGAAGAGGAAAAGAACAATAGTGATTCTCAGCTGAGGAATATTCCACCCCTAGATATTAACCTAATTGTTCCCCTGACTATGTTATTCTAACGTATTATTATATTTTAACGTATTATTATATTTTAACATATCATTACTTAATTAATTCAATGTATCATGTTTATGTATATTTTATCTGATGTTATATCTTAATCTAATTTCATGATTTGACCTGCATATTGCAGCACGCTATCCAGCCGTCAACTGCCTTGATTTCCCCCAACTTATCTATGCTATAAGTACCAGTTGCCCTAGGGCCAGGATTCGTGATTTTTTTTTATTTAAAAAAAAAAAACAGATTTTTTTTTATTTTTAAACAAATACACTGAGAACTTTGATTTATGACTAATAAAACTTTGTAAATGTTTAATCAAAATTAGATTTATATTAAAACAATATTTTAGAAGTTCTAACTAAAACAATTTTTCATTATAATACATAGCTTTGAATGCATAGCAACCATTTTGAAACAAATGCATGATTGAAATTTAAAGACTAGATGAAAAAGAGAATTTAAAAGAATACTTTTAACTATTAAAGCAAAGTTTCAATTACCAAACCATAATTTTAATTTAAAATTGTGATTTCTTTTTTTTTTCTCTTTATTTTTAAAATGACAAAATAAATGTTACAGATTATGCTTATAAATGTAGTCATTCATCAAAAAATAAATAAATATTTAATTTATATATTTTTATATTAATATATTCATTTTTAATTCTATATCAAAATAGATAAGTTAAGCTAAAAAAATTTTTTTACAAAAATCTATGTACTCATTGAAATTTTTTCCCCACAAAACTTCTTTATAGAAAATCTGATAATGTCAAGGATACTGTAAACATATTACAAGAAAAAAATACATAAATATTTACTTTAATCTGTACTTTCAATCTCTAGAATCAAAAGATTTTTAAAAATGTAATTTCAAATGTATTGTAATTTAACTCATACCAAGAAAAAAAGTAATTTCATTAGCTAAAATTAATTAATGCAGTAATAATAAATTTTAAAACTAATGCAGCAATTTATTTAAAATAATTTTTAAGACTAAGAAAAGAAATAATAAAAGTATCAATAATTTAAAACACTGTTTTTTAACTTTTTAAATCAATATATATATTTAAAAAAAATATCATTTGATTTAAATCGTGATTTAAATCAAGCTAATTTAAATTAACAAACCCTGCCTAGGGCAAATCTCAGATTAAGAGGTCTGGTGCTCGCTTACGCGGGCTGGTACTTTACCAAATACAGGTTGTTGTGGTAGTCCGCTTAAGATTCTTCAAAGTACAGCGTATGTTTCTGCCTAAAATTGTAATTAAAATTCCATTTTTCTACCATGGAGAAAATTATCCTCGAAAAGTTGGCAGGTATGTTGTTAATGTCACTTTTTTCAACAGATTATTAGTAAATGCATTCAGATGTTTCCATTAATATGCAATTAAAATATATGCTTGGACATGTGGAAGTTCACTATGTATTTTGTACACTGCTGTTGCGCACATTGTTGGTAATAAAAGATTTACTTTGCATTACATTATGATTAACACTACACAAAATCATAATTTAAAAAAGTGAAATAAAGTTTTTAGTTAAGTCCTCCATCTAATAAATGTTTTATTTTTAGGTCTTCTCACTGCAAGATCACAAATTTTTCTCCAGATTTTACAATTCTTACTCTGATGTCAGCCCTGTGGAATTGGAAAGAGTGGCTAAAAAACTTGTTACTGTCTTTTCTGTTCTTGGAGTAGTCCCTCTCATTCGATACAGAAGGTAAAACATTAAATAATGAATAAATCATGCTATATTTGCAATTTTATAACAGTTGTCAATGAAATAAAACAGTATTGGCCCGTGCTTCTTCAGTTCTAAGTATTGGAATAATTTATTTTTCTTGAATGTTGAAGAAAAAGAGCTGTTTAAGTAGAATAATCTATTTCTCTTACAACTTGAAGGTAACTTAACTGTTTTTTAAATATAATATTTTTTTTGCAGATTAAAAATGACACAACTGTTTAGGTAGAATAATCTATTTTTCTTTTATTTTCACCGACAGAAAATAACATAACAGCTTTCTAGATAGAATATACTATTTTTCTTACAAATTAACATAACTGGTAACTAAAAATAATCTAATTTTCTCACATTATTACATAAATCTTATTTTTTCTCCTCCCTTTCTTTGTCGTATCTAGTGCATTTAAGCAAAAAATATTTAAAGTTTAAATATTTTTATACAGTTTAAATTTTAAACTGTATTTGTAGTGTTTTTTTTTTTTTTTTTGTTTGTTAATCAAATTAAGCTACCGACAAAAAATGTGATTTAATTTTTTTAAATAACTCTTAGTTGATAATTGTATCATTTAGGTAAATCATGGTATTATTTTCGAATTAAAATGTAACTTGAAGGAAATTCAAATTTATAACAAATATTTTTATATGCAAGAAATTGTAGTAAATTTTTGATTGGGGAAAATTGTTTTCAAATAATTAATTTTCCTTGAAAAAATTTTGTTTATAAGCTTTGTTAAAATTTCTAATAAATTTTTTATAATTGCTACACATGAAGTATATATTTTTAGTTGCAAAATATTTTAAGTATGCCATACATATTATTATATTGACAATTTATTCAATTAAATATTTTTTATCTCCTAGGAATTTTGTGAAAAATTTCATTTTTGCTGAAACATTGCAAAAGGAACTAAATGCTGTTAAAGAATCTATTTGGAAAATAACTGTAATTTTAACTTTTATCTTTTCCATGAATAATGCATAAAATGTCATTCAGTATTTTGAATATCCAATCTAATTATGGGGAAATGGTGACACCAAAATTTGAAAAATTCTAATGCAACTTTGAAAAATACAAATTTATTAAAAGGCATTTATGCTTTTTATTGCTAGTGAATTTTTGAATCTCTAATAATTTTTTAAGTTCACTTAAAAAATGTTTCTTGACTTCATATATTGAAGCGATACACTAAATAGCTTGGAAAAGTGGTATAATGTATGATACAAATTAATTAACTATTTTCTGCTGCTAGTCCCCATTTCATTCAAAACGTTCTCACTAGTTCAAAAAAATAATTTCAGAAATTTCTTGCTTCTTATAATTCTAGGTCTAATCACAGTCTAGATCTAGAGATAAATTATGGTAGTTGAGAATCTTTTAATTCACTCAGACAAATGGCAATACTGAAAAAAAAAAATCCTACCACACTGTATATTTTGGAAAAATGAAACTGTTCTATTAATAGGATGCTGAGTGTTAACTCATTAATCAAAAATGTATAAGTTTCTTTTTCAAAATAAACTATTGCTTTCCAATTTTAGACCAATTGTTCTGACTCAATGCTAAAAATGTTGAGCCGTGATGTCTCACGGGATTGAGCATTCACCTTCCAATGAGGCGAACAGGGTTCGAATCCCAGCGGTGGCTAGTCGATACGAATTCTGCACCTGGCTTGCACCGACCACAGTTCTGACATAAAAATATCCCTGGTGGTAGACGGATCATGGGTTAGAGTCCTCTTGCCACAATGCTAACCATGGGCGGTTTTCGGGGGTTTATTTTCCACACAACGCAAATGCAGTTTATTTCCATCAAAATAACCCCCACGAAAGAGAATTTCTCCCAGTACTTGATTGAGGAGTACCCTTGTCTTCTTGATCGGGTTCAAAATTATAAGTTCCATCTAAAGTCTCCATGAAGGCAAATTTCTCCCAATAATTGATGCTGGAGTTCCCTTGTCTCCTGGATTGGGTTTAAAATTACAATGCTACGAGGTTGAGCATTAGTAGTCGTAAACCCAAAACATTGGGTTGACTGTTCAACAACTTATAAAATTAAAAAAAAGATGCTGATAATGTTTATTTAAATAATGGATGATTTTTCCGTAAGTAAGAAAAAAAGAATTGAATAAATTCTTCTCTAATCATCACTGTTTATAGAGTACTATGCGATTGCTATATAAACATTTAAAGCTCTTGCTTTTGTGGAAAGTGCAAAAAATCAGCCGGCATATTTAAGAAAATCTAAGAAAAGAAAAAGATAGATCAAGAAGTTCACCAGTAGATGCTGCAAATAAAAAAAACTGTACACTTTTAAAAAATTTCTGTTTGATTATCTAAAATATGTTCTTATGATTTCTCTTCTTGATTTCTAAGTTGGTCTCTTATATCCCAAAATAGCCAAAAGCTAAAAATAGGTGTCAAGTTCTGATTTTGGACAGAGGATTTGATTGTATAAGTCCTCTTCTTCATGAATTTACATTTCAAGCCATGGCTTATGATGTCCTTGACATTAAAGATGATATCTATGAGTTTACTTTAACTCAAGGAAGAGAAGTGGGAACCACTCAGAAAATCCTACTGACTGAAGACGATCCATTGTGGTGCCAGTTGAGGCATGAACATATGGCTGATGTAGCTAAGTAAGATTAAAAATTTTATAATTTGTCCCTTTCCCCCTCTTTATTTAATTATTAAACTGGTATCAATTAGTATTTTCTACAGAAAACAGGGAAAATTGCAATTTTTTAAAAAAATAATCCTAGAAAATTCCTATATTGTACCTGGAAAATAACCTGTCTCAGAATTGTCAGTAACCACAATCAGTTATTGAGATTCAAGTTCAATAATTCTAACATCGGTTACAATTGTTTTATAAAATTTCACTTATGAAAGAAACTTTTTGATTCTCATTCTAATGTATGTTTTTGTGTGTAAAATCTAATATTTGACATTCGGATAAGAAAATTAAAATTTTCTGATGAGAAATTGCATGGTATGGATAAAATATGTTATGCATTTCAACTGAAATTTACCTGATATACCTGGAAAAGTCAGGAATTTTTTTTCCTGAAACTGAGTGTGAACCCTGGAAAAGTTGCAACATGAATAAATGCAGGGTGTCTCTTGAAAAAGTCCTGTATTGATTTGTGTTTCTTTTTTTGTTTTGTTATTCTACTTTAAATGAATTATAATTCTCTAATTTTTTATAAATACACAGAATCTAATTATCTAATGGTTAGAAGGGGCGCTGACCCAGATCCCCAAATTTTAGGTTCCCCCCCACACATATTTGCATTTAAAGGATTTTAATTTTACATTTTCTGTAAGGTTATGCCTTGCTGATTCATTAAACTGTTACAGTAGTCTAATATTTACCCAAAAAGATCAAATCAATTACACATAGAATCACTGCTTACTTTTGCTGCGGAGAAAAAGTAGTTACAACAAATATCTATTTAATCAGAAATTTGAGGCTCATTTTGGTCTATTCTATAAGCATCATGTGTAACGATGCAATGCACCCATCCAATTCTCATGTATTTGGGATTTATATAACAAATTTAGAAACTAATTGGTGAAGCATTGGAATGCATAATTGTGTTTAGTACAAACTGCACAATGCACGGTGGAGGTTTGTGAAATCTTTATTAAAATAAAAGTAATCCCAATATTTTCGTCAATAAAAATGTCGGGGGAGGGACCTTAATCAGTTTAAAATTTCCTATCAATATCCAACTTATAGCAGCTACAGTTAAGCAATAACAGGCCAATGTTTTATTTGTTGTTGCTGTTGTTCCTTCACTCAAACAATGCAGTTATCCACTTATTTGTGTTCTCTCCTTGTTCATGTAAACTAAACACATTCATTTGTTCAAGTAATTAATCTTAACTTTAACTCAATTATACATGATAATTATTGAGTGAAAATAAAATTATCAAAAAGTGAATTAAAAAATTTGAATTCCATATAAATTGAATCTGAGCTTCAAATTTTATCTTTTAAAATTCTTATGTAAACAGTGGAAGAGGTGGCAGTTATTCGCTTAATGTTCTTTTCTGTTCTATAAATTAGTTTAAAACTATCTGACAAGCATTTCAAGTTATATTTACATATACAGTAGACTTTCTGAAATCTTAATAGCTTGATACTAGACACTCTGTGGATTTTTCAAATTTTGCAGGTTTTAAATCTTATTCATTTGGATTTTCACTATGCATTTTTTAATTAATAAATTTGTATCAAAATATGTACAAATAAAAGTATAATTGATGATTTATATTTTAATAAAAAAATTTTTCATCTTTATTCTAGTTTTCTTTAAATACAATATAGATTGTAAATGAATGGGATATGAAGGAATATTCACAAATATGTAAACTTAATTTTTATTTCTTAAAATTAATAATTATGTTTGAAAAGGTGTTGGTTTTTTTACGTCTTTTTACTATAACATCAAATTTGTTAGCATTAAATTTGTTTTTAATCAGCTATAATACCCAGTTTGTTGAAATTTAGAAATCAATGCAGATTTTAGAGAATGGTAGATTTTAGAGAATCTACTGTATTTTTATATAAAATATTTTTGCTATAGCAGTACCCAAGCAGGTTCTCAATTTTTTTCTTCCAAATATGAAACTTTAAATGATTGACCTCCTTTTGGCAGAACTCTGGAGTTTTTCACCAGTACTGAACATATTAACCAAAGAAAGACAACTAATTATTGTAAAAATATTTAATGTGAAGAATAAAAATTTATCAATCAGGTTTTTTGCCAGACAATTGTTTTTTTTTTTTTTTTTTTAATTTTTTGTTGTCTAAATTGGATTTTATATACAATTCAATAAGTTTATCTCTATTCGGAATATGGTACAGTTTTGATTTTGTTTCTATAGTATGTATTTTATTTTTTTAATTTTCTATTTGAAAACTTGCAATTTATGTTATTTTATTTCATTAAATATATATTGGCATTTGTTAAATCAAGCAAAATTTTAAACAAATAATGAATTATTGATTGGATATAAATATAACTACCGGTTCAAAAACTCATTTCTCAGTCAAGAAGAGTTCCAAATTCTTGGAACCACTGTGATCCATCTAAGAGAGCACCTTTTGGAAACCGCTGGTCTAAATGAATGTTGACCTGATAGTTTTCTTGTAATGAGGCTCTGGGCGTATCTTTTTATTTTTATATCCTTCTCTTATTCTGAAAATCAGTTGAAAATTATTGTATGTTTATTGTTTACTTTTGAATGCTACAAAGCTTTATTTTATTTTAAAATTCTCAATTTTTAAACTGTTTGTTTCTAGATTGATACAAAATAAGGTAGAAACTGACACTTTGATGGAAAAAACCTCATTTATAAGGCAAAAAGGTATTCCTAATCTAAGTGATACAATAAAACAGTTTATTCTAAATAAAAGAAATGAAACGTTCTACAGTTACAGACACATGGCAAATGAATGCATGAAACAATTTTGTGCTGGACTCAATAATGCTTCAGACTTAGAACAAGTAAATATATTTTCCCCTCTTATTTATTTTTTTTATATAGTGATACGACTTGTACAGATAGAAGTATCAGACATGTAAATAAATCAATCAAAAATTGTACATTTTGTGCATGAAACTTTTATAACTTTTTAACTATTGCTCCTCTTTGCTTGATAGTGATTTCAATTGATTCAGCTCACTTGTTTCTCAAAGCTAGGCCAAATATTTATTTACTTAAAAAAAAAGGTAATAAAATGATTCATAACCAATAATTTATGTTTTTTTGCGTCTTATCTATAAACTATTTTAAAATTACTAAAATTGAGAATAAACTGTAACTGCAATAAAACGACATATCAGTTTTTAAAAAAAAGGCATTGAAATTATGCTTTACTGTACATAAAAAACAATACCTTTATTGCCCACATACTTGTCAGATTTAGAAATTTCTGAGGACTCATGGCTAAAATTTATTAATAGGTAGCTTCCTACCAAATTTAGTGCTCTTACCTGCTATTTTAGGATAATTTTCTTAAGTCCTATTGCTAAGAGAAATGGTACTAATTAATAACAGAAAAAAGATTATATATTAAGTTTAGAAAGTAGCATGATTTTCTGATTTCCTTTGGATCAAGCATGGAATCAGACTTCCTCTGGTGCAGATCACACTTCTAGAAGTGACCAGCGATTTCTTAAGGAACTGATGTGTGTTAAAAGGTAAACGCTATTCCGAGTTATAAATCAGCTGTGTGTTCAAAAATAAAAATGAAAAATTACGTACGGTATCAAACAATAAAAAGGTAAAAAAAAATGAATAAATACAAACAAGATTACTTAAACGAACACAGTTTATTACCTATTATTATTTTTAAAACTAAAAAAAATCTGCAGATGCTATAGCAATCTGCAGTTCCCACTGGAAGGTTCTGCTACTGGAAAATTAACTAGTGAAATAAATTTGTTGTCTAATTTTCTACTTTATCCTCTTTTAGAATCTTGCTATAGGTACAACATTTGAAGGAAAGCAATTTGGAAGACCACTAGCAAATGTTATGACTGTAATTTCAGATCCCACTTTGGATTTGAATGTTAAGCTAAGATTACTCTTGTTGTATATTTTCTTTGAGAAAGGTAAACAATTTGTTGTATACTATTTTAGAATTGTGTTCTTAAAGACTTATCAAAGGTCGAAATATTTTTCAATTTATTTTTTCTTTAACTTTTTCCAGTTTAATTTTTTAATAATTAAAATGAGCCCTTCAAAAATTGTGAAAACAGACTCTTCATAACAGTTATATTGTAAGAACAGACTCTTCACAAAATTTTCAAAAACAGAATTGATGCTGTCTTTAATTTATAATTTCAAAACATGGTATGGTTTTACTGCTTTTTTTTCCTCACAGCAACATGATTTTATTTTAGCATAGTTATAGAATTAGGACCCTGCCATAAAACTCCCAATTCTACCATAAATTAAGATTTTTAAAAAATATATATATATATTTTTTTTTTTACAAAATCACAAAAACTGAACTTAATTTGCTGTTGCAACAGGACTCTTTTTTCTCTATTTAAGTATACTTTGTTACAAATATTTTTTCAATGGTATTTCTAAACAAACTCTTTAAAAACATTGTAATATAGAACTTCTCTTAGAATCACTCCTAACAAAATGTTATTTATATTTTAATACATCTCTTTCAATGGTTAACCTTTGAAAGCTTTGGAAAAAAATTATTAATGCAGAAAATTCAACAATTAATTATTTTTTACTATATTTTATTAAACATTTAATATGTATATTAAATGTACATATACATTCATACACTGCTCAAACAATGAAAGGATATTGAGGTTGTGAATTGATCTTGCACCTGGAGAATTATTTGAATGAGTGATACATTATCGAAAGATGTAGTAGGCTATATGGATAAAAATGACATTTGTTTGGCAGGAAAAAAATGCTTTTTATTGAAATGTTGATCATTCTTTTCCGCTTTGTCTTACATTACATTGAAAGCCTAATCGAATCCGCTGCCACTAAAGCATCGTCTTAAACTCAAAATTTGCATATTGTGAAGTTTGAAAATTAGAAAAATTTGCATTTGTGATTTTCTTCCATTTAGTGCAAAAGAAATTGCTTATACCGTTATTTTATACAAGACTTACAATATCCTTTAATTGTTTTGAGTAGTTTATATACATATGCATGTACATACTTACATATATACATACGCCATAAACATATACATGCATACATATACATACATGTATGCATACACATATACATCCATGCATGCATACACATATACATCCATGCATGCATACACATATACATCCATGCATGCATACACATATACATCCATGCATATACATGCATTATTATATGTACATATACATATTACTATCAGCATTTATTTTGTTGTTTTTCAACAATCTTTATTATTAACAAAAACCAATGTAAAAATTAATTTTATTCTTCCACTATGTTTTATCTCTCTTTTTCTTTCTTTTTTTTACTTGCAAATAACATATTTTCTTTTCAAAGAAGCAATCTCTTTTAGTAAATATTATACTTAAAAAATTTTATTTTCCTTTAAAATTTTCTTATCTCTAATTTACTTATATATTTGCTATAATTTATAAAAATGTATTTTTTAAAATAAAAAAAAAAAAAAATTAAATGAGACACACTTCAAAAAATTATATGAAATTTTTATTTTAGAATATTTGGTGTTGTATATATTTCCTAAAATATTTTTCTTTAGCATTTTTTCCCTCGTTTTAAAGCTATTTATAATAAGTAAGTTTTTTTGGCAAAACTTGCATTCCTCTGTAGACTTATTTCAACTTAATATAAGTTTTAATTCCTAGTTTCATGTTTTTTTTTTATAGTTTTAAATAATCTTAATATTATATTTTTATTCAAAGGTATTTCTAAGCAACAATTTGAAGATATTATGAAAGAAGCACAAATACCTTTTTCCGCTGCTTCTAAACTCGCTAATATTCTTCATTTGGATACTGACCTATTTCATCCAGTAAGTTTTTTTAAACTATAAATAGGAAACATACATAGTTTAGAAATTCTTAAAGTTAGAAAGGGAGATGAGGGCTTCAAAGCGAATGACTTTTCTACAGAACATTGACTACTGTTTTCCCCATCATAATGTTTCTTATATATGGCTAGTTGATAGCTTTCTGCAAATTCTATTCTTCAGTTTCATGTAAATCTGCTTCTAGAGTTATTCAACTTCTATTCTCTCCAAATTATGCATCGCATATTTCAATTTGTAAACGCAATAGTTTTCTCAATGATGAGATTCATAATACATACTTCTTCAATTTGCAAATTCATCATCATGATTTGTATTAATGATATTTACAAATATGTTACATGATGATAATCGTGATTGTTGTTCATAAGATTTATGAATTGCACATTTTAACTCATGTGAATGCCATTTTGAAATCATAGTTCATGATCCATATATCAAGGTGTAGCCAGAAAATATATGAAAACTTTATCATGAGCCAAAAGCTTCTTTCTGCTACCAGGCTAGTGTCAGGCCAGGCTCTCTCCTCTTATAGTAACTTGATTGTATGAAATGGTCAAATGCAGTCAGTCCCGCTTAAAGCAATACTATTGGTTTCATCTAACTGTATTTAAATAAGCAGATTGTTTGATCATAAGTGGAAGTCAATCTTAAAGGCTATGTTTTTACAAAAAAAAATTCATTAAAATGGTATGTAATACATAGTATGTTTTGAAGTAATAATCTCAATAAACAACTATGATTAGAACTATTAGTGTTAGTATCATAAAATATAAATGGCATTTAAATTTATGTAAAAATAATTCAATACTAATGAAAATTATGTACTAAAATATAGTATCCCTAGTAACAATTTTACCCCAGTTGGGCTGAAAATGAGCTCAATATGGGTTCTATATTAACATGCATCAAGGGACCCATATTGGAATGTCTAGATTTTTTAATATTGGTCCTATATAGGGCCTACATCAACCTTCATGTGGCTAATATAGAGCTTACATTGGCTGAATAAAGAATATAAAATATCGGGTGAATCTGACAATTCTATATAGGGTCAATATTGGGTTGTAAAGTGGCTGAAAAATATTGGGTGAATTGGATAGTTCTATGTAGGCTCAATATTGGAAAATAACGGCCCTTTGAACCCTTATTGTGCCAAGATTAGTGAATATGTGTCCAATGAGAGCCCAAGTTAATTTGTTACTAAGGATATGTCGAAAACCTTGTTATGTTAAAAAAATAATTTTTCCCTTGGCATTACATAACCACCTAGTTTGAGTGCTTACGTCAAAGAGTTTCTTCTCGAGACCTTATTAAGTCAAATATTTTTCGTTATAGAAAATGAATTTTTTTCCCCAGAAAAATCGCAATGTAAGCTTATAGCAAACCAATTCTTTTATGTTTAGTGCACAATTATTTTTATTTTACTTTTAAAAATCATCATTGCTATATTTAAGTCAACTATCATTACATGCTGAATCATTAGTTATTCTTTTGTTTCATGACTCTATTATTTAGAGCACTATTTTAGAATATATTTTTCTACTTTTTAGAAAATATTTAGCTCTGTACTTGTATTTATTGTAAGTACACTGTATTTATTTTCTTCCAAAGAAATATTTAATTAATTAGAGATTGTTTTGACTTTTAACAGTCAACTCTTCTTCCCTTATTATGAAAAGTGCACGAGTAAAATGTACCTAAGAGGCATAAATGAAATCCTCTCTTTTACTATATAATGGCTAAAAAGATTGGATTGAATCCTGACACCTGTTTTGAACAGGAAATGAATAGTAAGTCCCTTTGTATTATATTCTCATCATCTTACCTGAAAAACAAAAATTTCATTCTAGCTGATGAAACATTTTTTAAAAGAAAATTTTTTTCTCTTTTATATGCAATCATAGGAGGATTGAAAATCATGAAAAATTTTTTATACTCAACATTAGTTTCATATAAAATAATCTGGTTCTAATAGTTTTTATTCGTATTTTATTACACAATATGCAATTAAGTGTACTGATTTATTGCAGAATGTATAATAATCTAGTTATGCTTTACATGATTAATGTAAGATAATTACCATCTTAGTAAGAAATACGAAGTGTATTTACTTTAACTGCTGTATTGTCAATTCAAAGTGTTTGATTGAATATGTTTTCAATTAGGGTAGATGCATTGCTGTTCATGACTCTAGCATTGAGAGATCGCACGATACTGAAAGTACCTACAGGCAGTCTAGGTGGAAGCCACTCCTCAGAGATATTCTTATAGTATGTACTTTCTTATAATTATCATAATTCGTACTATGCTTCCGTTAATGAACAAATAATAATGAATTAAATAAAAAAGATGCCACTAAAATAGAGAGCTTTATTTACTTATGGTCTAAAACATTTAAATACCTTTTGGTTAATTATTTTGTAATATCAATTGAAAATGTTAACAGCCATAGAAACTTCACAAAAATCACACAGGCCGACTGCTGTAGATTTTCTGTAATTTTTGCTGATTTCATTCTAATGAAAAAGTCCAATTTTATTTATTAATTTTTTATATATACATTTGTAACACTGACTTTTCATACAATTAATTGTATTTATGCTATTTTGTTACTTTTAAACAGTGTGATTTGTGGAGTATCACTTAAATATTTCATTTACTTTGTAATATCCCATAGAGAGTATTATAAAAAAATATATCGGTTACTACAGAAAAGCATTTCTAATGAGCATAAAAATGTGTCAGATAAATCTCAGTAGTAAAATAAAAATTTTGAAAAGTGTGAAATGGTATTAACTGGTAATTTTTTAAGTAGTGTAAAATGGGAAAAATGATTTTATTTTTGTCGGACCAAAAATAAAAGATATATTGCTTTGATAATAAACTCTATCACCTCCAAATGTTCCATAGTGTTGCAGCTTATGTTTTTCTTTGTAGATCAGAGATATCTAAAATTATTTGCATTTTTTAACCTTTTAACTGTCAAGTTATTTTGAGGTTTTGGGTGCATAAATTGTCAATTTTTTTATTGCAAAAATTAAATGTTTAGCACAGAATAAAATATACTTAGTAGTTAAAAATTGATATTTTGGATTATATTCATAAAAATTTTTTGGTTCTCATATTCGCTTGAGATGGCTGCCACTCAGTGTGGCAGTGCTAAAGTTCGCTTCTAGTGGAGCATTATTTCCTAAAAGTTTAAAAAAAATTTATTTAATAATTTTCTAAAAAATAAATTATCTTTATACCGTTTCAAAGGACTGGACGTTATTTTGCAGCAAAAATGTCCCGTATTTTGAACATAAACCTCTATCCTTTGAAACCTTCAGTAAAATGCTGCCATTTATTGTTCTAAACTGCATTAACTAAATTTTTCGATTAATAACCGAATTAAATAACCGAGATAGATTTGGGTTTGACAAAGAGATGAAGCCGAAATAAACTTCTCCTGACATATATTCGGGTATTACAATACGATGCTCTAAAGAAAAATTACCTTGAGTAATACTCGAGCGTTACATTTTAGAACGACAGTCCTGTGCCCAAAATTATTTCGGACCTGACAGTTAAAAAGTTAATCAACTATATTTTTTTAAATTTAATTTTATGCATTTTTCTTCATTTTTATGTATATTATTATTAAAAAAAAGTTTTGATAAATTTTTGTAAGTTAAATTAATATAGTACTTAAATTATAATTAAACAAGGTATTTTTTAAACTTTCAGAACTGTGTTCAAAAGAAGTTAGATGAAGATCAATTTCCTTTTTTGAATAAATATCAAGAAAGTGAAGGACTTATCCCTCCAGTTCAAAGGTTAAAAAAAACCTCTTGAATTCATATAAAATGACTTATAATTGGTGAATAATAATAAGGAGATTTCACACTTTTACCTTAGCTCCTGTGCATAAGACTGACAGGGTGGCCACCCACCTGGAAAACCTAGAATTATCAGGGAATTTTTTTTATACTGGAAAAATCAGGGAAATTTGGATAAAAACCTGGAAAAATCAGGGAATTTTAAAGAAAAGCTGAAAATTTTTTCTTTGATATTTTTTTAATTTCACTAATTTAAATTATTTACTAATTTTCTTAATTTAAATTATTTTATCCATTATACCCACATTTTTTGGACGGAAATGTATCTCCAAACAGTTAAAATGTCATCAACTTAGCTATACTTTGCTTGCATCAAAATTTGCTCCATTATAACCCTGTTAAACTAAAATGCCATGTAAAATTCTCTCATGGTTGCTAAACAAATGTAGAAACCTTTGATCTCTATGGAGACTATGGGACTGTGCAATTTAGGAAAGGCAAAGATTGTGCTCGACTTGGAAGAAAGGATTAGGATATTTGTTTCTATTTTAAAATTCTGTCCGTGGGCTGAATCCATTTTTGGCTCTAGTGTGTTCCGATGCTTTGGTGGTAATTTTTTTCTATTTTGACAGAAGAAGTCAAAATGTTTTTGTATTTTTATCTTAATAAAATTCTCCAAAAATTAGTTGGTTATAATTTAATAATAGATTTTATATTGCACTCTTTTTCTGAAAGATTTTGTACTTCCATTCAAAGAAATCTGTAAATAATTTTTTCTCAGCAAATTGACAAATCACGCATTTCTTTACAATCGCTGAACAGCAATGTTTGTCGACAAATTATTGCATTAATGCTAATGTTTTCTATTTCATTTTAACGTTTTATGGCATATTTTAATTTTTAGAAAGGTTTTTTTAGAACTAATTAATAATATTTAATTTTACTGTTTTGTTGTTAAATATTTGATTTTTAATTCAAATTGTATAGTGATCACTATATCGAAAGTACGTAAATGTTGCTTGCATTCCAGAGATAATATTTCCAAAACTATCTCTCCTTTTACCCTAAAAAGCTAACAAAGAATAAATAATATATAGGAAACATATTAAATGATGTATAAACATAAAATATTATTTTTTTTAATTCATATGTGTTTAGTCGGAAGAAGGAAAATGAAACTTAGTGTTTAAGTTGTGCGCTGTACAAGATTCTAGTTGTTAAAATAAAAACAATTAACTATGCTAAACTAAAACACTGTGTGTTTAGATTGGAATTCTTTAAATGTTTTAATTTCAAATAAGAAAAAAAATCAAAAAACTATAAAATTTAAGGAATTTTATCTATTTTTTTACTATAGAGTATAGAACAAAAAATTAGACAATTTTACATTTGTGACATTTACTTTGGTATACTGAATCTCTTAAAATAATAATGCTAATTCAAAACAACATTATTTAAAAATTTGACTTGAGATATTGTTTAAAGAAAATATCAATGAATCTTATAAAAAGCACTGGTAAGATAAAATACAGTATAATGCAGTATACAGTACAGCTTTATATTGAAATATAATTTCAGTGACTCACAAAAGTGTTGGTACACTTATGACCTTCAATGAAATAAGACTATCTGTTAATTAAAATGAATATTTCAGAATGGATATTTAATTATAAAAAATGTAATCTAATCTTAACAAAACTGTATGAAATATTTTAAAACAAAGAAAAAGTTTATTTTTAAGAAATCAATCATCAAAAAGTGACAAAAACTTTATCCCACAAAAAGCATCGTTACACTTTCAAAAAAAAAAAAAAAAAAAAAAAAAAAAAAAACTTTGTCTATTAGTAAATAATCTAATTTATCATTAAATTAACATTTAGTAGAATTTCCTTTCGCATCTACAATAGCTTTTATAAGTTTTTAAATATATGTAACTAGTTTTTTTTTTTTTTTTCAGGTGAAATTCATGCAGAATATTTTTTTAAAAATTTTACAGAAACTTTTACAACACTCAATTGCGAATTTATGAATTTTTCCACAAATTTTATAATTTTATTCTCTGATATGAAGTCCTTCTTTTAAGCATTTTATCACATATTGCACAGTGCAATAGGACACAATAAACTAAGTTAACATATTTATTACTGATTTACCTCTTAAGATGACAAATAATCAAATTTGGTCTATTGTTTTATTACAACCATGGGTCATTTTTAAATGATAAAATGAAATATTACGGAATTCGCAAGCAAAAATTAAAATATAATTTTGCTATCATAAGTTTGATACTAAATTAAATAAATAAAATATTAATAATAAATAAATAATTTAATGAAAAATAATTAAATAAAAAAAGCAATTGACGATAATTTTTATTCTGAAATCCGAAAACATTTAACTGTACAATGACTTTCGTTGTGTCAAATTTTTGTTACTATTTGATTATTGATATCTTAAAAATTAACTTTTGCTTTGTTTTAAAAATATTCCACGCAGTTTTGCTAAGAATAGATTATACATCTTATTATCAAATACCCATTGTGAAATATTCATTTTAAATAATGCATTTTTATTTCCTATTTCAATAAAAGTTATAAGTGAACAAACATTTTTGGGAACCACTGAATATAATTACCTGAAACGGTTTTCCTTTGCTTAAAAAATATATTAAACAATACTTATCTGAGGTTTTATTGCTCATTCTGATTTTGCTATTTTGTAGGTATATTTTGAGCAAATACTACTTAAAGTAACATATTAAAAAAAATTTATTCAATAAAAACAATATGTTCTACAAGCTAAACATAGTATTTTCTCCACGTATCTTAAATTTTTAAAAATTAATGTTGTACCAAAACATTAAAGAATAAAAAAAAAAAAAATTCTTACCAAAACATTAAAGAATAAAAAAAAAAATATTTCTTACCAAAACATTAAAGAATAAAAAAAAAAAAAAAATTTCTTACCAAAACATTAAAGAATAAAAAATAAAAAAATTCAAGATGATATGTTTAAAAGAATGACATTTTGAATGAAATATTTTACAATGTAGACCCTTTTCTTTTACACATCCTACACTTTATAAGAAAAAAACAAAACACGGACCTGGAAATTTTAAGATTTTTACCGGGAAAAATCAAGGAAATTTTTAATGTGATTTGAGTGGCCACCCTAGACTGAAGTAACTGCGTATGCTCGCGTTTATTTTAGATGCTACGTACCTTTACGTTATGTTGGCGTGATTTACGCTACAAAGACATGGCTACAAGCATGCTGTTTATTGTTGTTAAATGTCATTTTCTGTTTAAGCCTACCTTCGAACTAAAAACATGGACATTGAACGAGAATTTGAAGAAATGTATGGATAAAAATTTAGAAAAAAAAACATGTGATCTCATTCAATAAAAAAATTATTTTCTTTGTTTTTGTGTAACATTCTGGTTGTCTAATTGCACTAGTTCCATGAGAAACTAGATGTATTTTTGCTATTTCAGAATTATAAATTATATTAATTTTAACTATACAATTTAGTTAAAAGAAGTTAAATAATCAAAACAAACTCAATATTTTTTCAAATATTAATAATAATAATTCCTTATCGCTAAATTCATTAAAATCTATAATCTACCAAATTTTTCTGCCCACAGATCCGATGTTTTAGGTAAAGCAAAGCATATTGAATCGTGTGCCACTGCTTTAAAGCAAACATCACTTTTTAATGTTTGTTTTGATTTTGAGTAGTAGTTTGTTTGTTTAGTTAAAATAATATTCCTCTACACTAGTTTTTAACGTACAGGTGTTTGCAAAATCTCTTATTTTCATTTATGTAGGGTTGATATTTTTTGACGAGCGCATGCCATTTCACCTGCATTGACGCAAGTGCAATTACTTGAAATTTTACATACTGAAACTAACGTAAATTTGCAAAATTTCCCTAATAATTTAATGCCTGCATCTATATTACTTTTAAAGGAACAATAAGCGGGCCACTAGAGGCCTGCCGATTAAATGTCAACATCCAGTCAGTTGATTAACTATCAACAGTCAATTGTGTATTAACGTCCATAGTTATTTCTTTTAATGTGAAATGTATGACTTATGTTTATAAAAAATTTAAAATTAGTCTGTTTAGTACGTATTAAGACTGTGGCAGCTTGTTATGTTATTTTATATATATTGAGAAAAAAATTCATAAATGGATTCATTGATTTTTTTTTAAATGTTTTTAGATTCTGTTTTAGCTTCTAGTAATTTGCCTAGAATAAATTTAAGTTTCATTCAAAAAATTGTTAATGATATGAGCATTATTTTATTTTTATTAGAACAAGTTACTGGCATGCAGATAAGAGAGATGAAAATGCTTTCAAACTGATTGTTTTTATTATTGGTGGACCCACTTATTCTGAAATACGTTGCACTTATGAAGTAATGAAGAAATACCCTGGATGGGATATATTTATTGGTAACATATTTATTTATTATCAATGAAAAGTTTTTCATTTATTTACTGTATAAAATATATAATCGCCATATTCATTAAATATAAGAATAGATATTATTTAAAAGCATCACATTCTAATTTATGCATATAAAAGCATTCAAAACAGTATTATCTAGCTCATCTTTCTTTTCTCTTTCATTTGCATAACTGTAGTTTCTGAAAATGTAGTACAGTCTAAGTTAAAAAATTCAAAATGACAAGCTGCCGACCCATTGGGATTTGTTTAATGTCTCACATAAATGTTTATTGTCTCACATAAAAATCTTTCAAATCACTTTTTACATTGACTCAAATGAGCCATATCCAGAATTGATATGCTTAATTGTTTAGAAGTTGCATTTATAGAGTATATTTATCTTTAGTTTCATTAGGTTTTATTTGTAAAATTTAAAAAATTTTTTTTTTTTTTTTTTAAACCTTGAGCTATTTGATTAGTTTTCTTTAACTCGTGTTCCGTCTCATTGGTTTCTGTACATTAAAAATACATGAGAAACGATACTTCGCCTGTCTACATAGCAAAGTTAGATGTAAAGATGGATACAAATCTAGCATTGTACTTTTTGTGCAGAAATATCTTCTAACTTCTGAACTCATAGTCCTATTATCCTGTATGTTTGATCTGATTCATTTCGGAATTAAAGCTACATCAAAACTATACCATATTTGTATAGATTGCAACTAAATAGCAATGTAAGATATCTAAATAAGTCAATGTAAAAATACTATTTGCACATAAAAATCATTTTACCTTTTGAACTGTTAGTTCTACTGACTTGTGTTAGGTTTCGTTTCAGAGTCGAGACCAAAGCTGCAAAACATTTATTTCGGAAGAAAGAAGTCATCTTTCCCCCCAACTTTAAAAACCTATGAATAACAGCCCATTTTTCTTGAATTTTCACTATTTCAAGGCATTCTTGTCTTCTTGCCTCCCCCTGATTAGGTGTTTTGAGAATTTTGAATGATTAGCACAGTAGATAACTCATTATACGAACATATCGTTAACTTTATTTTAGTCTTACATAGTGATCGAGGCTCAGGTTGTGAGAATATATCACTTATTGTAAGATTTTACTGAAATATTTTATAGCATTGAATTCAATCATTAGTAGATTAAAAAGAAAAAATTTTTTTTTTTATCAATCCTTAAACATAGGGCACAATTTTTAGAATAAAGTTCTTTTACTGCCAAGAATTATTACATCTTTTCAAAGTAACACAGTTCTTAAACTATTTTAACTATTTTTAAATCCAAAAATATATATATAAAGTACGACTTTCTCTTGAAACAAAGCTTTATTATGAGGTTTTTTAATATATATTTAAGATTTACAGATAGAGGGCAGATATGTATAATACACACGAATGCTGTTTGCTGAGAAAAATTTTAATATTGCTAAAAAGATTAAATAGCCTTATTCTAACCCGAAGACGCACGTTTCCCATCATTATATTTGACTTTCAAGCATAATTGTATCAGGGATGAGTTTTTCTGCTTATCTCAATTTAATAAAAAAAATCTGCCTCTTTTAATTATTTGTTTTTACGCTTTTTCCTACCTATGAAAACGTGATTTAAAATTGCATTCGCACGTTTTTAAATCTCACATTGCGATTCATGTTCACTTGATTAAAAATCACATATTGTGTTTCATATTTCCACGATTTTATATCAAATATCTATATTCATATTCGAGCAATTTAAAAGCCTCTATTATGATTCGCGTTCAAGTGACTTAAAAATCAAACATCGATATTCGTATTCACACGATTTCAAAATAAAACATCAAAATTCATACTAAGGCAATTTTAGAATTAAATATCAAGCTATGTATTCTCGTTATTTAAAAATCACATATTCAGATTCACACACTTTAAAAAAATCTGTCATCGATATTTTTTTTTTTTTTTTAAAGGAGGATAACATTCTGTGAATAAATGCTTCCTTCATACACTTTTTTCTTGCTCAAATTTCGGGCATTTTTTGCACATAAAATTTTAAGTTTTCTATTTTTGGTTTTTTTACTAACTTCATCCATGTGGTATGTATCAATATAGAGTTTAAAAAATTCTATTTTCAAACAAATTTCGCCAAAAAAAGGTGGTGACAAAAATGTAGGAACCAGTTATAGATAGTTTACTGTGAGAATTACCCTCGCCACAAAATCTGAGGCCGTCTGCTGCTATGGAAACGAGAATAGCGCATTTCAGGGAGGGTAGCTTCTCTTCATTCTAGAGCTAACATATTAGATCTAAGAAAATGGTTCCCTTTCTCTCACCGACAAGACCGAGCCAAAACCTGTCCTAAACATTAGCCCTACCACCCCTACTTGAAATAGTTATACCTCGTTACCATAGTCACCGCCATGGGTCCAGACGAATGGCTAGGGGAGTTCTTACTTTAGACAAACTATGCAAGAGCTAATCAATTGCTTGCAGAAAGTTTTTTATTTTATCTAAGTCTGATAGAGGGTATCCAGTGTAAAACAGATTTCAAAATCTCTGAAACAAAGGATGACAGAGGAATGAAACAAACTGTATGTCTTAATTTTTCCAAAAAGCTGTTGTTTTTGATGTAACTGCTGGCGCTGTGTTCTGTACAGCATTGTTGAAGCTAATTGAAATATTCCAGTACTGGAAACAAAATTTTTTAACGAAAAGAATACAAGGTTTAAACAAACCTTATGCCGTACAACATATTTGTTAGAAGCGATCGTTGATAGCTTGTAGTGCCATCTGTTGGCAATTTTTTAACTTAATTCTAAAATTTCTGTATCAAATTTTTACAGCTCTTAAAATAAACATAGTTTGTTTCATTCCTTTATAACCTTTTGTTTCTAGGATTATTATTATTTTTTTTTTCCATTTCAAATTCAGCCTGTCTTCTGTTGGATCTCCTGTATTTATATCATGTTTCTAATTCAACAGGAGGGGACATTCTTCTTACACCTAACAAATTCTTAGACAAATTATCTGTTCTGCCACCTGTGATATGAAATTTTGAAGAGAAGCAAACAAACTTGTAGACTTCTTATCTACTAAATAAAAGTTTACTTTTTGTACTTTCTTATTTTAAATTTTAACACTTATACAATACTATAACAATATAAAATATGTACAGTAAGAAAAAATTTTTTCTAAAGAAGTTTAATCTCCACCAGCGATTAGGATTGGGTGATAAATCGATCTATCGCGAAATATCGATTTAACGCATATATCGGCAGGCTGATATTTGTTTCAGGCGATGCATCAGAAATCGATTTAAGCCGCCAATATAAGACGACGGTCGCGATTTAACATGCTAGAACCTATTCTAACACCTCGTCGATGAACATGATTTTGGTTTCTTCTAGCTGCGAAGATTATGTTCGCTTCTTGATGTTGAATGCAGAAGAGTGAATTGAATCGGCAGTCATAGTTTTGTGAGAGAATCAGCATTGAAATCTAGAATGTAAAGCATAGTTTATTTATGCACCTTTCTCTCTCTGGGATTTTACGTTTCTTGAAGATTATTTTCAATCACATTTCTGCTACTTAGCGATCGCTGTGCATTGTTTCGTCACTTTTTTTTTTCTGTCTGTCTGGATTGAACGTTTCTTGACAATTATTTTTAGTAGGCCGACTGTTAATTTGAGAACACTGCGTAGATTTCGTTCCGAAATTAATCTAATAATGAAACGAAATTATGAACTTTATAAAAAAATTTTAAATCAGTTTTTTCATTTTAAACAATAAAATTTAGTGGAGGTAATTTTTTTATTTAATGCATGTAAATATATTAATTTGGTTATTTTTAAACCAATAAATCTTTCGTCGTTTTTAATTATAAAAAAATTAAAGTAAAGCCTACATTTATTTGTATTTATTTTTGATAAAATTAAAACAAAGTATATATATATATTTTTTTTTTAATTTGGCTATTAGTTAAAACGACTCAATATTTTTAATTCTATAAAAAGTTAATGTTTTGACGCTTCTCAATTTAACAATAGTTCTATTAAATTATTATTTTTAATTTTTCTTAAAACTCTTTTAATACGTATTCGTTTTAATAATTTGTTAGGTATTCAGTATTATTTTTAAAACCAATAAATCTTTATATTTTATTTTCAAAAAAAGTAATAGATAAACATATAAAACAAAAATTAGATTTATTTTTGCTAAGTACATAGTTTGACCATTAGTCAATATAAATTTATTATTTTAAATAAATAAATAAGAGGTCTAACATTGTTTCAAAAGCACGATTTTTTTCAACAATTTAAAAAATGTTTTACTAAAGTGAACATTTTTTTTTTAATACACTTAAGTAAAATATTTTGTTAACAGTTTTAATATTTTTTAACTAATAAATCTTAAGTCGTTTTTAATTTAAAATAAAATGAAACAAAGCTTGTATTTGTTTTTATACTTTCAAGACATCCCGGTTTTATAAGTCAATCAATCTTTATTTTTTTAATAGAAAAAATTAAGCAATGTCATTGATGTTACAGAAGAATTTTTTTTTTCAGTATTAACATTTCTTTTGTTATAGATTTATTCCTCATTCATTTAAAGATTTCAGATTGATAATTTTCAAACATATGTTTGCGATACATCGCTATATATAAATAGACGATATAAAATTTCTTACATCGCCCAGTCTTACCAGTGATGTATTGCGATTCTATGCATTTGACACAAATAGCTGAATAATCGATTGAATGGGACTCGAAAAGAAGCTCATCCAAGTCTCTAAAAATTATAGGCAATGTTAACTGTTGTAGCTTATGAATTCTGACTGGCCTAACAGTTAATAAGGATTATTATCAGAGTGTTTCGCGACATTCAATTGAAGTAATTCACCTTAATTAAGCGACTTGAAATGTGATAAGAGAACTCGTGGGTTTTACATCATGATAAAGCACCTCCTCATACTGCAGTTAATATTTGTTCATTTTTGGAAAATTATTAAGCACTCTATACTTCTGATAAGGCAGATTTCCTTTAGCTGTGGTCATTGTTTTTAGTCCATTAATTCAATACAAGAAAATTTGCTACTAACTCTAAATAGCATTTTTACAAAAATTATTTACAGAATACTTTGAAAAAGATGAAGTAAAATTTGATTACTGAATAAAAATAGTTAGATTTTAAGTACTTTTTGATCATTGTAGTACACCAGATTGTGACTATGAACAAACATGGTAGATGGTAGCATACTTATGGTTAATTATCATTGATTGATATGTACAAGATTTGATAATTTAATCATAATCCTAAGTTATAAGGGTGTTAGACTTTTTTAGCGCTTTATACATCCAGGATAGTCAAAAAATATCTACCTTATAAAAGTATTTAAGTTAAATATATTCAAGGACAGCAGCCAAAATTTTCTGAAAATAGGGAGATTTTTTTAAAAAAATAGGAGTGTTGAAAAACAAATAAAAAATTTACTTTGAAGTGATTTAATAAATTTTCATGAATATTAATTTAAATCAAAAAATGTTTATTTCACCACATAGTCAATATAAATTTTAAAAACAGTAATTAAAAATAAAATTGCCGAAAAGATCAAAAATTCTTTAAGTAAGATGGATATTTTTCACTCAGGCTTAACTAATTTGTATAATCAATACTGAGAGGCGCGACAGCCCATAGAGGGCCAAGAAAAAATTTAGATTTTATTAATGTTCTATCATTTATTGAACTATATAATTATTATTAACCCTGTGGCGGATTTTTTTCTGGCTATCTGCAAGATACTTTTAATAACAAATATACAATTTACTAATTTAACAAAATAGAAAATTTGTGTTTACAAAAACTATTTGGATTAAATAAAATTGTATATAATTTTTTTTAATGAATATATATTTTTTATTCTAGTATTATGGGCGATATTCTCGTAATTTATAGGGGGGAAATGCATGAATTATTTCCCTTTTAGCATTTAATAAATTATCAACACATTTAAAAAATTACGAAATCCATAGTAGTACAATCGAGAAAAATATTGATGGCAAAGTTACACGAATCTGACTCTTCAAAAATGGGTTACTAAATGTGTGTTTTGTTTCGAGATTCGATTATTGCAATAAATATTATATTAAAAGTATTAGAATTAGAAAACTATGTGAAAATCAATAGCAATAATTGCAACAACAAAAAATATCAATACAATCATGACAATAAAAATTGAATATACAAATGCGAGATTCGAATTTTCCACATTTTCAGAAATATATTGAGATTAAATAAAAAAAATAATCAATCCCAACTACCGCCAAAAACGCAATTGGAAACACTACATGGATTTATGATACTACCGGCATAAATTCAACGCATCAAAAAAGTGACTATATAAATGCGCAATTACAATTTCATGAGTAAAAATATTATGAATTGATGAATAACCAGAATTATAAAAAACCCGTGGAAATCGGCAGCACCAGCAATAAAAAAAAAAACTATGTAAAAAATTTGAACAGACTATGATGAAAAAGAATTCACGAACTCCCTATTCGAAACGAATGCATTGTAAAAACGTTGCAGTTGTAATACTTGACCGTGAGTCATTATTCTGTTTCCTTGGCTGTCACTATTTTCAAAGGGGAAATATCAGAAGTGACAGATTATTTTTTAAAAAAATAATAAAAAGTAGGAAATAATCCGGGGGAAAAGGAGAGGTGCTGAAATAAGAGGTCTGCAGTCCCTGTATATATTAGTGCCTTAATTTTATTTTGTCAAAATATAAATATTTTTAATAGACATTTTACAAGAAAGACTCAGAAAATAATTAACTTTTAATCATTCTTGCACACAAACAAACCATTACAGACGACAATGTATAACATTTTTAATTGCAAATCTGTAACATTTACAATCATAACTAGTACTGTACACCTTCAAGCAATATACATTTTTATAAGAATTTATTCAAAAAAAATTAAGTCCTGAGAAAAAAAATCTATAATTTATCATGTGACTTAATTACATAAGGATTTCTCAAAAGTACAAAATGGTGGGAATGTTTTAAGTTTTGAGAAGCATTTCAAAAGCATTTTGTATAACTGGTCACTTCATATCCATCACTGGTACCAGCTAGTGATTTATCTTTTTTTATTAGTCCAGGTATAAATATTATAATAACTTTGCTTATGACTATAATTATGCACAGCATTCATGCAATCGCCTTGGCTTCTGGTACAAAGTTTTCCCAATGTTTAATAAGCTGAAAAAGTAATAAAATTTATATAATAATGGCAAAAATATGTATATTCAATCTGCAGGAATATATTCTTAAAATGAAATAAATCTTTTATATAGAAGTAAAACTAAATAAGATAAATCTTAGATAAGGATAAAATATCAAGAAATTCAATGAAGTTAAATTTACCTCTTTGGATAATAATATAGTATAACATCTTTTGTAACACAATGTTAAAATGAGAGGCTTTAGGTTATTAAGAATTTTTTGTTATATAGAACATTTCACATATCAATATTAAAGTACTTAAATTTCTAAATAAAAATACTTTAAACTACGAAAATATCCACTCGTGTATTTATAGTCGAAGTTATCAAGATTATAATAAAATAAAAATATCAATTTATGTTTGCTTAATAAATTTGTTAAGTTAACGTGGTTTATTGAATCAGATTATAAAGATCTTCTGTATTTTGTTCCTTAAAATATTGGGAAAGCATTTAAATCCATTGAAAATTATTATAGCGTTAATTTTTTTCCCCTAATTTTAAGACTAAACAAATCGAAAATAATTATTTTTCAAAAATCGATGTTAGACTAATGTAATTTCTAACTTGAATAAAACAATAATAGTTCCTGCTAGCTCGAGAAAGTTTTGGATGCCAAACCAGTTTATATAGCATAAAACGACATTGCAGTTTTTGAAGAATTGCAAAATTCATACTAAACCTCATAAAACCCTTTTCTTTAAATTAATAAAAACTTCTTTTTATAAATCTAATAGTAATTATTTTAAATATAAAATGACTATCTAAAATATTAAATATGATTCCACCTTTTAAAATTTATAGAAATCAAAATATATACAAAAAATTTACTTTAAAAAAAAATACTCTAAAAACATTTATTTTACTTTGGGTTATGTCCTCTTCATGCTACTCCATGATTTAAAAATAATGAGTTTTCTCTTAACCATTAACTGATTCTTACACATAAATTAAAATGTATTCATTTGAAAGTTCCATATTCTATTAACACGTATTAAGTTCCTGATTTTATAACAAGGGTTGAAATTAACAAAATTGATAGTTAAGAAAAGTAACTAAAACTTGTTGCTAGTCCAAACACATTTTTATTGAGTCTATTTATATGTTTCTATTACTTTTTTTTTTTTCAAAAAAAAAAGTTAATAAAATGAATTTAAATAAAAAATTACAATATAAAAAATATGAATGCCACAATGAGATGCCTGCAAGTGATGTACTGTGGGTACTTCGATCCTGATTGGTTGTTTAAATGTGGCATTTGTTTAAGTTTGCAATTTTCCTCCTCATTCTTTCTCAAGTTAGCCAAGCCCATCAAGTATCAATTATCTTAAGTGACACATTCTATTTTCTTTTACAAAGATTTCATTTCTTTCACTGAATATTTCTTACTAAACACAAAATAAGGTACAAAGCCACATAGAGCATAAACAAAAATATATCACGCTTACAATAAAATGCATAAATAATAAATCTAAGTAGAAGAGAAAGAATTATATTTTAGCAAATTCAATGAGTGATACGGCGCTATATTTAAATCAATTTTACATTAATTAACATTCTGGCTTAAGTGGAATAACTTAGCTCGATTTTAACAATTAAAACAACATATAATCTTTTTACATCAATTGCTGATCCGGGGAACCATTGATAATTATTTCATGGTAGTTTGTGTCAAATTTTGTTGGTTTCAGACTATTGTTCATTACAAGCCCTGTATTTGGATAAAATTTAAACCTTGTTATTGTTCAATCAAAGCCCCAATGTTTTTTAGTTACTTAGAATTGTCAAAAATTTTTGCTCAAGAGACTGTGGCAAAAAGTTAATTCCTAATGATAAAATTGTATTTATTATTTTAAATGCATATATTAGATGGGCATTTTTTCACGAAGCTTATAATAAAAGTAAATACAACTTATTAACAGTTTAATAAAACAGTTATAGAGTTTATTATAAACTAATTTAAATATATTATAAAATGTTGCTAAAATAAGGTAATATCTATCATAGGATTGCTTTAAAATAAGGAAACGCTACTTTTAGTTTTAAGCCTCAAATTCAGAATAAAAATCAAAACCGTAATTACAGCAGAGAGAGAAATGATAAATAAATATTGCTATGAAATGATAAATATTACAAGTAAAGATTGCTAAATAATAAATAAATATTTTAAAGGTCAACAATTTCTTGATAATTTTTATTAATTTATACTAATGGCAACCAAAAAAAAATAATAATCTGGAACATTATGTGAGAAAATTAGATCTTACTATATGATTTTTCTGTCCCATAAATTGCACACTATTTTAATTGTAAACTTTTTTATGCAGTTACATTTTAATGTTACATAGAGATTCATAAACTTAGCTTCATTTTATATTAAAAAATCATAAGAATTACTAAAAAATTACAAGTGAAAAAGATTGATGATTTAATTTAAAATAGCGAGCTTTCAAGGGGTCACAATTTAAATGAAAACATGTGCTTTTTCTACAACAGCTATTCTAAAAATAGTCAGGACGGAAGTACATACTTTTTATCTAAAATATCCGTTATTTTATGAATAAAATTACTGCTTCAGAAATGTTGTTAATTAAAAAATAATTGGCCAAACTTTTATCATGGTTTGTACTAATTTTCAATGATAGTTAGGAAGCCGCAGCGAAAGAAATTCCTCCATTTTTAAAATCTTGAATCCTTCTAACTCAATGAGAAAGGTGAAGAGAAACAATTAAAAAAAAAAAATAATATTTACCTGCTGTTGAGTTTCTAATAATGATTCCATGTATTTCACTATGCTCACTTTGAAATCATGAACTCTACTCTTTTCAAATCTTTCGACTTCCTTACGAATCATTTTCGAGATATTCTCAAACTCCTCCTGCCCTCTCTCAGCTTTAGCTTCCCACTGAAATTACAAAGTATAATTACAGTTATATTGGACACAGGTATTTATTATTTTTTTTAAAGTTCAGATATTTACTTCAATGACTTCTTCTTTTGCCTGAGGAACTTTGTCACTTTTTCCAGCCAGTTCAAGTTTAGCTTTTTGCTCTCTTTTTTTAGTTAATATTTGTTGAGCATGTTGCCAGGTTTGATAAACTTTAACTCGCTGGTGGAAAACATCCTAATCATAACACAAAACACATAATTACATAAGAAAAAAATTTACATTTTGTTAAAGAACGATAATGAGAAGGCATAATTTAAATAGTGATCTATTATATTTAATGCTACACTTATTAAAATAATGGTTAAGTCACTTCTATCATATTTAAATCATTCTTCAGCTGCATGTCAGACAATTTGAATTGAGAACATTTTCTAGGGTCAGACTGATGAAAAACTTAAAAGTCAGCCTTCTTATCTCATAAAAGGAAGAATGAATAGTAGACCGAATATAAACAATAACAAGCTTCCTAAAACTGGAAGAAATTTAGAAAACTTCCAGCGTATTCCTCCATTTATGTCGAGCTTACGAAGTGATGTGTGAACAGGCTTGATATTCTAGGAAGTTTTATTATTGTAATTTGTGATTAAATTTACGCGTAATTTTACCATTCATAAGAGTTTTCTGTAATTTATAAATTCTAACTGGTTGTGAGCCTTAAACAAGTTTAAGAAAATTAATATCACAGCCATAAATAAAGTGTAAGGTTTGCCATGCTTTGATTGTTATCCTTTATTTTGGCTATATTTGTGTAAAATAGCACGGTTTGTTATTTTTTGGGTAGCATCATAGAGATCTTGTGGAATCTTTCAAATTCATTTTGTTGTTTGTTTCATTGAAAGTTAGATTGAAAGAACGTGTTATACTGAAAACACCAAAAGTATAATAATATTGGATGGCGCGTTTTTTCAAGTTCAGGTGTAAAAATCATTCGGAAGTATTAACGACAAATTTTAACCCCTAGCATTATCTGTGCTTAGCTTTACATGGTCAACAATCCATAGATGCTAGATAAAATAGAATTGCAATGTTGCAGAAGTATTGAATTAGAACAAATATTAGTTAAGAAAAGTTCTTTAGTTTACAATTTTTATTTTACATTGGCCTACTCTGTGGTATAACAAAACAATTTTAGATAGAAAAGAAAACTACTAGTTACAGCAAATTACCTTAGATTTTGATATACAAAGCTTAAGAGGAGTTTGAACATTGAAAATAAAAGCATATTTTATTAATTTTTTTTCTTTATAACATAGTTTCACCACGTCACAGTGCTGGAAATGCAAATACTCCTAGTCTTAGCATTAATTTTAACTAATAAGTGTCTATTTGTATTAAATTCATTTTTTCTTTTTATGGCGTAGCATTTTTGAAATAGGAACATTAACCACACTAAGTGGCATATTAAGGATTTCGCAAAGTTACGCATAGCTACTTTAGTGTATACCACTCTATAACTGAAGTGAAATGAAGGTTAAAAGGAATGACATTAATGGACACCCTGTATTTAATAATTATTTATTTATTTAGAAATATTTAAGAAACAAAAGAAATGAATGTTAAGAGTCTTACATAAATACATTACAAGTATTTTCAAGCTGGACACTCAGAAATATCGACTGATAAATTTTTTGCTTTTTATCCAGTCACTTAATTTTAATTGAGTACCTAAACGCTGAACATTCAAGTCTGCAATGTAATTTATATTTGGAGCAAATAATTACTACTAAGCTATAAGTAATAATTTAACAAGAGTTATTCATTTATTTATTAAGTTTTGCTGTATGCCTGCTGAACATTTAAATTTTGATATTATAAAAACTATATTTGCTTCAAAAAGTCAGCATGATTTAAGCATTGAAAAAATAGGCGTTCATTCTGTAGAACGACTCATTCACATCTTGCAAGTCTTGAGAATGAGTGCCCATTTTTGAGTGCCCGAAACGTGTCAACTTTTCCTACCTTTATAATTCTTAAAGCAAATGAAGTGTTTATATCATCAAGTATATCTCTCTGCTTCAGTTTCTTATTCTAGAGTTCTTGCCCAAGGGTTTTAATATTAAAACTCTTGTTGCAAACAATAGATATAATTCTGCTCCTGAAGACAATAATTAGCAAAAACTGCTCTAAAAAAAAGTTAATTAAATATATACTTTCTTTTTTTGCCGCATAATGTATGCTGAAATAATAATTACCTTAACAGCACCAATAAGAGAAATATAATCTTTAAGCAATTCAGCCAATAAGAAAAAGTCCTGACCAGCTTGCTGACTATGGAGACTCTCAATCCTCTCCTCCACTTCGGATAGTTGGGAGAGAGCACGGGACAGGGCAGTGTGCTCTTCAATATTACCCAACATTGCAGCACTTTTTGCAAAGGCTCCAGTATTTGCAGCTAATTCTAAAAAACATTTCTCTGCTCAATAAATGAAAAATTATATACAAAGATGTCTATAAAAAATGGTCAAATGGGTGTTTTTTTAGCTGGTGACCAATATTTTAGCTGGTGACAAAATTAGCAGAATATTTTATTTATTAGCTCAATATTTTAACAGAACTATTTTTTTATACCGAAAAATCTTACAGTTAAAATTAATGTTATACCACATACACTTCATTTTTATAAAAACAAATTTGACATGGTTCTAAATATAGCATTTCAGTTCTTTATTAATATGACACCACTGGAATGAGTTTCTTAAACACAAATGTCATAAAAGAATTTCAATTGAAGCACATAAGTGTTTAAAGAAAAACAATTACCTTAAGTAAACTAATAGACACACATAAATTGTGTTACTAGTGCAATAACTAATGAAACATTTAGTATAAAACTTTATAAATAGGAAAAACTGTCAAATCTAAATCTTAAATAATTGCCCAAATTTTACTAGAAATTAAACCTGAGCATTTTTAAACATATTTAACTAGAAAGGCTGGAAGATAAATGGAACTCAGCAAGGCTTTCATAGTATAACAGTTTTAACAATGAATTAAAAGACCACTTCAAAAACCATTGATTAAATTTTTGTAACATAACATATTGACTTCCTAAATTAATTATTATCTGATATTTAAGCTATAAGCGATATTAAAGCATAATAGTTTTTAGTATTTTTTTCTTCTTTTTTCTAAAAAACATATCTCGTAAAAAACTTACATAGTGAATTTTTTTTCTACGCAATGCAAATAACATAACTTTAAAAATAAACTTTATAATTATAATGTTCTTAAAATTTATTTAGTAAAAAGTAAAAAAAAAATAGCAAACCTCTTCTATGTAGCACCAATGACTCAACACTAGCGTGTAATTTTCTCAACTGCTGATCTAAATTTTCTATCTGATGCTGCTTCTCTTCAAACCACTGTTTAAAGAAATTAACAATTATAGTGACAAATTTAATCAGCAAAATTATAAACTTATCACCTTCAAAAACTTTTAAACTAATGATTGAATTGGAACAACACTTTGAGACAAAATCTTAATAATTTAAGGAAAATACTTCAATTATGCTATTTAATCTGTGTATTTGATAATCTATTTTTATTACCTACATTAAACAGCAGACTCAATTTTGGGTTTACCATTACCACTGTTCAACTCCATAACCTTGTAATTTTGAACCCAATCCAGAAGACAAGGGAATTCCTGCATCAAGTATTGGGAGAAATTTTTCTTCGTGTTGGTCTTTTTATTGGAACTAACCCACATTTGCATTACAAGGAGAGGAAAATCACGAGAACATTCCACAGTTAGCCTGATGGCAAGGGGATTCTAACCTGTGATCTGTCAACCACTGAGGACATTTTTAGCACTGGTTGGTGCAAGCTGGGTGCAGAATTAGAATCAACCAGCCATTACCGAGATTCGAACCCGGTTCACCTCCTTTGTTGGTGAGCATTCTTTCCCCACATAGCCACAACGGTTCCACTAATCTAACAAATCTTGCTTTTTCTCAGTAAGCATGTTGTTTTTTTTAAACTTAGTTTTTTACCAATTTATAATAAGAGGTCATCTTTGGAACAAATTAAGTAATTCTATTTAAGGTGTTCTCTTTAACCTAGGGGTTGCACAACTTGCAAACCACAAGACCTAAACATGAAAAATCATTTTTGACACACTCAATTTGCACAGATTCTACAATAAATCTTTTTTTATTGCTTTTTCAGCATTATTGCTATGGAATTACCCATGGTTTTAAAAACACAATATTTTAAATATGAGATTACGATACGTGAATTTCAAATCTCAGCAATCATTAATCTTTACTGATTTCATCATAAATTTAAGTGGTATTGTGATCTTTTTTAGCAGTTATAACAACCAATTTTAATTTTTGCTTAAACACTATAAATTTTTTAAGAATTAAAATATTTATTTGAAATAATATTATGTATGTGTTTATTTATTTTTTACACTTACATGCTATGAGAATTGCAGTTTGTTGTTAGAATTTATTTTCAAATTAATGAGATAAAAAAAAATCAATTTTTTCCCCTAATGTTTATATTTTTTTGTTGATAAATTTATATTTTGAGAAAAAAGGAAATTTTTCTTATAAAAAGTATCAGTTTTTTCATTTTTGTGAATGAAATTTAACAATTAAAAGTATAAATTTTCTGCTAATATATAACTAAATTAACTTATAAAAAAATTAGTGTTTAATACTCAAATATTTACATATTTGCTTTCAACAAGTCTGAACATGATGGCAACCCTTTATTAGTCAACCTGTTGTGTAAGTGGCCTTTCACTCACTCCTACCTTAAACCATTAAGATTGCATCTTAAAGGTCTTTCACACCGAAAAAGGATTCTACCTTATATATATATATGCTAACCTAACCTAACAAGAATTATACTGATAAAATTTTTTATTTATTACGTACCTAATAAGTAACTAATATTTTTTGCTTCATTTTATTTATTTAAAATGTGTTTTTTTGATAAGTTTAAAATCAGATTCAGTTATCAAATTTTGGGATTAAGGTGTAAGCATTTTCAAAGCTATTGCTATAATTTAAGTACAGTAGAGAACCATTTATCCGGTATCCAGATAACCGGGAAACCAGAAAACCAAGAAAAATTTTGCTCGGTTTTCCCGCCGTTTTAAACTAGAACGATTATGAAAAAAAAGCGGAAATTGGACTCATCCTTGAAGTTGAGTAGAGGAAAACATGAGGAAGGGCAGATTTTCCCCCCCCCCCTGTTTACCCAGAGAAATGACGTTTTTTTCCATGACCTTGAAGATCTTCAGATCGAGAGGCAGGGAAGGGACGAATGTTTTATTTTCTCCTTTAGGCCGTCAATCAAACTCAAAGGAGTGGCATGCTGATTTCGTTTTCTCTTTGATTTACGAGGGGGGGAATACATTGCACGTGCATATCAGTGAACAGAACATAAAAGAGAAAAATATATTTAACTATTTGACATCGACTAAAAAATCTATGAATAAAAATATAATATTTTTCTTTTCAATAAATTCTGATTCTTTGGAAGTGCGGTATCATTTGCAAGTTTTTCTAGATGTGGGATCACATCTGCTTTCATTAAAAATCGTGTTTTTATAAAAAATAAATAAGAGAATTGTTTATTAATTTAAACATACAATCATTTTATGAAGCAGATTGCAGTTTTGTTTTCCTGATTACGCTATGTTTGATTTTCTTTTCTTTTTGCGATAAATTTTGCACTCGATAAACTAATTCTTTTTATTCATAAATTTTATCATTAGGTTTTTTTCCTCCTTTTTTTAATTCCGTTGATCTTGCCTTGTTTCAGGTTTTAATATTTATGTTAGTGCCTTTTTTAACTATCGTTTTGGTTTAATAATTTTCGTTGTTTTTATTTAGATTAATAAGTTTTCCTTTTATTTTATCGTTTTCCCTCCTGTTTAGGTATGAAATATATTGCGTTATTTAATCATTGGTTTTGTTTATAATAGTTCATTTAGGAATTGTAATTATTTTTAAAAAAATAAATGAGAATTTTGTATTTTTTAAACTTGTTTTTCTTGTCTAAACTTGGTCCCGAGCATCCGGGATAATTTGTTCTCTACTGTACTTTTCAAACTTAATTGGAAAAACTTTGAAAGCACTTAAAACTTTAAAATTTGACAACTAATACAACATAAATTTTAAAAAAATTAAGTGTAACAAATATACTAAGTACTAATTAGTAACTTATTAAATAAAAAAAAATGCATAAGTTAAGAACATGGGAAATCTTGGAGCTCTAATTCCACAATCTTCGATATCTGATCATTAGATCAAAAGTTATTAAAACTAATTTCAACTTCATTTTATCTACACTACATGGTAAGAAATTAAACAGTTTAAATTCATGCTGATAATGATAAGCCTACCTGTATAGCATACTGAGGGTTTGTAATTAAAACCTATCCTCAAGATGGAGAAGAATGCATGAAAGAAACAAGTGACAAACAATTAAAAATATTAAAATATTCATTAAAGAAAGAAATATCAGTAAAAGGAAATTTTTTACTGACATTCAAATTTACTTCTTAAATCCATTCTCATCTCATAATCTAATACATACAAAGTTGGTACAAAATTATCTAACTACTATTTATAAAATCAACATTTATTAAATTACATTTATATTACTCTAATTTCCTTCAAAGCAGCTTACTTATGCTAATACAAAGTTTTTGCAACATCAGTAAAAAATTGCAGAAATCCTCTAATGGTATGGCATAAAAAAAGGGAGTAACAGTTAAACAGCTTTAAAACGATTCTCAGATTCCTTTATCTGAGTAATGCCTGCAGATGCCAATCTAGGAGTCCTTGCACCCCACAATGCTTAAAGTGATAGTAAAATACCAGTTAAGACGTGGCTGAGTGGTAGCGTTTCCCGCTCCCGTGCCACAGGTCCTAGGTACGATCCTCGGGCCGGACAAGGTTGACTCAGCCTTTCATCCATCAGTGGGTCGATAAATGAGTACCACACATGCTTGGGAATAAAACACTGGGGGTTCCGCGCTTGGCTGACCACCTGACCGGAACATCTGCTCCTGCACCCCAGAGCCCAAGGTCAAGAAAACTGAGATGGGCACAATAGGCCTTGGCCCTCTTTGGGCTGTCACGTCACTGAGTTTAGTTTAAAATACCAGTTAAAATAATCTAAATGTTAAATTTTGTCAATTCAATACACACATCATATATATTAGCTTAAATTGATTAGATAGAGTGATGATAAACTCATTGTAAATCAAATTTATTAAATTTAAATTGTGAAACTATTACCACTTTAACTAGTAGGAAAAAAATTCTTGTTTAAATGGGAAAAGTCAGCATGTATGTAAGGTATGGCACCAAGGACCTATCACTGAACTTAATAGACTCAATTGATATCCTTCTCTCTCCCAAATTCGCATCTTACCAATTTTAAAGTCAAAATCAAGAATAAATACTCTAAATTCAGTGGTATGACAGCCAAAAGAGGGCCACAGCCTATTGTGCCCATCTCAGTTTTTTTATATTTTTATCTAGGGCTCTGGGGTGCAGGAGCAGATGTTCCAGTTGTGTGGTCAGCCGAACACGAAATCCCCAGTGTTTAATCCCCAAGCATGCTTGGTACTCATTTTATCCATCCGCCGAAGGGTGGAAAGGCTGAGTCTACTCTGCCCAGTCCAAAGATCCAACATAGAACCTGTGGCATGAGAGAGTAAAGCATTACCATTCAGCCACTGGGTGTCAAATAAATACTCTACCATCAGAATAATCATGGCTCGAACTTTGAGCATCTTTGGAACTATTCTCTACACCCATAATATTCCAACAGCAGAAAATTAACTACACCAAATAATGGTGTATTACACTGATGATTTTGCTGTTATCTAAAATTAAGATGTCCTAACAGAGCTATACAAACACTTATATTGTCTGCACTTATTAATTTTATTTTATAACCGTCCTTGAACAGCGGACCCAATTTTATGGGTTGAAGACTACTAATTTTCAACTCTGTAGCCTTGTCATTTTGAACCCAATCCAGAAGACAAGGGAACTCCTAGATCAAGTATTGGGAGAAATTTGTCTTCGTGGAGGACTTTTTTAAAGGAACTAACCCGCATTTGCCTTACAAGGAGACGAAAACCTCCCACAGTTAGCCTGACGGGAAGGGGAGTCTAACCCCCATGATCCATCTACCACAGAGGATATTTCACATCAGCACTGTGGTCGGTGCAAGCCGGATACGGAATTCGTATCTACCAGCCGTCGCCGGGATCGAACTCCGGCTCACCTCATTGGAAGGCAAACGCTTTATCCCCTGAGCCATCACGGCTCTGCCCTTATTAATTTGCATATTTGAGGTCACTCCCTCGAACCATTAATATTGAATCTTAGAACGTGAAAATCATTACATTGAAAGTTGTTCAAGGTAGCCCTTTTTTTTTGGCACATTATACATAATGTAAATACCATTAATCCATTCTCATTTGGCTAACTATTTATATGTTTTGACCTGACATCTCTCTGTGCACCAATGTAGTCAGTTTAAGGGACACAAGAGAAAGAGATGCTAAGTTTAACCCTCCTTATTGTCACATAACATATGTAACACTGTGCGCCTGTTGTGTTGTCCTAAAACAATTAATTCTGTTGAGAACTGCCAATTAAGATTTTCCCAAGCTTTAGACCAAATTTTGTACCAACTTTTTAACAGTGTGGTGATGGCTCAGTGCTGCTATGGTCATGAAAAAAAAATTATGTTTGGATACTTTTTTAATTGATTTCTTAAAAAAAAAATAATAATAAAAAAAATAAATAAAAAAAACAACAACTTTAGAACTGATATAATATAAAAACACTACATATCTTCATTAAAAAATAAAATTTTATAAAAACAATGAGCAAGTAATGTGAAAAAAAGTAGCAATTTCTTTAAAAAAAGATTAATGGAGAAAATCTATTTTCACTTAAAAGCAAATTCTAATATCTACCTACCAAAAGTAATTTTTACAAACACCAAAAAATATTAATCGCTACAAACTTAAACATCCGACTTAAAAAGAAAACATCGATTTTAAACTAGTTTAACCTTTAAAAAGCGGATAATAGCGTAATAATTTATTCTGTAGAAAAAGCTTTTATTTGCAAAATTCTTGAGTTTTTAAATAATTAATAGAATAAATAAACATCATATCTGCTAGTTTAAATATGAGCATTCAGGGAAAATTTTGAACCACTTTTTACAACTGAATTTTGTCATTTATCTTCGTCAGAAGTAAATTATTATACAGTTCCTGTGTTCATTATACTTAACAAACCTCAGATTATTGAATCTTATATAAAATTATAAAGATATGAATGAGATTTTTTTAAAAATTAAATATGAAATCCTACTGCATTTTATAAATACTAAATAGAGGAAGGGCTCCTTAATTCATATACTTTTAAAATCTTTTCCCTAACAATGAATGCATTTTCATTTTTTAAAATAATTCAGTACTGCAAATTTAAATTACAAATCCAGCTAAATAAGACAACAGAAAAAAACTAAATTGTTCAAAATACTCCCACGATTATACAATCGCTTGTATATAATCACATGTACAGAAAAGTAAATTTGGAGATCATAAGAAGATAAATTAAGACTGAAAATTACACAAATATATATATCTCTAGTTACATATAAAATCATATATTGTGAAACTTACAGGATCAGATTCATCCATTTTAAAAGTCATCTTATTGACAGAATCCCCAACTCTATTGAACAATCTGAGCACGCCAGCTCCACTCAAGGCAGATGTACTCTTGGCTTTAGGTAGATCTAACTCCATTTCCAGAAATTCTCTGAAGTCTGGATCCATCCTTAGGACAGGGTGCTCTGCTGTACGGTTTAGATAACGCTCCAGAGCTATGCGTCTCTTTTCCACAAACTCTGCAGATGAGACCGTATCGTCTTTCGACATCTTGATTTTGGTCATACCTGAAATAGGGTTAAAAAAATTCTTGATATTTGCCATGATCACGAGCGTATATTTGTACAAGTTGTGTAAGAATGCCATTGGACTGCCCGCCAATTAGCTTTACCTTTGAATTGTAAACAATAGACTTTTGGAAAAATGCGATGCATAGTTTATGTGACAGCTTAACTCCTAATTTAATTTTTTTTTTTCATATTTCAAATAAACATGCAAGAAAAACATATTATAACTTCCTATTTTGCACAGAAGCTCAGAGTGGGCCAAGGCCTTCTATTAAAGATTCCTTCCTGTAAGGCAACCTACTTCTTGACTCTAAACTACCTTTGTCACTCTAAAAACTGATTTCAAGTAAAATCTTAAATAAGATTATAATTTTATAATATTAATATTAATTTTATTTTGAAAACTAAAGAAACATTCTTACTGGACATTTACCAGTATACCTAAATAGCAGCAATCAGGTTATCCATTATAAAATGCATAGTTTATAAGAATTTTTATTTATAAATAAATTTATAATAAAATATAGTTATTAAATTAGATTATTAATAAAATTAGTTTTATTTATAATAAAAAAAATTGGCATAAAATATAGTTGGCATAAAATATAGTTATATTTTAATTTCCATTACAAAAAGTTTTTGTCACTAAATTGTTTGGATTAAAACAGAATAAAATTGAATATAAATCTGTTTTCTTTAGCGTTTTTGTATTATTTCTCTTTAATTGATATACATTACAAGCTCATCACGTTTTTTTTTTTTTTTTTCAAAAACATAAAAATGCAGCATTGTGACAGCAATCAGTGCCTAATTGTACATTAATCAAAAATTTAGACACTCCTAACTTTAACGATAAAGGCCATGCAGTGAAGAATTAGCATGGCGAACATCAAAAGGGTAACACAAACAAAACGCGATAATATGTGAACGATAACAAAAATCAGCAGTTGGAAACAAACATTATGTACAAGTATTACAGGGTAGGCCGGGATAGCCTGGTCGGTAGGGCACTGGGCCCATGGCCAAGGGGTCGTGGGTTCGACCCTCGCCGGCCGAAGACTCCTCGCGTAGTAAAATGGTGACTGATGCACGTTAAATCTGTCGAGTCTCAAAGTCCTCCATGTTCCCATAACAAATCAATACCTCTGGGGGTACGGATTCAGGAGTTTCCTTGTCTTCTGGATTGGTTCAAAATTACAAGGCTACGGAGTTGAACATCAGTAGTCGTAAACCCATGAAATTGGGTCGGCTGTTCAACGACGGTTATAAAATAAAAATAAAAAGTATTACAGGGTGGCCAATCAAATCAGATTTTAAATTCCCCTGATTTTTCCAGGTTTTCTAGATAAAAATCTTAAAATTACCAGGTCTGTGTTTCTTTTTTCTTATACAGTGTAGGATGTCTACAATAAAAGTGTCTATATTACAAATGGATTCAGCCCAAGGACAGAATTTAAAAACAGCAGCTAATATCCTAATCCCTTCTTCCACCACAATCTTTCCTAAATTGCACAGTCCCATAGCGGTCAAACGTTTCTACATTTGTTTAGCAACCGTGGGAGAATTTTATGTAGCATTCTAGTTTTAAAGAGCTGTAATGGCGCAAATTTTGATGCAAGCAAAGTATCGCCAAGTTGATGATATTTCAACTGTTTGGCGATACATCTCCGTCTAAAAAAAGTGGGTATAATGGATGAAATAATTTAAATTAAAAAAATTTATAAATAATTTAAATTAGTGAAATTAAAAAAAATTTTCGAAGAAACAATTTCCAGCTTTTCTTTAAAATTCCCTGATTTTTCCAGGTTTTTATCCAAATTTCCCTGATTTTTCCAGTATAAAAAAATTTCCCTGGTAATTCCAGGTTTTCAAGGTGGGTGGCCACCCTGTATTAACACTGAAGTACTAGTGACACCTCTAGTTAAACTAATTTGCATAATGTTGATTCCAACACACCTCGTTAAAGAGTAAACTATTATAATTACATCTGATTTAAAAAACATGCACATTCTAAACCATGATGCTAAAAGCCAGTAATTACAATGCAGATTTATTTACTCTGCACAAAGAACTGGTTTTCAGCTAGGAATAAATATACATTTTAGGAAACAATTGACAATCTTGACAGAGTTATCACTAGGAATAAAAAGGAGCAGGGTGCTTCCTCACAGAAAAAGATTTTTTTTGAAAGGGCACTCACCACCTTTAAAATGCATGAAAATGCACAATATTATGAAATAACTGAATTTCATCTTCAATTTTTAAACTATCCTCTACTATTTTATGTGTATACTTCACAAAGTAATTCTCATTCAGTAACAAAATAAGAGAAAAATTTCAACCTTCTGAAAAATAATTAAAGGCAAGCTAAAAAACAATCTCTGAATATAAATTTTCTTCAAAAAAAGTAAACTAAAAAAATCAAAAAAAGGATTAATCGATAAATATTTAAAAGTGCATTATTAAATAAAAAGTAAAATTTAAAAATCACTAAAAAACTAAATATCTCTGAGGCCAAATATCATGCAAATCTTAACTATATAACCAGACAACATAAGAAATATCTCACTAAAATTAAGGAATGAAATTGAAAATTATACAATTATCAGTAACTAAATAAATCAGAAGTGGACTTTTCATCAAAGCAGATCATTAAACATGATTGTGTAGCATTTATTATAATACAAATTTATTTACTCCGTATCAAGAACGGGTTTTCAGAATAAATATTAAAATAGATTTTAGGAAGCAATTACTATATCTTGATGAATAAAAATGCTTTACCAATGACATCTTTCTCTGGTGCTGGAGGTACAATTCTTCCCAAGTGTAAATGTTTCTCTACCAACTTATCATGAAGGCCAAGGAAATCACTGAATCTCCTAGAGACGGAGAAATTTTTCTTCTTGTAGTAGGGTAGGTTGGTTTTTGTTGAAACTTTGTACACAACGTATGCACCCATTCCATCACCAATCTTTTGGGGATCAGAAATACCTATTTCAAGAACTTGATCATTCTCTTCTTGCTAGAAATAAAAATACAATTTAATTTTAACTAATGTTGTTATAGTTCATTTACATTGATCCGATTTTGATCCTCTGCAGAGGGGATGGCACCCCTGTTTCGGTAACTGCGACCTGCCTGTCGGTACTGCCTGTTCGACCTGCACAAGCACTTTACGGCACAACAGTTAAACGAGTATACCGCAAACCCTCGGTCCCTACGCAGACTGATCCAAGAGGGCACCTACCCACACATTGACCGCAGCCAGTGATGCTGGACTTCGGTGATTAGTGGGGAACTGTGTTTTAATGACCAGTCCACTATCAATTTAGTGCTTCCATTTCATTTTAAAGTCACAATTTCACTGCCCAATTTCAAATATTAATTTATAACATCTAAATTGTTAAAAATTAAGGTTTATAATATAATCCAGTTTTTTTAATATTTAATTTAAATGTTAACAATTTTTAACATTTAAGTTATCACCCTACTAGAACTTCAAACAAGCCAAACGGAAGATATTTAAAAATAGAGATGTTATCTAAGTGGATTTGTTATAACATTGTTAAATAATAAAAGGGATTTTTCTTGGTCTTCTATTGTATTACACTCTTCTGGTGGACATTGTGAACTATGCATGTTTTGTCAGTCTTTTTAATCTGTCGTTGGTATCGTACCAACTTTTTGTCTGAATTTTGTACTTAATTATACAGCAGTTGTTTTTTTAACAAAAGGCTTTGAAAATGTATGAATTTCAATAATCAAAATTAGTCCTAAATCTGATGAAATTTTTAACGCATATTGATAGAAAGGAACATAATTCATTTAAAAAAAATTTAATTTCATTCTCAATACATTATGTTCAATTTAAAAACAATACGATTGTTATAATAAAAAGAAACTTGTTATAATGAACAAATACACAAACAATAAAGAAAATATATAAAATCTAAATGTTGATAAACATTTTGTTTTTTGTCTATATACTTTTGTCTTATCTACATTTTAAATTATTATAATTTTATATTGTACATGGGAAGTAAAAAATTTCATATCAAAAGTTCTGATAATATCAAATATGTATATATATATTTTTTAAAAAATACACATATTTTTAATAATCCTTCTTGGAATCTAAATTTTACATAATTTTAATAGTGAAAAATCTTTTAATCAATAAAATTGAATCAGCATTGAGATTTTTAATTTTGTTTCTGCTTCATACTTATACACAGAGAAAGAAAAACAGAAAAGTTTACAGAAGTGAATACGAAAAATCATTGTCATAAAGTAATCAATAAATGTATAAAATATCTACAAAAAAAAATTAAAACCAACTAATTTTACGATTTTAAAATATTCCAATAACAAAGACATTAAGTAACATTTATGTTTTGGTGAATGAAAAGTAAAGCATCAATTAATCAAAAAAAAAAAAAAAAAAAAAAAAAAAAACTTTTTTTACAAAACAACTTCTTTTAATTTTGTATCTATTTAATATAAAATTTAAACACATTAACTCTTTAAAAAAAATTGAAAAAAAGAAAACATTCCGGAAATAAATTGCACAAATCATTAAATATGGTCAAATATCTTAAAGTAATGAAGCCAATAAATAGTTTATGTACCTCTTCTGCACTCTTCTTAGTTGGTGGCTGGGGTGGTTCAGATATCTTCATTTCAGCAGGAGAAGAAACTGGAGTGGGTTTGGTGAATTCTTCCTCAGGGGTGCAGAATTCTAACTTTGACGGTGTCTGTTGAGGTACAAAAGAATCATCTTCTAAGCTAACTTCTTCCCCACCACCTGAAATTAATTTTCAATTCAGACTTAAAACAACATTTTAAAATACTAAAAATAAAAGTACCAGCAATGTATGAAATTTCACCAGTCTATAGAATTATGAAATATTTTTAAACAAAGCACGAAATGTAAGAATAATTTGCCTACTCATTGCATAAAAAAAAAAAAAAAAAGACTTTAGGAATTTATATATATTTAATGAGTTATAAGAGAGATTTTGCATTTTTATATAAGATTTGAATTGAGTCAATTCTGGTGAAAAATTTTTAGGCTACAAGTAAAATTTTGATACTTATACATAGCCATGTAATTCAAAAAGAGACATTCAAAATTAGAAATTATATAAGCACTTACATTTATCGAAGTAAACAGTATGTATAGAAATCTTAATCTAAAGAGGATTTTATTTAAACTATAAACACTCAACATACTGCAGTACTGGCAATAGCACCACGTGTTGAAGAAAAAGAGAAGTATTTTTGCCATCCGTGATTTTATCGCCCAATTTTTTTCTATTTCTTCTTAACTTTGTCATATAGCTGCGAAAAATTCATCTTTGCTGACATTAGGGCGGAATTCAGCTAAAGTTTCGCTATCACGATGGCTCTCAATTAAGCCAATCAAAAGCCTGTATTTTGTAAACATATCGCAAAATGCAATATGTAAAAAAAGGCTTTTGATTGGCCAAATTTGTCCATCATAATTGTGAAAATGTAACCAAATTCCACACTAGAAAGCCATGGATTTACTAAATAGATTTTTTTGTGTTCATACGATAGATTAATGAAGAAGCTAACATAAGACTGATTTTACACTGTACTGATATTTTGTTTAAAAAAAGATTCATTGAAGAAGGAAACCTAAAATAAACTTTCTATTTTATTTGGGTGCCTCCTCTGATTTGGGGGCCAGGGCCCCCGTATGCCCCTGCCTTTGTGAGGCTCTGTTTCTCTGCGGTATTTATGAGTTACACCTTTCCAGTTAGAGACATTTTGTAATGTTTTTTAGTTTCATGCCCATCATTTCCAGAGTGGCATAAATATTAATATGAAAAGAATTTACTTACCACTCATGAGATCGTCAATACCATTTCTCTCCATTTCTTTATTTTGAGTCTATTAGAATAAAAAGTCAAAAATATTAATACTGCATTGAGAGAGAGAGATAAAAAATTTGTTGCCTAAGAGAAAATTTCAGAAAAATCAAAACATTTTATATTTTGAAAATAATGAATGGTATAAAAATTACAGAGCAAAAAGCAAAACTTAAATAAATAAAAAAAGTGTTAGATTGTTGGCTAGTTGAGTGATCTTCTCAATTATTAAATCTAATGTTCTTTATAAAATGTTGAACTTGTTGTCATTAAAAGAATGGCAGTATTTGAAATTTTTGGTGCTGAACTTAAATGGTAATAATAAGAAAAAAAATTAGAATTCAATTTATTTCAATGTTACTATAACGAACAAAAATCAATATTTCATTAGACCTGACAGTCAGATTAGCAATTTTAATAGGAAAAAAAAAAAAGAAAGGGTCAGATAAGGTTTTCATTCAAACAAAATAGTTGGAAAAAGAATAAAAAAAAATAGCTGAAAATAAATAAGTGAATAAATAACTAAACAAATTTTAATTAATTCTTATATTTCCTACTATTTAAAACAGGCACTTAGCTGGGGAAAACGTAAAACTTAAACTGAAAAGGTATTATTTAATCATTAGCAGGTGGACTATACCAATTTAATATCAATTAACTTCCTTAATTGTTTTATTCATCTACAATTAACGTTTATTAACACATGTAATTTAAAACAAATAAATTTTTAATGAAAACATTTTAATATATAAAAAATTCCATATATTTATTGGAAGATGAATGAAAAATTAATATCAAAATCACCTTTATCAAACACATAATTTAATTTTTTTCTTCAATTCTATGATTTTGTTTTATTCAATTAAAAAAAATGCTACACAGTTAAATTGGAAAATTTTAATTTAATGCAATGCAGATCTATTCAGGAATTGCTTTATGAATAAGACTATTCTAAAATGCAACAAATGAAAAAAACTTAGGAAAAAAAAAAAACATAACATAAATAAACATAATTTTAATCTAACATAATTTTACAACATAAATAAAAAAATATATATGTCATTACACAATTTAATCTAAATTGTTGCTTTACAGACAACCAATAAAGATTAATTTCTGATTAAATAAATTTAATAAACAGGAAATAATAGCTACAACATACTACACATTTGAATCATAAAATTACAAAGATAATACTGTATTTCAAAACGTTCTATAGAATAAAAAATTTGGCTCGTATGTCACTCGGATCAATAGAAACTTTATCGGCACCCACCACAGACTGCCATTTGAAATTTCAGCATTCGAGCTAGTCAGAAACTTTCAACTGAAGATAGATTGTATTAACAAACACCAGTAAACTATTTAAAACCATATTTGCAACAAACATAACGTTCCATTAAAGATATTAGAATTCCAGCTGGTCAAAAAGAGGTGGTATTTTGTATGATTAATTCTCCATAGCGATAAAATGATGATAATTTTTGCTTAATAGTCAGAAAACAAATTGAAACTTTTAATAGCACCAGGTACAGTGTCCTAATTGAAATTTCAATGTCAACCCACACAGGCACAAAAGCTAGGTAGTAATAATGTGTATGTCATTCATTGCAAATTGTGATAACGTCAAAATAATCTAGCCTGTTTTCTGTTAGCGTTTTTTCTACTTTAATACCTAAAAATATTTTCCTATTTTAAATTTTTAATGAAGACAGTAAGTTTGAGTTACAAACAGTGCAAGATTTATTTTCTAATATTTTGCATCGCTAGCCACCTGATTTTTTTTCGTCTACGATTTTTTTAAAAATGGTGATTGCATTGCAAATAGAAGATTAAAAACTATTTCACCAAAAAATTATGCATCATAAAAGGCCTGAATAATAAATACAAATCGTGACTAGTTTTAAAGAACAAAAACAATCCTACTATAGCTTAATGTGAGCTGTGATGGGCTTGAGCGCTCGCCTTCCAATGAGGTCAACTATTTTTAATAGTTTACCTTGCTTAGTTAATCTATCTCACCTTAGCGTTCGCTTTCTAATGAGGTAACCAGCCATCGACTACCAGCGATGTCTGGTTGATACGATTTCCGCATTGGTAAGTGGCCAGAGTGATGACATAAAATATCCTCAGTGGTAGGCGGATCATCGGTTAGAGTCCCCTTGCCGACAGGCAAACAGTGGGAGATTTTTGGGGTTTTCCTCTTATGTAACACATATGCAGTTAGTTCCATCAAAAAGTCCGACACGAAGGAAAATTTCTGCCAATACTTGATCCAAGATTTCTCGTCTTCTGGATTTGGGACCAAAATTACAACGCTACTGAGTAGAACATTAGTAGTCTTAAAACAAAAAAATTGGGTTGACTGTTTGGCGGTTATAAAATAAAATAGCTTATCATTTTCACTTCAATTTAACCACATTTTCTGTTAAAAATAATAATTAAATATATTGTACTAAACAGCTACTTTTAAAAGCAATATTAGTTACTTGTTAAAAATAGTGCAATAAAGTGTAATTCAAAGAAATTGCACACTAAACTTTGATTAAAATTTTATTTTTAAGCGAAATAATACCACTCGTGTAACTTATTTGTAAATCGAATATTAACACCAAAACTTATCACCCTCACAGTTAAAAAAGAAGCAATGAAATATACCCCACAATAAAAACTATTAATGAGCACAATTATGAACAATAATAACACATGTAATACATAAAGAAAGATATTATTGAGAGAAAATTAAGTGTCTTTTGAAGAAAATACAAAAATGCAATTAGAAAGAAACTGTAGATTTAACTGCGATGAGGATTTCATCTTAAAATGAGTAATGAATAATGAGAAAAAAAAAAATAAATAAATAAATTATGCTAAGAAACAGAAACAGGACTACTATTCATTCCTCACAGAATTACTTTCCTGTGGGATTAAAACTTCTTTGCTCTTAATAAAATTTAGAATTCGGTAAAACACCCATTTATAGCTCGATAAAATCTTTTCAAGAAAGATTTTAAGATTAAGGAAACAAAAATTTTGTAAGGAATCACAATCTAATTTCTATCAGTTTGACAATCTTTCAAAAGAAATAAAATAGGAGGAACACTTGAGTTTTCGCTCTTTAGTGATTACGTCAACATTAGTTAAAGCTAAATATCTTTTCGAAATGTTCTGAATTGTTGTAAAATCAAATTCTTTTTCTTACTTCTACAGCTGATTTGAAGATATCTTCGCTTTCACCGTCAGGTAAGCAGTCTTCGTAAGGAGGTGGTTCCCGAGAATCAGCCATGTTTACAAATTTGCGGCTACTTTACTTTTTATTTATTCAAATATCAGTTAAAGAGAGACAATAACAAAATTTCTGACACACGCAAGAGTAGAGCTATCAGCTGTCATTTTAGACGCCACTAGTGGCAGTGCTGTCGATTGCAGTTTTACTTATTTTCACTGCTTCAATTTGCGATCGCAGCGCTCGAGTTTCGCTGTTGATTAAGGAGAGGCCATTTTCATTGCATTCGATGGAATGCCTTCTTATGTACGCACGAACTCACGACTTCAAATTTACCCTGCCGCCTTCCGAAGCATCGTTTGATTCTCCCTCACAAACTTGCCACTGATAATATGCAGAGATTAAGGAATAAATAAACTAAATACTTTTGTAAGTACATTGGCGGATAATGGACAACTAATCAACTTTTCATTTTTTAACATGGCTGATTTAACTGTCTTAGGCATTTTCCCCTCCCTGATTTCAAGCCTGAAAAGGCTTTCTCTCAACAGGATAGAGTTTTATGCAATTTAATAATATATTCCTAACCAGAATTCTTTTTAAAATACAAAGTATAAATTTGCGATCGAAATATTTCGATGGTGGCGTATAGCAGAAATCTCTACCTATGGCAATACTTCGCGTGCTTTTCCCATTAGCATGCGGAGAGTCATAGAAGAAGGAAGTACATTAGTTTCTCTCTTGATTTTCATATAGATTAAGATGTTTTAAGTTGGAAAACAATGTAGAACTGAAAACTACATTAATCATAGTTCTAAAGAAAAGTATCACGGAAATTTAAAAAAAATATTTTTATTAAATAAAAAGGAAAAATATTAAGAAAAAGGAAAATATCGTAGTATATTTCTATGCAACTGAAAACAGAAGGAGAGGAAAGGGAAAAGGGCCAAAGGCATGAAACCGGTCTCTCCCCAGATGGCGTATTCGAGCGTTTGAGATCGCCATTACAAAGTGTCTCTGCTAAGAAAGGAGTGGTGTGTAGAAAACGGTAATAAATTTCAATTTATAATATGATACGTTGAGGTATATTTAGTTTTTCGAAGAAGAAAAAAATTTATTATTTATTTGAAATCCCCATACCTGAATTATGTAAGAAATCAAGTGCTTGTAGAAATGTAGGATAAAATTTGCTTCCCAGTGTATCAGATTCAATTTTTAAAGTACAGTTTTAATAGTCAAATAAGAAAATCGGACCTCTAAATGTTAATTTTAAGTTTTGCTTATTTCAACTCGTTTCTGGAAATATTTAAATGAGTCAAACAATTTGTGTTCTTAATAATAAACCTTTATTCAAGGTAGGTAGGAGGTACTTTATTTACGTCGCACAAGAGCTGTACAGTGAGCTATTAGCGACGGTCTTGGAAACATCCCTGAGGAAGATCCGCTAACTTACCACAGCTATTTTTATCCTCTGCAGAGGGGATGGCTCCCCTGCTTTGGTTGACCTGCGCGCAAAGCCGAGCACTTTACGGTAGAATAGTTTAACGAGGACCTATGCCCCTCACCCTCGGTCCCAACAGGCACAAAGCAGACTGATCAAAGTGGTCACCCACCCGCTTACTGACTGTAGCCAGTGATGCGTTACTTCGGTGTTCTAATGGGACAAATTTTATCCAAAGAAAATCTAATTCAAAAATAAATTTTCTATGATTATTATTAGTTTATTTAAAAATGTTTTAAAAATTTCTAATGGAAAAATCAAAATTTTAAGAAAATCAACTAAATAGGTTCTGAGTAATAAATTTGGAAAAAAGAAGTAATTTTAATTTTCGTTACTCTGAATCAGCTCAAATTTTATATTCGTCATTTAGAATTGTATTGATAAAAATAATATAAAAATTTGTACACTTGTCAATTCAGAATATATGCAACCATTATTAAATTTAAAAATTATAAACATAATAAAATATTAATTAATATTAATTATTTCTGCAATTATGCAGCTATCTTCAGATTAACAAGTTTCATGATTGTGTGCAATGAGTTTTTTTTTTTTTTTTTTTTTCTTTTTTCTTTCTTCCTTTTTCTTTACATCTTCTTCTTCTTTTTTTTGGGGGGGGGGGACTCCGCATATTTTTAAAGTATCGGAAATACGAAATGTTCAAAACAAAATAATGGGTATTATCTACTTCTCCAACCTTTAAAAACATGATTACCCAATATATTTTTAAGTAAGAAGATCCAGGAGAAGTAAGGGTTTATGCCCTTTTTCACAAAAGTGACGATCTCGCCGTGGAGAATCAGTAATGTGGAAAATCGGATCTATCCGAGAGTTATTAACAAGTGGTTCCTGTCCATGGGTAAACAAGGAGAACAAAGAAAAGTATAATGTAGAAGACAGTGGAAGGACTAGTGAGAGATTATTGATTACGGAGAAATTTTCAAGGGAGAAATAGTTCTTCTCCACCCTGATATTGAATTTTTATTCTTTCTCATCATCAAACATAGTAAAAAAAATTTTTTTTTTTAATTTTCTTAAGGGAACGTGTTTGTGACCTTTGTGTTTACTTTTATTTTTACAATTTCAATTATGTGCTTGTTCTTGAAAACCTTGTAATTCGTTTTTCTCATTATTAGCTTTAAACCGTTCTAACCCTTTCAACTTTACGGATGCGTTTAAATTTATTTCTTTTTTGTCCTCGTAGTTGAAAAATATTTTTAGGATATACGTTAAAACATGAATGTTGCTTTCAATAAAAGATACTTTTTTAACAATCGTTCTTGTTCGTACCTATGAATTATATTATGTGAAATATAAAATTATAACCCATTTCATTAAAATCTGGTGAGCCGGAGAGCTGATTAATTTTTTTGAAATTTAAAAAAAAAAAAGTCGGTAAATATTATGTCATAAAACAAATCTTAAAAAGTGTCTCGTGAATAACTTTCGGATTCTTGTCACGTGATCAACTGATTACACATGCGACACTTTTATAATTCAAAATAAAAATAAAACCTTTATTTGAATTAAAAAATGGGAAAAACGAAAGAAATTCGAAATCAAACGAAAAAAATATCTAAAACACCTCAAATTTTACAATCCCGAAGAAGCCTTGACAATTTAATCGAAGAAGAAATGGAATTTATCTTCAAAAAGAAAAAAATTGGTAAAGCTGTCAAAAGAGAATGGGTAAGTCAAAACAAAATATTCATTTAAATTGTCAGTTCAGGCAATGCATACGTTTACTTTTTATTATTTAAATTGGGGAAATATGCATTTGTAAAAAATTTTCTGTTCCGGTAGGGCGTAAAAACCTACTACCAAAGTACCAATATTACATACCTATTAAATACGCATATCAATAATAGGTATCTATTGTCTTCGTACGCACTATTACCATAATCGAGCGGCATATAAGATGCACCGCAGCTACTGGATAGGTTAAGATTAAAACAATAAGCCAAAGACTCATTCGCATTTTTTTTTTTTCAATACTGCAAGATTGATGAGAAAAACTAATGTATTTATTTCTTGATATTTTCTTTCTTATATCCGGTGATGAACAGAACCCCATTTTTGGGATTACGACTATCAATATTCAACCCTGTAGCCTCGTAATTTTGAACTTAGTTCAGAAGATATGGGACTCTTCTGGATGAGGCGTCGTGACAGCTTTCTCACATTTGCGTTAAACGGAGGAGAAAACCACAAACTCTAACGGTTAGCTCGACGACAATGAGATTCTAATTCGTGATCCATCTTCTTCTTCTTTAAAGGCACTACAGCCAGTTGCAGGAGAAGACCATTCATTTGCCATCTAGCCCTATCCGAAACAGGGATCCTTCACTTTTCCTTATTTACTGTGTCCAACGAGGTAGACCACCTAATTGATAGCTTTTCTTGTTTTCTGTTTCCCATGTGATAAATAAAATGGGGTTTCTATCTTTTTTTACTGGATTTGTATTATCAGGTCGGAACAGAATGATCTGTCTACAACTACTGATAATTTACATCAGATCTGTGGTTGGTACGAGTCTGGAGCAGAATTAGTATTAACTAGCCAACACTTGCGTTCGAACCTGAGTCACCTTATTTGGAGGCGAGTGCGTTATTCCCTGAGCCGGCATGGTTCGACGCTTCCTATTAATATGAAAGAGCTTCTTATTAATCAAAAATCTTTTTCTAAATAATTGCGAGGAATTAAAAAAAAAGATTTTTATGAAGATTTTTATATGAATTCCGGAGATCGATTAAATTATGAATTGTAGAATATAACTATTTAGCAAATTAAGAAAACAACCAAGGAATTGAAAAAAAATTAAAAAAAATTCTTGCAATAAAGCTCAATAAATTTACTGGAGTGGATCTTAGTATTTGTAGTAAATAGCATAAAATTGAATTTCAGGAAAGCTCTTCGTTACTATCAAAAGCTGTTTATGCGGGAAGCGATAAAGTAGTCGATGAATTACTAGAAAGAGGAGATGATGTCAATGTACAAACTGAGGTACACTTAATTATTCTTATACTTTACCATTCAGAATAATTTTAGGCAGCGTAAATACAGTGCGCAAGAAAAAGGGACCATCTTGAATAACTTTTAAATTAATGATTGAATTTTCACGTTCTAGGATTTAATGGTTAATGGAAAAATTTTGCATTCTCCCATATAAAAAAATTCCTTTCCTTAAAATGATGCAAAAAATTGTATATCTAACGATTCTAAATTTTTTCGACCATTCCTAAATAAAATAATTAAGAAATAATAAATATTTACTGAAAATTATTTTTTGCATTGAATTATCCTTGGTTAAATGAAATTTGTAATTGTTTGTAAACATTTTTCAATTCGCTTAAAAAGTTCCCGAGATATGGGGAAAGATGCAAAAAGTAATTAAAGTAGAATGAGTCCTAGAAAGTGAAGATCCAATCATCAGATCAAAAGTTATTCAAGGTGGCCCGTTTTTATTTTTTTATTTATTATTATTATATTATTATTTATTATTTTTTTGCTCACTGTACATTTACTAAAATTACACTGAGGACCAAATTTTTTTTTTATTTCCTTCATACCATTACTTGAATTTAAATCACTCGGGTGTGCGGATTTCAAATCTGTAGTTAGTGTTGTTCAGAAAGCTAGATATTTTTCAAAATAGCGTTTTTGATTTAGTTTATTTTTTGTCTGAATGAACAGTGTGCAAAAAAATAAACGGAACACCCTGAATAACTTTCGATCGAATGATCGGATCTTCAATACTACAACTCAATCTTAATAGTTCGAGAGGGTAACCTCAAATATGCAAACCAATTAATAATTGCAGATGATATTTTAAGTTGCGAAATCAGACACGAAAAAGTATTTTCTCTGAATAAACATACTTTTTTTGTGACGGATTAGGATTTTTGACTCCCAAAATTTAGGAGGTAGACGCAATCTGGGAAATAGGATCCTCATAGTTTGGTCAGAAGAGTGATCTAAAGTTTGAGCTCCTTAATGTTATCTTACTTTTTGCGTATTTCGCTATATTTCGAGAACTTTTTAAGCGAATTGAAATTTTTTTACACACAATTATAAAATTCATTATTTCATTATTAAGATAATTCCATTTAAAAAAATAATTTTTTTTAAATATTCATTAGTTTTTATTATTTTTTTTAAAATTGGTCGAAAAATTTCTAATTGTGAGGTATATAATTTTTTACGCCATTTTAAAATATGTAATTTTACATAGCTAAATACAAACTTTGAGCGAAATCGTTCGAACAGTTTCTGAGAAATACAATTATAAATATATGGATTTTTTTAACCCCCTATACTTGGAGGCTGGAAATTGGAATACGTCTAAAAAAAAATTATGTTTTTGTGTGTAATTTTGCAACTTAAAACATCATCTGCTCTAATTAATTAGCATATTCGAGTTTACCTTCTCGAACTATTAAATTTGAGTCCTAGAACGTGAAGATCCCATCATTATTATCAAAAGTTAGTCAAGGTGGTTCATTATTTTTTTTGGTGCACTGTAAATATTTATAAGAAATGTATTAATTTATACACACATATATTCTTGCATGCTCCTTCAAAAATATCTCATAGAACAAACAAAAAAAAAAAAAAAAAATTGTCCTTAACGTATCGCATTATAAATTGAAATGTATAATCACTTTCTACCTACCACTTCCCATGTAGCAGAGAAATGGGGTATTCATTTGAGTGATTTAAAAAAAACATCCTGTTTAGGATTATATTGAATTGCATAAAAGCTTTTAGAGAGAAACCAATTGCAGATTTGAAATCACGGATGCGCGGAAATATCTAAACTTCGTTCAAAAAACTCATGTAACAGGAAAAAATTACTTCCCAGTGTAACCTAATAGTTACCTATTTCTGAACGAAGTATAACATAACTTTAGAACAATTAGTTAATTAGTTTAGTGTTAGCGAAAAATCAAAAGTTTCAAATTCAATATCAACGTTTGATAAAAGGAATTTTTAAATGTAAAAGAGTCGATTCATTAATAACATTTGACAATAAGAATAGTAATAGTCTAGTTTCTTTCTGAAATGAGTTTTTTTCAGAAAGCTACAAATAATTTTTCAAAATTATGCCTTTAGTTTAGTTTATTTTTTGTTTGAATGTACAAGTTTATAAAGAACGTATAGGCTAACATATACTTTTGTCTGTTCCTTTGAAATACTTAAGGAGACCTTCAGAATCATACTTTCGAAAAATTGTATTTTAAAAAGAAAAAGAAAGGAAAAATACATTGCTTTATAAATTTTAGCAGAAATATATTCTATTGAATAAGCATAATGAATGAAACATTCGATTGGATAAATCTAATGAATGAAACATATTCTATTGAATAAATCTAATGAAAGAAACATATTTGATTGGATATATCTAATGAATGAAACATATTCTATTGAATAAATCTAATGAATGAAACATATTTGATTGGATATATCTAATGAATGAAGCATATTCTATTGAATAAATCTAATGAATGAAACATATTTGATTGAATATATCTAATGAATGAAACATATTCGACTGGATAAATCTAACGAATGTAACATATTCTATTAAATAAATCTAATGAATGAAACATATTTGATTGGATGAATCTATTCTAATGAATGCGTAATCATTTTTGTAATGCATTAATTTTATTATGTAAGTACAGTACCAATAAATTACGTAAGTATTTAAAGCCAAAGAAAATTATTTCATGTCTCATGATTTTAACTACATTAGTTTAATGCAGAGCTGGCTGATTTCAACCCATGTGGTTTAAGCCGTATATATAAGTCAAACGGTGTTTTTAAATCTTGATAACATTTTTTATTTATATAAATACTTAATTTGACAAAATGAAATCTTTGCTCATACTTTTCTTTTTTTTTTTTTTTTTTTTTTACTTTTGAGTTTAATTGCTAAAGTGAATTTGCTTTACTTTAAATAAACATAAATATGTTAACATAATAATACAATAAACATAAATGTTTTCATATTACTTTCCCGAAAAATATATCTGTAGAACAAGTTATAAAGTTTTAGATTATCTCATGTCTCTAAAAAAGCTTCACCAAAGCTAAAAAGACATTAAAAGCTCGCAAAGTTCATTTACAATAATTAATTAAAATATTGCATTTTACCTAGTTATGCCCTTAATATATTTAATTATTTCCATGGTTTTGAAAATTATTTAAATTTTTACAGATGGTTAAGATCTCAAATTTTTTTAAAATTATATATATGCTATAAATGATTAATTTTATGTATATAATTTTTTTGTAGCTCAATTTTAAACAGTGTAAAATTTATAGTGGCCCAAAACATTTCTGTGCTATGTGGTTCTGCATGTCATTAAGACGGCCCTGATCGCATCATAAACTGAAATGTATTATCGCCTTCTGTCCTACGTACCAAAGAAGTGAGGGCACTTAGTAGCCACTAGAGTGAATTTTAAAAAAAATCCCAGTTAGGAATATATTATTGAATTGCATAAAATCTGTAGCTTAGAGAGAAGAAACCGATTGCCGATTTGAAATCAGCGATGCCAATATATCTAAGATATGTTTAAAAGGTCTCATGGAACAGAAAATAGGAAGAAAAAAATTGTTCCTTAGTATTATCTAAATACAAAATTGTGGGGGATATTTCCGTGCCGTGATCTGTCGCGTCAACTACAATCGCCAAGGTGCCAAATAGATCTTAAACTTGCAAATTTAAGAAAAAAATAATAATATTGATGTTTGCCTGGTGGTTACGATTTATAAAACGTGGTGGTTACGATTTATGTTTCTGTTTTTTCTTTTGTTTCTTTTCTTGGACCTTTCTGTTTTATTTATTTATTTATTTTTTTTAATAATTCTTGTGGGCCACTGCCCGGAAGTTGCCAAAACTTGGCAATTATTCTACCGCAAATCACGATACGGAAACCTCCTAAAATTCTGCATTAAGAATGAACTAATTTTTAATGCAGAATTTGGGGAGATTACAAAATATATAAACAAAAAAATATAAATGTATTAAAAAATATATTTCTATAAAATTATGTAAATCTATAAGCAAAATAAACATTTGAAAACAACTTCATACGAGAAAAACATACAAAGTTAATTTTTACCAGATTCTCTTCCCAGGTTTAGTATTTGGTATTCCAAAGTTTTGTTACAAATGTTAAGATCGACGTTAGGAGAAATATTGGTGCTCGAATAAATCAAAATCGAATAAATCACGAATATATGACGAGATCAATGGAAATCAATGTGATAGTCAACACACCGGAAGTGATTTTGTGGCATTTCAAGCAAAAGAAATAACTTTTCAGTTGCCTTGAAAGAAGTTAGTCACCAGCTCAGATTTTTTTTCCAGGTCGTAACAACCTTGCATTGTCACTGAATTACGATACGAAAACGAACGAGTAAATTAGAAAAGATTTTCGCAACAAGAAATGAGTTAATTTTACTGTAAAAAAATAACTTCATTATTTAACTCGTACGTAATTTATATATTTTTGTATGTTAAGTGCTGCTTATACTATAAATGACTACATGTGATGTGTTAATAAAGAAAAGACAAATTTTCGACACAGGATAGGATGAATAAGAATTTTAAGATGACTCATGTAGCATGATACGTCAATTTTTGGAAAATGGATAAAGTCAATACGCTTCATGCGTAAATTGTACGTAATATTGACGGAAAGAAATTACCATAGCGATATTTGGCAAAAAAAAATTAAAAAAAATAAAACTTCGGCATAATTTACGTAATATTAACAGAATAGATTTAACCAACTACCCTTCAGTACGATTGCTTTCGTCTATTTTACGGAAGATTGACGAAAGAAAATTTACTGTTTATATTTAGTAAAAATGATTTTGTGTATTTTACGCATTATTGACGAAGCAAATTTATCATTTAAATTTCGGTAAGAAAGTTTTCGTACATTTTACGTAATAATATTGATGTATACTTTACCATTTAGATTTTGGTAAAAGGGCTACCGTATATTGTACATAATATTGACAAAATGAATTTATAATTTTATTTCGGTAAGAATATTTTTGTATATCTTACGTTGCATTGACGAAGTAAATTTGCTATTAAGATTTATTAAAAATGCTTCCATGTATTTTACGTGAGTTGATAAAGCAAATTTCCATTTAAATTTCGATAGAAAGGTTTCTGTAAATTTTACGTAATAATGTTGATGTATACTTTACCATTTAGATTTTGGTAAAAAGGCTACCGTATATTGTACGTAATAATGATAAAAACAAATATAAATTCGACACATAACAACACTTAAAAGAATATGGCTAAATTTTGTTGCTCATGCAATTGCACAGTGCACAAAATAAAAGAGATTATCACGGACTAAGTGCGGATCATAACGGTTCAATGGGGCAACCTCTGATATGTTAATTAATAAGTGCTTTTTATAAATTAAGTTACGGAATCTGGCATAAAAATTTACTTTCTTCGAATAAGTGAACTTACTTTCGACGGATTTGGCTTTTTGGCAATCATAATATGAAGGGGACCTGCACTGTGGATAGTTGTCCTGATTGTATAATCAGGAGTATAGTTTGGGTCATTTAAAGTCAATTTCACTTTTGACAAAATTTAAGCGAATCCAGATTTTTTTTTACTTAATTTTACTTTAAATTTGTACAAAGATAATTGCCTGTAAAAAGTAGTTTTTGGTAGTGTTTTATTATTCTTTATTTAATATTTATTTATTTAATAACAGCCGAAAAACTTTTTTTAAGTTATACGAATTTTTTCATCCTTTTAAAGAATGTATTTTTAAATTACAAAATACAAAACTGAATAACTTCTGAGTTACCTGTTTTTATTAAAAAAATCGTTATTTTTAAAAATTTTGTTTCTCGATAACTATTTGACCGATTTCGTTGAAATCATCGCTTTCATTATTTAATATTAGATTATTTAATATTACATTCTTTAAAATTGTGTAAAAATTCATTTAACTTAAAATTCAATATTTTTTTTATCGTTTTTAAATAAAATGAGAAAAAAAAACCAGTAAATAAATGTTAAAAATTATTCTTTGCGGGAATTTATCTTTGAATAAACTATTTTTATAATTGTGTGCAAAAACCTTTCGATTCGTGTCAAAAGTTCTCGTGATATGGATAAAAGAATGCAGAAAGTGAAGAGCCCTAACTTTCGACATTTTTCCTGGGTTCATATTTTCAAGATTGCGTCGACTCTCTATTTGTATTTCGATTGTCAAAAACCTAAATCCTTAGGGAAAAAAAAGATATGCTTAATTAAGGAAGTTATATTTTTTGTCTCGTAAATTAATTAATAGTTAGCACTAATTAATCAACATACTCTAGGTCACCCGTTTGACCCATTGAGATTGACTAAAACTGTGTGAAAATCCGATCATTAGAACAAAAATTATTTAAAATAATATCTTTTTTATTTTGCGTTCAGTACAGTGCTTAAAATTTAAAAAAAAAAAAAAAAACGGAATGCCTTAATAAATTCTGATTTAATATGATCTGATTTTTTGGTACTAATATGCATTTTTTGTGATTCGAAGACCTAATCTTAAATATGCTAATTAATTTGAGAGTTGATGATATTTTAAGTTAAGAAATCAGATGCAAAAAATTTATTTTGCTCGAATAAGCATGCCTTGCTTTCGACGGACTTGGATTCTTGACTGTCAAAATATAGGGGGGTAACCAACCTCAATTTGAAAAGTATGTTCATAACAGTTCAGTAAATAGTGGAATCGAAAGCTTAGAAATTTTATTTTAAAAATTCTTTTCGAGTATTTCGCTTTATTCTGGAAAATTTTTGAAGTTTAATATCCATAGTTCATAAGATTTTGAAGAATAATAGAAAATGTCAAAATATCCAATCCTTTATTTCTATATTACTGGCTTATTATTACTCGGAGTTAAATTAAAATATGAAGTTTAATTTAAAAAGTTTGTTTAATTTTTAATAGGATGGCAATAGTCCATTGATGATAGCTGTTGAAAGAGGAGACACAGAAATCATTCGCAAACTACTTCAGAATGGCGCTGATATAAAACTCGCCAACAAAGTAAGTGTGATTTTTCCGTTTCAACCCCTTCAAGACCATGATCACATAAACAATAGGGAATAAAAGTTTTCAGACGATACTTTTTTTTGTAAACAAAATTCTTAAGGATATAAATTAATAATTTGTAGCTTTAGTCATCCTATATGGGGGAAGCAATTGTTATTAGACTTTAAAATTTTTGATTTAACCAAACGTTCATTTGAGAAATTTATACCAAAAGTTTTGAGGTAATTCAGGTAATTTTGAGTAATTTTGAGTCAGGTAATTTTGAGTATTCATAACTTTTATTGAAATTAATCACCTTAAGATACAGCAGATTATACATTTTTTGTACGTCTTTTTGCTTGTCTCACAATCTTTGCATGGATTTAACGAGACCTTCAAGAGTGGACCCAGAAATTTTCGCCCATTCCTACTGAAGATTTAAAAGGATTTCTACCTTTGAAGAATGCTTCCTATGCCCCAGTGCAGGTGGTTATACTATACTCTATCTGTCCAAAATTATCTGGACACATAATGGTGGTGGAAGCATACTAGTGGAGGGGTGTTTTTCGCGATCCTGTGGTTGGAAACGTCAACTCTGAGATGTATGTGGACTTTCTGGTCAAAGCTGCACTCCCAACTCTATGGCAATATTTCGGTCCATTTCTCTTCCAGCAGGATAACTGCTCCATTCACACATCGAGGCTTTCACAGACGTGGTTTGACGAAATGGGTGTTCAAAAACTGGACTGGCCTTTTCAGAGCACCAGATCTAAATCCCTTAGAACACTTTTGGGAAGAATTAGAGGGCAGATTACGTAGACAGCCAAATCTACCATCCTCACTTCAGCTCTGGACAGAAGCCTGGAAGTCAATTCCTATGGAAAGTCTTCCCAGACGTGTCATCGATGCGAAAGGGGGACCAACATCATTGAAGAATGGTTATCTAAAAAGATACAAACTTATTTAATTTTTTTTATTTTAGCAACCGTTTTAAGTTTTATGATAAGTTTATTTTATTAATTAATATTTTATGGTCATGAGAAAACATATTTTCTGTAAAAATAATTGGATGATACGCATCTTGCTTCCACCTGATCTATTATTTTATTGAGAGAAACTATTAATATGAATAAACATGAATTCGTTACCACGTTTTTATTTCTGATCACTGTGGATTATATCAGTTGATTCATTCATGTTTTTTTATATTTTTAGCATGGAATGAATCCTTTGATGGTGGCCATTTCGAAGAATGATAATCATATGTTTCGCGTCCTTTGGGAATATGCTGATGTGAATGCGAAAAACTTGTTAAATCAAGAATCGGTAAGAAAATGAATATATATATATTAAATATCAAAATAAACATGTACATAATCAAAATAAACATGTACATGTACATGTACACATTACGTATAATGCTAATCAGTTGCATCAAAAATCGAAAATATCATTTTTTAAAAAAGAATGTTTTTTTCTTCAAATGAAAATTTTGTGAACATTTTTTGCTTACTGACTTAATGATGCAACAGCGCAAAATATTTGAAATCATGCATGCACTAAAAGGAAGAAAAAAAATAATTACAGGGTAAAATTTTCTACGCATTATTATTTCATCTAGTAACTTAAAGTCGGTTTATTTCCTCCCTAGGTAGGAGCTACCGTTTTGTGTTTAGCCTTCAAACAAGAACGCCTGGATGTCGACGTCATCAGACTGTTGTTATCGAAATTAAGTTTTGAAGATAGAGATTTATACGTAAAGGTATTTATGTCAAAATGCTTTGTTATGTAAATAAATGCAATAATTTCTTTAATCAAATACAAAGGTTATTCCATAAAAACTGAGGTTTTCTTTCTGTTACGCAGTCGCAACACCGGAAACTTAAAATATAAATTTGCGGGTGATGTTTTTTTTCAAAATGTTAACTGGACGTTTACAAACAATCTAAATGAAATAAGCAATTTTATTTTCGCAGTTTCTTGATTGCTTAAAGAACTGTTTTTATTTTCCCCTCAGGAATGGAGGTGAGGGACATGATACACAGTTAAAACTCGAAAAACGTTGTGTTATAAAATTTTGTTATCGTTTGGGCAAAACAGCTCCAGAAACAGTTATTGGCCATTCATACTGCATCAGATTACTCCAGTAATGCTTAGAAACAACGCGTAAGAGTTTTTGTGATCATAACACCAATAATGACTATATATATCATTATTGGTGTTATGCTCACAAATGCTTTAAAAAGGATTTCAAAATAAAATGTGAAATATGTTCATAATGATGCTTTTTGTTTCTGGTAGATAGGTACTTTATTTACGTCACACTAGAGCTGCACATTGGGCTATTGGCGATGCGGTCTGGGAAACATCCCTGAGAATGATTTGAAGACGTGCCATTGCAATTTCGATCCTCAGCAGAGGTAATGGCTCCCGTTCTTTCCCCTGCGTACAGAGCGAAGTCAAACTGTGGAATAGTTTAACGATGACCGATACCGCGCACTCTCGGTCTCTAAGCAGGCTTATCAAATTGGCCACCAACCCGCTTACTGACCGCCAGAGATGCTTGGCTTCGGTGTTCTACTGGGAACCATGTCTTTACGATCAATTGATTGTGGGATCGCCTTGTTTCTGATCAGTAAGAATATGTTTATGTAATATAGGGTGACAAGAGAAAGTAGGAGATGCGGGGAAGAGTGTGATTGAATGGAAAGAGAGTGGCCAAAAATATTGAAAAAAAGCATAACATCGTGTTTAGATGGCTTAGAGCGCTATTTTTAAAGATGAAGTCCAAAACAAAAAATCTGTCCATCTGGTATAAATTAATATACATAATAACCATTATTGCATTGATGTAAAAAAGTGTGTCTTGAAGAGAAAACTGGAAGCATTAAATCTAGTCGGTATTTCTTTCTGAAACTTAGCATTTAGCATTTAACCCCTTCAGCACCGGCAAAATAAAAAAGAGGAGTTTGCTCAAACGAGAGTATACGTACGAAAGAATACAAATAATGTAATAAGAGATTACCGTATCGGAATCACGTCCGTGTGATTTTGGACCACTCGAGTCACAAAGTCTCTTTTTGTGTAAGATATCGTTGGCCGTTGCGGAAGAATTACGGTCCCGAAGGGGTTAAAAAGACACCGTGTTCTGACTTCAGATCCATATATGATTATTAATCTTTTATTCTGAACAGAACTGACTTGTTTGTGCAAAATGAATGTTAGAAGTAAATTACTTTTGTCCAAACTTTTTTCTTTTTCCATTCTTTTAAATGGTAGTTATACGCAAATGGGTTAATCTTTTGAAATTTTTCAGAGGCGGATTGAGCTGTTAGAGACTCCCAGACCGAAGACCTACCAAGAGATGGTGAAATTTTATAAAGAAATACTCTTTCGAGTGATGTACCAAATTAAAAGAATCTTCCAAGATGGCCTAGAGCTTTTACATAAATACCAGTTCTTCTTTGGATTGATGAAGTGTGCCCAATCCCACCAATGGGACACGGACCTCTTACGACTCTCATTCCATCTATCGGCCTGCATCATGTACGAAGATGCTGCTCTGCCCAGAGACCTCGTGGAACAAATTGCTGAACAGTATGTTTCGGCAAAGGGACCACACTTTTCACTCAGAATAATGCTATCTAAACTCGCCAAAGAGATGCCTGACGTCAGGGGTGCTGCGTTCCTGCCTATACACGCTTGTGCAAACTGTACATCCGGAAAGCACTGGCTTACCGAGAACTATGCCGAGGTACACCGATTTGTGGAAGATTTCAGAACACTCCGTTGCACCTTGAAGTATTGGGTAAAGGATGAAAGCGAAAGAGCAGCCATCGTGTTTCACAAGTTCGAAAATATAATGATTGAAGTAGGTGCTGAGTCGCAGTGTTTAAAGAGTGCCTTTCCTAAACCAAAAGTTGAAAAAGACAGTTCTCCTTCTAAGAGTGTAAGAAGACATTCTTCGGATGATCAAAAGTCTATGCTTCCGGTTAAAATGAAATTAAGCGGGGTGAAAACGTCGCCAAAAAACATTACCTTCTATTCTAAACTTTCCCCGAGAACTGAAAAGATACTTCGATATGGAACACTGAGAAATGCATCTTCATCTGGCGATATTTTACACCACCAAACAGGATACGCAGACGCGTTGAAAAAGAATATGAGTTTTCAAAGCAAGACACTATTTTTTAGGAATCATGAAAGATTTCATACTCAGGTAATTCTGTTAATCCAGAAATAGAGCATTCGCCTTCCGATAAGGTGAGCCGGGTTCGATTCACAGCGATGGCTGGTTGCATCCGGCTTGTACCGAACACAGTGCTAACGTAAATTATCCTCAGTGGTAGACGGATCATGAGTTAGAGTCCCCTTGCCGTCAGGCTAAGCGTGGGAGTGTTTCGTGGTTTCCCTCTCCATATAACGCAAATGTGAGTTAGTTCCATCAAAAAGTCCTCCTCGAAGACAAATTTCTCCCAATATTTGATCCAGAAGTCCCCTTGTCTTCTGAATTGGGTTCAAGATTACAAGGCTACGGAGTTGATCATTTGTAGTTGTGAACCCAAACAATAGGGTAGGCTGTTCAACGACGGTTATAAAAAAAAATCCTACAAATAAATTTTATCACCCGACTGAAAGAGAAAATTTCCCGTGGTTTTCCTCACCATTTAATGCTAATGTAGGTTATTTTTAACATAAGTTCCTTTGAGAAAGCGAGATTATCCCAATGCCTAATTTAGGAATTTCCTTGTCTTTTTGTTTATGTTCAAAATAACAAGAATACAGAATTAAGCATAAATAGAACACAAGGCAATATGAGCCGGTTGTTCAACAACGAAAATTAAAAAAATTCCCTTAAACCAAAAGTACACCTTGAGGTGTTACATGACTTATTAATAGTAAAAAAGAAAGCCTATTTTTTTGAAGTATAATATGGAATAATTAAACACTCTATATAAAAAAAAAAATTCTTTATTTTATACTCTCAATCGTATTTAACAGCGATACTTTTTATTTTGCTGCGCAAAAACTATAAAGATTTAGAAACTACAAATTACAAATATATGAGAATGGAGGAAAAAAATTCAAATTCAAAAATTAGTTGGAAAATTATTACCGTAGTAAGGAATACCATGTGGGTAGCTCTGCACCCCATAGAAATACAACTACAGGGTTGAAACTTGTGACGCTGAAAAAGACATATCTATTTGTAAATTTTACGCAAGTTTTTTTTATTCTGAAATTCTAAATCATTTGACAATAATTGCAATTTTGAGTGCTTTCTTCGGAAATTTTGTATAATTTTTTTTTATTGAGATATTAATTTTATATGCTTACATTTATGTCAAAAGTTAAATAAAAAAATATAAAAATAAAGTGAGAAGGGGGGGGGGAAGAAGATTATTTGTTGCTAGGAGTAAAACTCTTAATATTTATACTGAAATCCTTAAGAAATATAAGGCTTAACAGAAAAATGTAAAAATCATTTCCAATTTAATTTCTTACAATTGATATAATATAAGGCTATAGTTAACACGTAAATCTACTTATTCCTACATTTAATATTTTTTATAACATTTGATAACACTAAGTTTTTTCTTTTTTTTTTTCTCAAGAAATCTTTTTAACGGATTTGTAATATTTTCAACTCACTTATTTCAACTATGAAAATGGTTTCTTTCTTCAAGCTCCAGATTTTTTTAAATGATATTTTTAGTCAACTTTTCGTCGAAATATACAAGTTTAAAAATGTTATATATTACAGGGGGTCGCATATATGTTGCACCAAACTTCTAGAGCAGTTAGGAAACATCATCGTGATAAAAACTGCATAGGAATCTACACAGGGAAATGCTGTCATAAGCCGCTAGAGGTGTCCCTTCTATTATGATGTGTTTCTCGTTGGGTAGGTTATAATAGGGTATGTAGGTAGGTACTTTATTTAGGTTGCATTAGAGCTGCACAATGGAGCTATTATGGCTATGGGGGCTATTGGCGATGGTCTGGGAAATATCCCTGAGAATGATCCGAAGATTTGCCATTGCAATTTTGATCCTCTGAAAAGGGGATGACTCCTTTGCTTTGGTAGACCGACGACTTGCGTGCGAAGTCGAGCACTTTGCGTTGGAACAGTTTAACGAGGACATATACCACGCACCCTCGGTCCCTACGCAGGCAGATCAAAGTGCTTACTGACAGTAGCCAATCATGGTTGACTTCGGTGTTGTACTGGGAACCGTGTCTTTACGATCAGTGCAGTGCGGGACAGGTTATAATAGGGAAGTGTCCGCATTTGAATGGTTTCAAACAGAAGAAAATATCCCTTACGTTAAAAATATTGTCACGCTTTTCATAATTGCAGTCTTTCCATCTTTATTGCGACTTAAAAATTCGTGCGTTGTTGTACTTCTAGCTTTATTTTCTTGTTTTTATCAACCTTCATTTTTCTAAAGTTATATATAACTACGCATTTCTTTAATTAGGATTTACGTAGCAATTTTTCTACTGATGCCGAAAATAAAACCGGTACCAAATGTCCGAGTCAAAATTCATCCTTTGAAAGTTACTTAGATGATGACCATAAAATTCCGAAGAATCTGTCAAAAGAAATGAACAAAAGAAAATCGCTTGAAAAGATCTGCAGAGAAAACCATGCTATTGCCACTCTCACGCTCTGTGATAAGAAACTAAGCGTGGTTGGAGATGAGAAAGATAATTCGAATCATTTGATTGCTAAAGCCACTCGCTATATTCCCGTTTCGACGATGTTTTTCCTCGCAAACAGATACCACACCAACGTTTCCATGGGTACCCCAGTTTCGAAAAAGGAATCATCCCCAGAAAACTTCAACCACCAATGTGTTTTAAGTGAATCGAAAAATACAGATTCTCTGATTAAGGTACTTGATTCTCCACAAAAAGTAAGAAAAAATGATATTGAAGTCTTAGAAAAATCTGGTGAGGATGAAGCTGAATGTGAGAAAGTGGAGAAGTCGACGCCAAATTCAAATTTCGAGGTACGTAACTCGCCAAATGCTGAGGAATTGGCAACTGTGTCACATAATGGAACCCGATTAAAATCTAAGAGCAAGAAAATGTCGGTGCTGGAACTACTTGAGCGAGCAAGAATGATGAGTGCAGGTTCTCAAAAGCATCAAAAAGAAGATTGCACTCAAACCTCAACTGTTTCTTCTGGCGCAGCTCGGAGCAGAACTTATTCTGAGGTAGCGAAAGGAGACAATGAGCCGAAATCTGTCAGTTCAAAGAACAATGTGATGAGGTTTGCTGAAAACTTTCGTAATTGGGTTTCATCAGCTGTGGTTAAAACCCGTTCACCTTCAATCAAAGTTGTGGAAGAGGTTGATGGCTTTAGTGGTTCGGGACCAACGCGCACAAGCTGTGAGATTACTCATGAAGAAAGCAAAACTGGTTGCATTGATAACCTATCGTCAACTAAAAAAACAAATACAAATGGCGATGAGAATACATTTGACTGCTGCCCCACTTCAAATCTTGAAGACAAAATTGTAGAAAAAAATTGCGAACTAAGCGATGTAAACACAAAATTTGAAGAAATCGTAAACTCTGATGACAATCTTAATGACGTGAATAACGAAAAGAACTATTCGAGTGATACGTTTTCAGTGAAATCGGATTCAGAAGTAACACGTACTACACTTGACGAATCACAATTTGCGAACTACGCAAAGAAACAAGATGCCAAAACTGATGAGAAAACAAACAGTGTAGTAAAAGCAAATCTCTGCATTGAGTGTTTCTTCAACAAAAATGCTTGTAAAAGAAACGAACTTATAATCACAGGTTCAAACGATAATGCTCGCCAACTATCCACGGAAATTAAAAAACCAGTGCATGCCACTAAAGGGGCCATATCCCCCAAACCGAAAAGTTTGCCTCTTCTCAATAAATTAAAAGTTAAAACAGTCGAAGCAGTGAAAACGCGTCTGAAGTCTGCTGAAAACAACATATCGCCATTGTCTGTTTCTCAATTAAAGTTGCTCAGTTTGCGAAAATCCTTGTCACTTTATCAGCGCTTCTTTCACAACAAGATGGAGACCACTATCTGTGACGCTTGTTCTAAAAGTATTAATTTCCCTTTTTGCCGTGAAGTTTCTGAAAACTCATTACTGCGTCTATTCGATAACGAGAAGTCTTTTCCACAAAGTTCCAAACAAAAAGGATACAGCTCGGACAAATACCTCGCCAAAAACAGAGGAAGGGTGATGAATAAGGATCGCCAAATGATCACATTGCAAGCAGACGTGGAAAAATTGGTTCTAAATGAAGTGATCAAAAATCAAAAAAATGCACTTTTGGGGAAACGTATTAAGCATGTTTCGCCCAATCCGGAAATGGCTGTCGGAAGAAGAAGAAGAGTGGCAAGGGACAGAATAATTGGAAGACGGAGAGGGGTGTTTCCTGAAGAGCAAAATACCAAATCGAATTTCGAGAATATTGATGATTCGAACTATTTCCAGTGGGGTTATATTCCGGAATCGGTGAATCTTGATAAACGCAGTAAATGGTATAATATCTTGAAAGACATTCATTCCTGCATTCCTTTATCCTACCATCTACTGTCACAGACAAAAGCTGAAAAAGTAACATTCCATACCGCAGTTATTCCTGGCGGAAACGTGGTATTTAGTTCTAAACTGGAATATACTCTAAGAGAAGGGTATGTATTTAGATCTTTAACCTTTCAACGGTCAAGTTATTTCAATGATTTGGATACATAAATTGTCCATTTTTTTATTGTAAAAATTAAATGTTTAGTACGAAATGAAACATACTTAGTAGTTAAAAATTTATATTTTTAATTACATTCATAAAAATTTTGAGGTTCTCATATTCGCTTGAGACAGCTGCCACTCAGCGTGACTGTGGTAAAGTCCGCTTTTAGTGGAGCATTATTTTCTAAAAATTAAAATTATTCGGGTATAAAACAATACGATGCTCTACCCCGAGTAATACTTGGGCGTGACATTTTGGAAACCCAGTGCTGTGCCGGAGATTATTTAGGGCATGACAGTTAAAAGGTTAATATAAAGCAGCTATCATTACTTTCACATTTAACTTCTATCACCACATATTAACCCCAAGGACGTCGCAGACTAATAGCAAAATTAGGAAATTTTACTACAAGCTAGTTGTTAGCTGCTGCCTTTTTAAGAGTGGTCACTTTTTAAAACGAGTGGTCATATTTTCAAAAATTAAGAAAATTTTAAATTATTAAAAAACTGTTTATATTAATAATGAAAAGCTTCTCTTTTGAAGCAATTCTTAAAATGTGGTCAACATTACAAGCTTTATTTCTGAAATGACGAAAAATTTTAAGAAACAGGCGGGAAATAAATGGTTTTTAGAATATTATGAAATTACTTAATCATTCCATGAGTATTGAAAAGAATTAACAATAAATGCACATGGTGTGTACTTTCGATGAAAAAGTGGTTAACGGATGGCGAATGGCATACTATTTTTTTTAATCGCCACTGTTATAATTAGTGGCTCTATGGCCATTAGTGATGGTGAACGATAATTTTGCCCGATAGTCTTCTCAAACATCCAGTTTTTTTTTTTTTTTTTTGGGGGGGGGGGGGTGATGGAGGAATGAAATTGAGATGCACAATTCTAATAGCTCCTTATAAATTTCACAGATTAAAAAAAATCTTTTTGTTAGCGACCATTACCTTTTTATTCTTAACTTGTTTTTAATTTAGCTGAATTAAAGTTACTGGTGATTCTTCAAAATTTTCTTTATTTGTCTAAAATTTTGAGTGAGGAGGAGTCTTAGAGTTTTCTATTGAAAGTGACAATTACCCATCGTCCCCAAACTCTACGACGACCATACTGGTTTTTAAAAGGAGTGCGCCTAAAACTTGTTTTTTTAGGTGCTCCAAAAATAAAATTATTATTTTCCTTTTTTCGGTCCTATTAAAATAGCGTCTCTTTTAAAACATTTTCGATTCATTATTTAAATACCTTAATTTTGTACAATACTGGTGAATTTCTTAAAATTTTTTACTAGATTTTTAAATCATCTACATCCCATAATTTTTTTTTTATTATGTCTGTTCAGTGTTAAGAATGAATATGCAGCTGAATAACAAGTGCTTTTAATAATACAATGAAAAAAAAAAACATAATATTTTGACAATTGCTAAATAATAACTATTAAACAGTTTATATTAGCTTATATATCTAGATTGGAGACGCAGTTATTCGGTGGTGAAACCAGTGAACTTGTAGTGTGAAGCACTGGAGTTCGATACTCGACTTTAAACTTTCCGATGCAGTGCTGCCAGTCTGATCAGTTGACAAGCCACTAGAAATGGCAAACTACAGTTTGTCTACGGTAAGAACTCCCCCCGCCACAAAGTTTTCTGCTATGGAAACAAGAATAACGCATTTCATGGGAGGGTAACTTCTCTTTACTCTAGGGCTAACAAAATAGACGAAAGAGAAAGATTCCCTTTTTCTCGCCGACCCGAACCAAAACCAGTCCTAAACAATGACCCCACACCCCTACTTAAAATAGTTATAACTCGTTACCATAGTCAGCGCCACGGATTTAGATGAATGGCATGGGGAATTCTTACTTTAGACAAACTATAATCGCTTTTAAACTTCTAGAAATCACTATTCTTTAAACAACAGCAAACTAAAGCAGGCCTTCCAACTTTTTAAAACTCTTTGAAAAAAATTCTTCTAGTGATAGCGATATTTATGCTTTATTATTCATTCTTTATAAATTTAATTTAAAGTTATTTTTGTCACCATTACTAAAATTTTATTCGAAAGTTTATATAAAAATTCCAACCAACCCATTTTAATCCAACCAACCCATGGCTAGGCTTTCAAGTAAAAAATATTTTAAATTTACCAATAATTTTTTAAGCTGTAGCTTTTAATTGTCTACCAGTCAATAAAATATTTCGCAAAAAGCGTAGTAGTTGGCAGCACTGCTTCATTATGAATGTGCTGTCTAAGGTCGTAGTAACTATTGAGTTGCCTGACTAAAATTTTCAATAGCAGTTTGCTGTTCCGGGAACGGGTTAAGCCCAAGTTTCTGATGGGCACTTGTGGAGCCTTATGAATCCCATGAATCCCGCTGGCCCTTAACAGGCTGTTGTGGGAATACTTTTTAGATTTAGATGGTATATTAGTTGGCAATTGACTTTTTTAAAAAAAAGAATATTTTTTTCGTTACAGCGGTTTTGGAACATATTTAGGGTTGCTTGATGTGTGTGGAGATCCTATAGTTGTTCGAGAGTACAACAGTTCGAATATTTTGAGAAAAGAAAGTATCAGAGCTTTGTCGAATAAACGTAATTTAAAACACAAGAATATTGTAAACTTCTATGTACGTATGTATTTTATTGTTTTTTAATACAAGAACGTATTTCATATGAGACATTCGCGACATTACTAGTAGTTTTAGAAAATATTTTTCTTAGTATTAGGTATTTTACTTAGGTCGCACTAAAGCTGTACATTGGGCTATTGACGACGGTTTGGGAAACATCCCTGAGGATGATCCAAAAGACATTCCATCACAATTTTGATCCTCTGCAGAGGGGATTCTTGGTATTAGCAAACAGGCTCTTAACGTCGTTTGGCGTGCCTTACCCTTTAAAATTTTCTCTATTTTAAGAAAAAAATACAGCAGTATTTAGCCAAGTGATTTGTGAACTTTATTTCATACCTTCAGGGGTTTCTCTTGGAACTTCCATCTTCACCTTCTCTTATTCATATAATCTGCAATTGTATTGGGTCATCCGGAAAATTTGTGTCGATTTTCATTAGGTAGGACTCCCAAAAAGTCATCAAAACTATTCAAGTGGTAGCAAGTTACGCATCAAAGCAGGTTGAAGTAGTATTTCTAATTTCACAACCACATCATTCTAATAAATAGATCCGTGGTGGCTCAGGGAATAGTATCAATTTTCAAATCAACGTTGCCCGTTTCATATGGGTGATGGAGGGATAATCATACGATTACGGTACTGTGGGAGTTAGGGGATACCGTAGCTCTTAGAAAATTCACTCTAATTATTTTATGTTTTCCATGTTAGCTACAAAGACATATTAGGCGAAGGATTTTCCTTTTTTAACACGCACACACACACACACACATATATATATGTAGGGGTTTGTGCAGCATAAGGGTAAAATAACGACGATAATATAACATTGAAACTTAACATTTAATAGAAATAAAAGGAAATAAGTGTTTAACGGTGAATGACATGATAAGGGAGGGCTGCCTTCACGCAGTGGTCTCCAAATCGCATGTGAATAAGAAAATAAAATGTCCTATTGATAAAGTTCAGAGTTAATTGAAAATTCGGGAGTTTCCCATCGGGACTTCCCCGTCAGGTCTCGCTGGCGCCTCTCAACGACAAAGAGGATGATGCAATGTTCGCAGCTATTACACTATGACAATGAAACTCTACAGAATTCGGCCATCCTGCAGTAAAATGTCCGCATTTTATGTTACAACAGCTTTCAGACACAGTTACCTGAAAAAAAAAGAAAAAAAAACGAGAAAGCACTGTATAAAAATATAAAAATATTTTTTTAATTTACTGACCACGGTTTCATGTGGTCAGCTGAAGATGAAGTATTGTTCGGTCCATCGTGATTCCCGACTTTTAGCACATCATATCGGTCATTATTCTTCACTTTTGTGATTTTGTATGGACCGAAGAACTTTGGTCTTAATTTGAGACCAGATCCAAACTGAGTTCTTTGGATAGCGACTAAGTCTCCTTCTCGATATTCGTTGGCTTCTTTCCTTCTTTTATTGTATTGTCTGCGGTTCTCTTCTTGTATCTTCAAAATATTCTTTTTGGCTTCTTCTCGAATGTCCTCTCTATCTTGGGTAAAGGATTCTATGTGCTCTTCCTCCAACATTTGCAGAATTTGTAAGTCCTCTTTTGTTTTCATTTTCACACCGGTTAAAAGTTGAAAGGGTGTCTTCTGAGTACTCCGAGAAACTGTAGAATTAATGGTACGCTGTACTGCTGGAACAAATTTGTACCACTTAGTAGGATCTTCTATCGAAAGTTTTGCTAGTATCGGTATAAGGATCTTATGCATTATTTCCACTTGTCCGTTACCACGAGGAATGCCTGTTGTTATTTTCACATGTTCGATACCTTCATCTTGGCAATAAGTCTCAAAATCTGTTGAAGTAAACGCTGTACCTCTGTCAGTAATTATTCGTGAAGGATTTCCAAAAGTTATTAGTTGAGCTTTTAAGTTATCAATTGCATCTTGACTCGACGTTGATTTGGTTGGGTAGAACCAAACAAACTTGGTAAACGCATCTACCACGGTGAAAATATGTTTATAGTTCTTATTAGTTGAAGGCATGGGACCAATGAAATCAATATGGTAAGTATCTAAAGGAATATTATTCTTAGGAATCGGGTTCAAAAACCCATCTTTTTTTCCTGCCTTCCTATTAACTAATATAAATTCTACACAATTACTTACAACATTTTCAACACATTTCTTCATATCTGGAAAATAATAGTTTTGTTTAAGTACATCAAGAGTTTTAGCAATACCAAAATGGCCATTAGCATGTGTAGATTTGATAATGTCAGTTTGCATTTGATGTGGAACCACTAGTAAATAATTTTCATTCTCAAGTTTATATAAAACATTATTTTTTAACACAAAATCGTCAATTGATTTATTTTCCAAAAGTTGTTTAATAGAGTTAATGTATTCATCATTTACCTGGTTAGTAACAATTTTAGAAGTTAGTTCGTCACAAGTAATATGCATAATAGGATATCTACTTAAACAATCAACATGTTTCATTTATTTACCTGGGCGATGTACAATTTCATAGTCAAAGTCTTCCAAAAATAAAGCCCATCTAGCAATTTTAGGAGTTAATTGTTTTTTACTCATAGTCTTTTGGAAAGCTGAGCAGTCTGTTACAAGTTTAAATTTATTTCCCACCAAATAATTTCGAAATTTTTTCAAAGCCTTAATTATAGCCAATACTTCAAGTTCATAACTTGAATAATTCTCCTCTTGAGGAGTTGTTTTTTTACTCATATAGTGTATTGGGTGTAATTTGTTATCATCAGATTGCTGAAAAAGAATAGCACCATATCCAAATTTACTTGCATCGGTATGCAATTCAAGCTGTGCTCCTTGTTTGAAAATGTGTAGTACTGGGTTTTCAGAAAGTTTTTGTTTTAAAGTTTGAAATGCTGTTTGTTGTTCTAGGCCAAAATAAAATACACTGTTATCCCGAAGTAAATCACTTAATGGTTTAGCAATTAAAGTATAGTTAAGAAAAAACTTCCTAAAATATCCAATTAATCCAAGAAAGCTCTGCACCTGTTTAGTAGATTTTGGTACAGGAAAATTTTGAACAGCTAATTTTTTTCAGATGAGGGTTTAATGGTACCGTTTTCAATAATATAACCCAAAAAGTAAATTTTAGACATCAAAAATTGGCATTTCTTTAAATTAAGTTCTAATCCATATTCGGATGCAGTTTGTAACACTCTCGTTAACCTGTTCAGTGCATCTATTTCACTTTCTGCGGGTATAAAAATATCATCCATGAAGATGACAACAACACCTTCTCTAAGAAGATCACGGGACACATAATTTATGTACCTCTGGAATGTACTAGGGCTATTACACAACACAAATGGCACTTTATTGAACTCATACTGCCCATCAGGTGTCACAAATGAGGTATACTTTTTACTATCCTCGTCTACGTCTATATGGAAAAACCCATTTCGGAGATCAATTTTGCTACAAATTTTAGAACCCTGTAATTGGTCTAACACATCTTCAATTAGAGGTAAGGGGTATCTATCTTTAATTGTTTTGGAATTTAATTTTCGGTAATCTATGCATAATCTTAGGCTATTGTCTTTCTTTTTGCAAAGAACTATTGGGGAACAATAATCAGAGCAGCTCTCTCTAATTATGTCTGTTTATAACCATTTTGATATCTGATCATTTACTTTTTGTTTCTCAGAAAAGGATAAACGTCTAGCTCTTTGACAAACTGGTATTTCATCTTTTAAAATATTTTTCATGTTTAACTTAGTGTCTTTAATTTTGTTTGGTTTATCATGAAAAATAGAGAAATTAGCTTTTATCTTCTGAGCATGCAGAGAAGGAAAGCGAATCTTGAATCTTTTCGTTCACCTACACAGAGCACCAACACAAATCCAATGATAGCGTCCATCCGGGGGCAACTGGCTTAGTCAAGCTCACGGTCACAGTTAAACAGTTAAAACAAACTAGGTGCAAGGCACCGTTACAAAAGTAACGTAAAAAATTTAGACGAAAGCTAAAATGTTAGAATTTGGGTGTCACACACATACAGTTATATATGTATATATATATATATATATATATATATATATATATATATATATATATATATATATATATATATATATATATATATATATATATATATATATATATATATATATATATATATATATATATATATATATATATATATACACATAATAATTAAAGTTAGTTTTTTAATGTTTTATTTTTAAAAATTATAGAACAAAGTTTAAAAATGTTTTACGAATTTTTTGAAAACAAAGTGTAAGCAAAAGAAGGGAAATATATTTTATCAAAAAAACATATATAAGTTGATGAAAAATTTATGAAAACTGAACGAAATTATCATTGGAAGAAGGAAAAACGAGCCATTTTTAAGGTTCCTTTCACATGATAGGAGCGAACTATCATATTTTATCAACAACTTTTTTTAAGCAGTGTGGAATTTTGAAAAAAAAAGCCTTATCTTTCCAACAAAACTTATTTTAGATTTGAAATCTCCACACCCGAATAAAATATTTGAATAAATTAAAAAACATTTTTTTTTAAGAGTAATGTATCAGTTTTTCAACCAGAAAATTGAAACTTTAATAAATAAATTTTAAATTTTTGGATTATTATAAATGTTGTTAAATATATTCTTCTCCATAGGGATCTGTGCTTGTGAACTCAAAGGTTTTTTCCGTAGCTGAGTTATGCGAGTTTAACCTTTCTCAGTTTGTAAAAGAAATGAAAAGGTTTAGAGGATATATTCCTACAACTGTTGTTTTAAGACTTACTTCGGATCTTCTTGAAGGAATTAGCTATCTGCACAGAATGCAAATCATCCACGGATTCTTAAAAGTTAGTTTTCAATATTAATAAACGATTTATTTACTTATTTACACAATATACATTTGCATGCTTGTGTGCTCAATTAAAGCATATAAACCTTTGTCTAGTAGAAGCACAGATAGCACAATACAGAGAAGACAGTACGAAGATACATCCAGGATAACAGCGGTACACGAACCCGCTCCTCCACGCTTCGCACAACGCTTGAGGGGTTATACAGCTTGGCAAGGAAGGACCTTTATAAACGATTTAAGTGCCTGAATTGGACGGGGTGGCCTGGCTATAATAAAAGATATAAAAAAATATAGATAGCTAGTGATATAAAAAAAAACATTAAAAATTTACTCGAATTATGTGTTTGTAATAATCTTGGCTTGGTCGGTCACCGGTGAACCCCGTGGCGCTACGAACAAACTTAGTGCCGATCACCGGTGACCCCAATGGCATTTAACGTATTAATAACAAAAATTTGGTGGGAAAATAATGATATTTTTCTCCTATTTTTGAATGAAATGCGTATCTGCCAACTTTTTCACCTTTTAAAAAAGCGTTTTCCTAGTAGAGGATGAAGGCATAAAATTGAAATTGTGAGTCGGTGTTTCGTAAAAATTTGAGCCAACAATTAAAAACACTATCAGAGAGCTAGGCAAGCCTATTTTATATATATTTAAATTATTCAAATTTAATGGTTGACAGAATCATTTTAAACCGTTCTCATTTAATGTGATACTGAATAAAATGTGAAATATAAATTTTGCAACCACATTAAATATTAAAAAAAGTCTTCCGGAAAAACCGGAAGATTTGACAATTATGGAAATGCAACGTCTTAACTCATACGGCATATTGATTAACAATATTTAATTCTGAAAGTGTGTTATTCTCTAATTAAAGTGAAACCGAATGATAAATATTTTGTCAGCTTTAAATTAAAATGAAAACTTTTGTTAACTAAAACCGTAGTTGAACAGCCGACCCAGTTTTATGGGTTGACGACTTCTATCTTTCAACTCCGTAACCTTGTAATTTTGAACCCGATCCAGAAGACATCCTGGATCAAGAATTGTGAAGGACTTCTTAATGGAACTAACACGCATTTGCGTTATATGGAGAGGAAGCTTGATATGGAGTTAGCTTGACGGCAAAGAGGACTCCAATCCATGATCTGAGGATGTTTAACGTCAGCACTATGGTCAGTGTGAGCCGGGTGCAGAACTCGTATCAACCCACCATCACTGGGATTCGAACCCTGTCATCTCATTTGAAGCCGAACGTTCTATCCCCTGAGCAACTACGATTCAACATTGAACTAATGTTGCCATTAACATTGTACCTTTTTTTCCTTCATATAATTCATGCATAGCTCAGGTACCTCACGAATGTAGAATACGCTATGAAAACAAAGGTACAAAAAGTTGTTTTTATCAATTGATTGTTGTTTTTATCAAATTACTTTTTCAAATCAAATTACATTTTATCAAATTACATTTACAAATTACATTTTTTTTATCAAAAGTAATTTATTACGCTTTTCAATATCTTCAAATGTTTAATTGCCAATGGTAGTAGACCAGTAGTCGCTGATGGCAGGTAGAATTTACGCGCTCTGATTCATAATCATATTTATTTTCATGTTTTTACCATCAAACCAAAATATTTCAATTTTTGAAGCTATTTTTTTTTCACTCTTTGTAGCCGAGTAATGTAATGGTAACTATGGATTGCAGACTGAAACTAACGGATTGTTTCCTCCTGGATGTGGTACCCTTGGTTTGGGGATTGCAGTATCAAGAATTGAAGAGCCAGCGTAAGTTTTTACCTTATTAACGTATTTTCCATGAACAAATTATGCAGTGAAATCTGTTAAGTTGAACTTTGATAGTTCATCTCCTCACTAAGTTCAAGATAATGATCAAGATAAACACAAAAATGCCCAAAACAAGGGAATTCTTTTTAAGTAAGTAGACTACTTGTCTAAGTGGGCCATTAAATAGTAGTCCCGACAATAATCAATATTTAAAACAGATTTGGTTTATGTCTATTGCGTAGCTCCCTTCTTTGAAATGCACAATTTCTTGTTTACATCGCAGTTAATGGGGCCTTAGACATTTTGGCAAGAGGAGTTCTTTACATACACAGACTATTCTTTGAACTAGTAGGGTAGAGGGGGATATAGTGTAACAAATTTGTTCGTAATTTACCAAGTGGCTAAGTCCTTAAATCCCTAACACTCATATAGGCTGTTTGTGTCGTGGTTTTCGCGGTTAAATTTGTGCCCGAAAGACATGCTTTCGAAAGTTACTCCAGACTGTTTATAACCAAATGAACATACATCAATCTCCCACTCCAGTAACACTCAAAGACAATCTCTCGCATCCTTCATCTTTTGAAATCTTCAGCAAAAAAAATAAGAATTAGAAAAATTCATGTGTGTTGTATAATTAAATAAAAACTTTCCCCAATAAATCTCAATTACTTCAAAAATGCCACCCTTCATTCACACATGTCGTCAATTTTACATATCTGAGCCTTGGTGGCTCGCTTTGAGGTAAACCGGGTTTGAATCCCAGCGATGGCTCCTGGCACGCACTAACCATAGCGCGGACGTAAAATATCCTCAGTGGTAGATGGATCATGGGCTAGAGCCCCCTTGTCGTCAGGGAAACGGTGAAAAGCTTTGTAGTTTATCTCTCCATGTAACGCAAATGCGGGTTAGTTCCATCAAAAAGTTCTCCACGAAGGCAATTTTCTCCCAATATTTGATCCAGAAGGAGTCTCTTGATCCAGGCGTTTCCTTGTCTTCTGGTTTGGGTTCAAAATGACAAGGCTGGCAAATGGCAAGGAGTGATGGCAAATGGCAAAATGAAATGGCAAGGAGTTGAACATTAGTAGTCTTAAATCTAAACATTGGGTCGGCTGCTCAACGACGGTTATAAAGTAAAATGTAGACAACTAAAAAATTCGAAATTGCCGATTTTCATCCAGTTGGGTACCGAATACTTGAATCAAATATTATTAAAGTTCGATAAATGTAAAGTGCTTTTTTTGTCTTAGCTATTGGGACTTCCATATCGAGCTGTAGCTGGAGACCAACTGAACTAATAGCAGCTGAAAATGAACTGGAAGCGAGAGAAAATATTACTTTTGCTTCGGATATTCAAGTAAAATTGCTTTGAAAATCTATGCAATAATTGAGAAATGTTGGAGAAAGTTACAGATCCCCTTCAACCTTAACGCTAACACTATTGCTCATGCGCGAAAATTACCGTGAAAACTAAACATCCAAATATCATTACACTGTCCTTCAACCATCATGTCACTTTACCTAAAACTCACTCACCCAGCTGCCAACTTGTACTGTCATTGAGAAATAATTTTTTAGGAGTTGCTAACAGCTCCACCTTCTGCAGGAGTTATAATTAACTTGTAAAATAATTATATCTACTCTATAGAAGTCTCACCACAAGACAACTGCATTGCTTTATTGAAATTACATACATTTGCAGACTTGTGTGCTCAATTTAGGCTTATAAACCTTTGTCAAGTAGAAAGACAGAACAATTCAATTTCAAGTTTTTATACTACGGCGAATCAATAATTTAAAAAAATAAGTAGATAAGATCTATTTATGGGCTAGTTATGCTTATAGATGTCTTAATAGCTTGGTTTTCAGAAGCTTCTTTCTAACTTAATTGCTGTTTTACTACCACTTAGTAAAATCTTTTTCAACGACCGTACAAGTTGGCAGGTATGATGGTGGGTGGTTTGACCAATTTAGTGGATAGAGGATAGTGGATAATTTGCAGTATGAGATACATTTTCCTTGGTTATGAAGGAGGAAAAATAAATAAAATCATTTAAGCAAAATTGATTGATTATCTTTGTAAAACATATTATAAAGAATGTAGCCATATTGAAATCATAAAATAAAAAGAAGTTGTTTCGTGAAAGGAATGTGGAAATTCATTCCTCCCATCAAGAATTCAAAAAAGTGGAATTAAAATTGGGCTGAGGGCCGAAGACCAAGAATTCAAAATTAAAAGTAAAGGGAATTGTTTTCAACGGACAGTTAGGAAGAGATCCATCGTGGGTGATTTATCGAAAAATAAAATAGCCGAAAACAAAGCCAACCCCCGTAATCAATTTAAATTTAAAATAATTTGGCTATATCTATTTGTCAAAAAAGACCATGAGAATTAATATAACCCTGTTACTGAAACATTTTTGTGGCAAGAGAAATAAATAATAAAGAATTGAAAATAGATTTTGATGTTCGATTTAGTCACGACAGTGAATGAATGAGTTTTACATTTGTAATGAAATTAAAAGATAGCCATTACATTGGTGGTTAAGAAAATAATAATCTTTCTACTAGTAGGTTTTTAAAATATGTAATAAAAATCAAATAATTGGTTTAATTTCATTAAAACTGGATTAAGAATGATTAAAAAAATTAATTTAAGAAGTAAAAGAAATTTTAAAAGCTACAGGATATGTAATACATATAATGCCATCACAGCAGTTATGCTAACCCTTTCCAGGCTGGTTAGCCAGTCTGGCGACACTAGTTCAGCAAATGTTACAAACCACTAGAAATCGTTAATGAATTGCTTTTAAACGTTTAGCGACCACTATTCTTTAAACAATAAACAGATTAAATACATCGTGTCAGTTAGAATGCACTTTTGAAGTTGCACTTGCTAATGTACTGCTTGACTAAAATTTCAATCAAAATCAAGTGTTCCCCTAAAGGATTAAACCAACACCTCCTAGAAGAAAGAAGGCCTCAGCACGGATCTATTTGGTAGTCCGACGTTACGAACATGAACTGCGCAGTGGATGAAAAATAAAAAAAGTTTCACTACGTTCGGGTTACTTAGCTGCACAGTGGTGGTAAATACGAAAGATGGCATTAGGTTTGGTCTACTAAAGGATCAAATTCTTTGTTTACGGTAACCCGTGCTGAGGCCTTCTTTTTTCAAAGAAGTTTATTATTAGAAGTTTCTATATAGAATTTTAAAAAAAAAAATTGTTTTCTTTTTCTATCTTGTGTTATGCAATTTTTTAAAATTTATTTCAGATGGCGGGGATGCTTATGTATTACATTATAAGTGGAGGAAAGCACCGTTTTGGAATCAGTGATTCTGAGTGCCAAATGAATATAAAACTGGGATTCATACCACCCCGACTGGAATCCATTGACTTCGAAGCCAAAGATCTGATGAACGGAATGATGAAAAAGAACAAATCCAACAGACTGGCTATCAAATCTATCATTAAGTAAGTTTTTTTTTTTAATCACAGTCAAAAGTTCTATTTAAAGTCCGCTCATACGACACATTTTTTATCCACCGTCAAAATGATAATATCAAAGATTCCAAAACTGCGTGATTTTAACTCGTTAAGGCGTTAACACGTGATTTTGACACTCTCTCGCTATTGAGAAATATTTTGATTGCTGGGAGACATTTTTCTACTATTTAAATCATTGACTATCTAATATTTTTCCCGATAATAATAAAGCACCTATTTTTTAGATAGATCAATTTACCGCTTCTCAACTGTATATAATATGTCATCTATTTTATAACCACCGTTGAACAGCTGATCCAATGTTTGGATTTACGACTGCTCATGTTCAACTCCATAGCCTTGTCATTTTGAACCCAATCCAGAAAACAAAAGAATTCCTGGATCAAGTATTGGGAGAAATTTGTCTTCGTGGATAACTTTTTGATAGAACTAACATGGAGAGGAGAACCACGGAAACCTCCTACGGTTAGTCTGACGGCAAGGGGACTCTGACCCATGATCCGTCTACCACTGAGGATATTTTACGCCTGCATTGTGGTCGGGGCGAATCGGGTGCAGAATTGGTATCCAACAGCCGTCGCTGGGATTCGAAACCGGTCCACCTCATTAGAAGGCGAGCGCTCCATCCTCTGCGCCATAGTAGCTCAAGGTATTAATATTGAGTTTAATTTTTGTAAGTCAAAAACACAGTTTCAAAACACTGAAATATTGGGTGCTATGGCAAATGTACATGAAAAAAAATTTTTTTTTTTGCCCTCTGATCTAATAGGGTTAAATCTAACCTAAACCATTTTATGAGTTCATAATATAAGAAAAATATTAAGGATGACACATTGAAGACTTCCATTTGATTAGGTAAAGGGCTTTTTTAGCAAATTTATTTGGTATAAATTTTTAAATGTTGAAAAGTTTACAATATTAAGTTTCCAAATTGCAAAGGTTCTTGTGTTCAGTTATAAATTATACATAGTAAATTTTAAATATAGCGTCAATCCATGATAAAGAGCTGCTTATCTTATCGGTTTATTTATACCTGTAACTAGAAGAAAAGGATATACTCAAGTGATAATGCTTGGAGAAGATAAGATATTTCAAACATACTGCTGAAGGAGGAAATTGTTTTATGTAATGAGTGATAAGACAGTGTACTAGAGAAACAGGTCTTATCTTTAAAAAAAATTATCAATTTTTTTATTTGTTTATTCATTAATTAATTGTGGGTGTCCCAGTACAAGTCATTAACTTGAAATTTTTTATTGGTAAAAATTGTTGGAAATAACAAACGTCACATTGAGTTAAAGTAGTTAAAATGAATATACATCACATGTTTAAATCGTCATTAAGAATAGTGATATAACAATTAATATAATGTATTCAGAATCATCAAAAACGAACTAAAAATATAAGCTTAACAAAGTAATATATTTATTAAATAGTTTTTAACTATGATACAAATCAAATATTACAGACAGTGATATAAATATTATTGTTTTATAAAGATCGTTCAGTTAGAAAACTCTTTTTTGATTCAAAATAGTTTCCATTCTTGGAAGAAGAAAAAAAACGAATAGGATATAAGTCTTTCTGCCAAGAGCAAATATTTCTTCACTCAGGAACCATTCAACCGCTTAAATTTTGTATTTTGCCTACTTACTTTAAAATGATGTAAAAAATCGTAAAATTCAAAATTTTCTCGAATAAAATAATACAAATAATTAATATTTACTATGATTTATTTTTTGCATGGAATTACCTTTGGATAAACGAATTTTATTATTGCGTTGGTTAGTTGGTGATGGTGGTGGGTGTTGTGCCCATGGGGAGAACTATAGATATCCATGAGTGTGCAAAATACAGCCGGCTACAGACTCTTGATGTCAAAGGGGGAAAATTCCCCAATCTGAGCCAGAGATCTTAAAATGGCCGGGCAGTCAAAAATATGTTTTGGTGTTAGTGGAATATCATCACAGTTACTGCAGAGACGGTAGGTTCTACTATTGCCATTTCCCAGGATCTTCATACCTTGATAGTGACCAGTTCTAAGGCGGATGATAGTTTTGGTAAGGTCTCTATTTGCATTTATTTCACAAATCTGCGAGTCTTTAATAATGGTGTTTTCTCTCAGAGGGAACCTTGCGATCGCATTAACATCGTCAAGAGAGACCTTGACGATATTTCCATTATTTAATATCCTGAAAGATCCCCCATGGAAAATTGGTTTCCATTGCCTCTGAGGAGGTTGGACTTCTGCCTGTTGGTCCGCGGAAGGTATTTTATTTTCCTTCTACCACCCAGAGGAAAATCCAATGGAGGCATTCCCCTATCCACCACCTTGGGGACGCGCTCTCTAAATATTGCGTGTAAATGTTTTTTAATTCGCCTAAAAAGTTTTCGAGATATGGAGAAACAAGTAAAAAGTAAAATTTCCCTGATTGCGGCTATCACCTATATTTTGGGTGTCAGAAAACCGAATTGGTTGAGGAAAAGATCAGAAAAAGTATGTTTTTGTGTCTGATTTCGTAACTTAAATTATCGTCTGCTCTTATTAGTTGGCATATTTGAAGTTAACCTCTCGAATCGTGAGTCCTAGAGCGTGAAGATCCGATTCTGATTATTTATTATTATCTATTATTATTATTTTGTTTTTTTGCGCACTCTACATTCAGACTAAAAATAAACTAAATTGAACTGTTTAGTAGCTTTCGGAACAAAACTAATTTCAGATTTGAAAAACCCATATTCGAACTAGGTAAGATCAAGTACTTTTATTTTTATGCAGTAAAAAAAAAAATTTCCCTCTGCATTATTGCTGCAGAAAATAAAATTTAAAAAAAACTGCGTGGTGCTGTCAAAATTTTAATAAAAAATTACCTAACTTTAAAAATTATTTTAAACTTTAAAGTTAATAAAATTTAACTACCACTTCTTGTTAAAAAGAAAATGTTTAACTAAATTTAATTTTTGCTTATCTTTTGAGCCATCAATGTTACTGTACAGAGCGTCAATTGACTGGTGGGTACGTAGATTCAAAGCAGTGTAATTAGAGATGGGCAAAACTGCTACTTCTCAGTCACTGTTACTACTGCTACTGGGACCCAAAAGTAACAGTGACAAATAGCAGTGACTGTTAATATTTCGATATAGAATTAATCGATATCGTATATCAATTAATCGTTTTAATTTATCAGAATTTAATATAGATCAATCGATTAAATATTTTATAAATAATCGATATGATTAGATTTTTGTGAAATTAATCGATATAATTAGTTTTTCGTATCGATGTAATTAGTTTTTAGTAAAATTAATCGATAAAATCAATTTTAAATGTAGTTAATAAAAATAATTAATCGTTATACTGAGTAGTAATTTTTATTACAAGTGATGATTTTTATTAACCAATGTATATCATAGTACGCAATATAGTAAGTAGTATGATTTTTATTAACTAATGTATTTCGTAGTACAAACTAAACTAGTATGAATTTTAATAACCAATATGGGACTTTATTTAATTCTTGTAAAATGTTAAAAATAACATAAAGAAAGCTTCTATCTCAGATAATATAATAATTTAAGACTCATAATTTTTCGCGTTACTAATATTTTCATAATGCTATTACAGTGAAAATCTAATCTTTAAATTTTCGTAGTTGAACTATCGGCATTTATTTCCTACGCCAGGTTTTGTTGTAATAATCAACAGATGGCGCCACTAAGCATATTTTTTAATTTTGAATGAAGTTTTATATAGTTTTATACGTAATATTATAAAAATTCATATCATACACATAAATGGAGCTTTTATCTGAAGGTAAGGCGATAGATAAAAAAGTATTTTAAAAATAAAATATTATAAGAAAATAATTTCAATTAAATTTTTCCTTCAAGCTTTGCAAAATATGAATACATTTTTAGGGCGTTACAAATCAGGACGTTTTATAATGTGAAAATTATTTTATTTAAAAAAAAAATTTGCAAGGCGTCCAAATTTGAGAGTTAGCTTATATATACAAATATTAGCTTATACATATATATATATTCCATTTTTTTAAAAAATACTCTTCTGTATGCGAAGAATTCTTTAAAGAAATCTCGAGTTCATTTTCTCTACTACAAAGTAATAAATTTTACAAAAATAATATTTACGAAAATAAAGGAAAATAATATCAATTTCATAAATAGAGCTAAACAATAAATTTAAATTTCTATTATTTATTTACATAATTTCATTTATTTTTTCAAGCATTTTTTCTTAAATTGTTTGCTTGTTTAAAACACAAACTTTCATGTAGGTCTTGAAACAGGCAAACCAAGTTTAAAAATATGTTTAAGCCATACTTAAAAAACAAACCATGTTTAAATATATAATTCTTCACAAAGAAAAAAATGCTATTGAAGAAATGTCTCAACGCCATCTATCGCCAAAGATTACGTATACATAATGTGAATAATAATTTTAGTTAAGCAGTGTCGCCATCTATGGTCTATATTTACATTTATATTGGTTAAGCTTAAGTTTACTTAGTTGTATTCAAAGAGGTTAGTTTTGTTTTTTGATTTGACACTTATTGATAGCGGTCTTTATCCTCTTCACGATTTTTTACAGTTCTTAAATTAAACAAAAATTAAGATAAAAAGAAAATGTCATTAGTCTTTCCCTACCAGTTGAATTACAATAATTTAAATGAAAAACAAAATATGTTATGATCAAAATTACGCAGAAATTAACTAACTACGCACAGCTATTGGCAGAATTTTGGAAATTATATATTTATTTTTATTTATTTATTTATTTTGTAATATTCAAGCAAACTTTTTTTTCCCAATAAAGTAGACATTTTAGAGTTTCTTGAACCTGACATTTTACAATTTATTTTTAAAAAATCATAAAATAATTTATAAAAAAAATATTGAAATTTAAATTTTATATATACAACTGTTAACGACTTGTATTATGTAGCTTGAATAAATTTAATAAAAAATATTTTCCCCAAAATTTTGATAGTTATAAATCCACAAATAATAATTTATAATTAGCACATTCTCGCGGCATCGAACCTGAGACCTCCTACATACTAGTGCGGAATTGTACCGACTATACACTTTACTTCTCAGCGGGAGGATGCTTACAAAAACTTAAAAAGTTAATTTCTGCTCTTAAAAAATAATAGATATTTTTTGAAATCTTTATTTATAAATCATCACTGATGTGTAATAACTTGTACTAACTTTTCGATTTAAGGGGGGGGGGAGATAAAATGTTTCATTCTTTTCACATCTTAAGATATAAATAAAAATGTTTGCAGTGTCTGAAAACCTGATGTAAAAAATCCAAGTCTTTAAACAATATCTGTTTCTTCGAACATATATCATATCAACATATATCGAACATACTTTGCATAATTTTACGTTTTTATATGTTGCATAATTGATATTTATGACAAAAAATTCAGTTCCATTTAAAGAAGAAAAATCAATACAAATTTTATTTTGTTTTAAATTTCAAGTATAAATATAAACTAAGCTATATATAATATATTCGAATTATATCTTATTTAAATATATAATATTGTATTAAGATTATTTTGAAGATTCATCATTAAAAACAATTTATCCTAATATTAAATTATAAAAATTATCAAATCAAAAACAGAGATCATGGTTTTTTTTTTCGTTCTTTTTTTTTTTTTTTTTTCAAATTGAAATAGAAATTGGTTGGACTCCATTATGAGATTTGATCAAAAATAACAGCAACATTTGTCACAGTGAAGCAGCTTGAACTTAGCAACGAAAATACTTTCATTTGCAGGTTACGATATGAAGCTGGAGCATCGACAGGCATTATTCACAGGTATTTCAGTATGATTTTTGGAGCAACGACCATACCTGCGACATTTGGAACAGCTAGAGTAGCAGTGATAGTTGTCACAGTGAAAGTAGCAGTGAAATTTTTCACTGTGACAGTAGCAGTGAAATCTGTCACAGTGACAGTAGCAGTGATTTTTCTCACAGTGACAGTAGCAGTGATTTTTGTAACAGTGACAGTAGCAGTGATTTTTGTAACAGTGACAGTAGCAGTGATTTTGTCACTGTGACAACTTTTTGGTTGGAACAGGCTGTCACAGTGACTGCTCCAGTCACTGTGACAAGTCACTGTTCCGTTACTTTTGACCCATCTCTAAGTGTAATAAGTTGGCAAATTGTTCATACTAGTTCAGTCACAGACGGAACATAACGGACGTTAAATTATATTTTTTATTACTGTTCTCTTAAATCAGATGTGGAAATTACTTCAAAAGATGCGATAGCACTTGTAAGATTTTGAAAGTAAACTCGAATAATGCTCTATTTTCATTAAATAATTGGTAATTTCAAAATATTTGAGTTTAAATCTTTAAAAAAAATAGATTTCATCATTAAAAGAATTTTTTTTAAATTTAATTCCTTAAAGAAATATTTAAATTAATCTTATCCTCTTTTTTTTTTTAACCTTATATCTTAAAATAACTTCAAAGATTTTAAGATTCATCATTTTAAGATCAAAGATTCATTAACTGAGGAGATTAGAGATTAAACCTAACTAAACTGATGCCAAATGTTGATAATTTATTATTAAAGCATCAGGCTCATCCTCACACTAAAAGCATTTATTAATTACTTAGTAATTTTATGTAACAAATACTAAATTTTAATTAGGTTCGTTTTAATTTGAATTTAATTAATAAATGTATAAAATTAACATGCGTTTTTTCTTAAGTTTTGCACACTAAACTTCACTACAGTTTGAAATTTAAATCTTTCACAGTGAGTAGCACTATGCCAACAGTCGAAAATACATTTGAAATTTACAAAAAATCAATATCAGGTAAGCAGGGGGTCTACCCAGAACCGAAAATCATGGCAAGGGGTCTTCGAGATGAAAAAGTTTGGAGACCACTGCTGTAGCTAGTAGAGGTACCAATTGCAGATTTGAAATCATCAGTGCGAAAATATCTTTGCTCTGTCTCCGTTAAGCAGAAAACAATGCATGCAACAGAAAACAGAAGGGGAAGATTATTCTCCATTGTAATTAAAATGTTGTATCGTCACGGTGAAAACATGCAAGAAGTTCCAAATGACGTTTTTACTTTAAAAGGATGCATCCATTAATCTGTATAAATTTCTTTTAGAAGGGAACAATACAATTATCAATCATGTTTTCCTTGTTGGAAAGTTTTATTCACTTCTTTTAATTAAATGTTAGACGCCTTTTTGTTAGGTTGATTTATTTTAGAGTTTCAAGTTTCAACATACTCTTTAAATTGCTTCGTAGTTTCTAAATATATTTGTCTTTGGGGTAGCAAAAGTAATGTAGATGTATTTCATTTGATTAAAAAAAAAAATATATGACAGGTCATTGGCAACTTTAACTCTTACCGAAAATTATTTTTTTAAGTGGTAGTTAAGAACCATGAAGGTGACAATTTTAATATTTACCCAACATACAGTTCAAAAAAAAAAAAAAATGGCGTTGCTATTTTTATCTGAAGACACTTTAAAATATGTATCCACTCGCTTGTCATACTCGTATATTGTTTCAATTCAGCTTTATAATAATTATTATTATTTCCAGGCATCCTTACTTCTGGAACTGTGAGTTCAAATTTCAATTTCTCGTCCGGGTCGGGAAAAAACTGATTTGCGAGAAGTAAGCATTTTGCATTGTTTTCAGGATTCCAAAAATCCTTAGCTTTACAGGTGCAGTGGAACCAATCTGGCAAACTCTAATTCAACACATGTTACAAATCACTGGAAATGTAAAATTATTTGCTATTAAACTTTTAGCAACCACTGTTCTACAGAGATGTCAATTTGTGCTCCGCTTAGTAAAAAATATTTTCTAGTGGTTACGAAATGATTTTCTAGTGCTTTTAATTTAGTATTTTTCATTTTAAGTAATTTTTCCTCCACTACACTACATATTAAAAAAATTTAAAGTTGCATATGAATTTTATTTTATAACCGTCATTTAACGGCCGGCCCACGATCCCACCATTTAACAGGACGGCCGGGCCCCTTACTTACTTACTTTATTTAACAAAAGCTGGGCACCTGGGCCGCGCAGAAAACCCATATCTCATTCATCGCGAAATTACAGAAAAATTAAAAAATATAAACAGTTTGTATACAGAGTCTCTGGGGTGACTGATATTGTAGACCTTGCTTGTATAACTGAAAAGAAAGTGAAAATAATTCTAAGCAACTTGCTATAGTAAAGATGGCTGTGTATTTATTGTCCACATGAGGTAGCAGGTTCGGATTTCAAGGCTATAGAATGACCGGGCCCCTACTGGGCTGAAAGCCTATATATACCGACGGAAAAGAGCAAAAACTGGTACGAAAGGCATTTCATTCTAGCATTTTTTTCGAGAAACATTAAATTTCTGTAACTACCGAGACTTTTTTTACAATTATAGTATATATATATAACTGCTTCTTTCTTAAGATAAAGTAGCCAATAGCTGCACACCTCACCTCTGACGCCTCATACCGAAACTATCAACATAAGTAAAAATCTCCATCTCTAACATCAATAGTTCATAGTAATAATTCAAAACATCAACAGATTACAACCTCAATTGCCTCAACTACATACCAGACTTGAAATCTGAACCTACTACCTCATGTTGACAATAAATTCACAGCCATCTTTTCTATAGCCTTGAAATCCGAACCTGCTATCTCATGTGGACAATAAATTCATCTTTACCATAGCCTTGAAATCCGAACCTGCTACCTCATGTGGACAATAAATACACAGCCATCTTTACTATAGCAAGTTGCTTAGAATTATTTTCACTTTCTTTTCAGTTAAACAAGCAAGGTGCTTGCTCTACAATATCAGTCACCCCAGAGACTCTGTATGCAAACTGTTTATATTTTTTAATTTTTCTGTAATTTCAAGATGAATGGGATGTGGGTTTTCTGCGCGGCCCAGGGGCCCAGCTTTTGTTAAATGAAGTAAAAGTTAAGATAAAGTAGACATTGTTGAATAGTTTAAAAAAAAAGAATTGATTTGCTCCTCCCGAAAACAACTTAAAACTGAAATGGTTTTACTACCAATTTTTCCTCCTTTCCGTCTCGCTTTCACCCATGGGTCCCTACTTTAACGGAGGTGCGCAATTTAATTATTTTAATTTCACTCTCACTATTACTACAATTTATTTGCTATTACAAATTGATTGGCTCATTTGTAATTTATTATTTTGTAAATATTTTGTTTTTATTTAACTTGTGTTTATTGCTTTCCCATTACTTAATGCTTTCGTAAATATTTTCTACTTGTTATTTTGCATATAATTATAATCATAATTACATGTTATATTTTAGTTATTAACATGGCAATGTGCTATTTTCTTCTTTTACTCTATTTTTTACCATTTGTGTTCCAGCCATGTAATCTCTTTTTTACAGATGTCCATCAATACACGATAGGAAAAAGGGCTAATTTTGGCTTCAGATGCCCAGTTACACTTACTAGACCAGATCAGTATTCTAAATGATTTAGTGCTTATATTAGTTCAAACAGTATTTTAAAGTACTCGGAGTGCAAAGGGTTGTTGTACCTGCCATAATTAAAACTTTTTTTTCTCTTTTTTTTTAAACCATCTACAGAAAAATCCTTATTGTTTCTGCTATATCTGTGAATATCTTTACAAAGCGTAAATTTAAGGCATTGTTGAAACAACAACTTGGATCATTAATAAAATATTCTTTTGAATGTTAAAGTACAATATGTAATCATTTTAAAAAATAATGTTCTAAAATATTTTTGCAGAGGTTGTAAGCTGTCCTGATTTCCTAATAATAAATACTTATAACAGATTTCTCTTTTTCCCTTGATATTCTGGATTTTTTTCTAGTCACGTAAATTTTTTCTACTGAAATCTAAAACTTTTTCCCGATTGTGTGTTTTTGAGCTCGAAACTGGTGTATGAACGATATTTAAAGCGCCATGAAATAATGTCTGATCATTTTATCATCATTTACTTGAATTCGAAATAGGCACTGCTCAAAAATTCAGAATAATGTAAGAGTAAATTATGGTTTCAACTAATACCCTATAGCTTCTTATATGCAGAGAACACGCGATTTTTAAGCAAAAAAATAATCGAACCTTCTCTCAATACTTTCTTCTTTAAATTATGGATTCTCGTGACAAAATAATCTTAATCAGAGAAAACGATGTATTTTTTATAAACATGCATTATTCATAAATTTTTTTAAATGAGAATGTATACACACATTGCAAAGATATGGATCATCAAAAAGTGATTTAAACACTGTTCTATGTGTTACGTTATATTAGGGAGACAGTAAAGTAATGTTTTTTTTAACATTAATTTCGGGTAGATAAATGTTTAAAAAGTTTTCTTTAACTCAATGATGTTATCACCCCCGTTATCTACCACCTTTTTCTATAGTGGACGCAAATTTTTAATGCCGGATCGATAAAAGTTAGATTTTTTGGGGCATTTTTAACACTATGTAAATTTTCATATTTTTTGCCACTTCGAAAATGTAGTAGGGATGGGAATAAATGGAAATCAACTGTAACAACATCTGGTGATTATAGCGGGTGAGGTAGAACCTCACAAACGAAATAATTACCCCCCCCCCCCTTTGTTTGGGTCTTCCTGATCGCTATTTATCGGAAAAGTCGAAATTATCGAATTTGAATTTAGAAAACCACTTTTGGAATTTACGAACGTCTAATACACTTGTATGAACATCACAAGTTTTTTTAACTGTTTGCTACTACCCTTGTGAAACTCAAAGGGAAAACAATGACAGATATCTCACCTGGTGTTGGGCAGGCCATTTGACCCCAAATTGCAAATAGTAATAATTATAACAATATTATTTTTATTATAATAATTATTTTTTTTAAAAAAGAAGGTTTAATTATTTACGGGTAAATATATTTTTTCAAGTCTTAAAAAATCTTTTGAATGACTTCGAAGTCTGTAATAATACTTACCCCCCCCCCCGAAAAAAAAGCATTCTTATCCGGTTCTCTCACTATTCTCGAACAACTATATTGTCCACTGCGAAAAAAATGATGGGAGGGAAAGCGGAATTACACTGATATTGCATCCAGCTTCTCATTTGAAATAGATATAGTAAGTTTTCAAAAATACAAATATTCTAGTAGAATTAAATACCCAAGATTTCTTTTCTAAAAGAAGCCTTGTTATGTTACTATAAATGATACTTGATAAACTCTCCTAGTTATGTTTCCCCCCTTTTTTTCAAGAATCGGGATATTTTTTAAAAAAATTATATTTTCTTATTTTCATCACTGCATATTTTTTTTTTTTAATTTCTAAAACGCAAATTATAATTTTCTAGTAAGGATTCGGAAGAAATCGAAGAATTTAGAAAATGTTGTTCAGAAGAAAAGCGCTGGGTAAGTAGGAAGGTTTTAAAAATGTAAAAAATCACTTTTACGCCAGATAATATCATAAATTATAATTTTTTTATAGAGTTATTTTTAACTATAAATAAAACTATTTTTATTTAAAGATATTTTATGTATAAAGAGGTATACATTTACAAAATGTTTAGTAAACTAAAATAATAATTGCGGGAAAAAAACAGTGGATTTTCCTGCAATTCATAGGAGAAAAAAAAAACAAAAAAAACCTATTTTATTTAATCATTTTTAGTTAAAAAATAAATATTAATTTTTAACATTTAAATTAGATTAAGGAGGCAAATAGGAACTTTATACGTCGTAAAATTTGTATAGACTAACTTCGACTAGGACTAAAAGGTTGATGGATAAATATAAGCAAAAAGCTTAACTGTCTTAGGGTTGTGGATGGTGAATAAAAATAAGTTTGCTTTTAATAGCAGGTACTTAATCTCCATAATTAAATTTATGATTCATGTTTCTTTTTCCCCCACGAAACTATTTCTGGAAATTATATCAATACATTTTAATTTGAACAAAAAATAAATTTAGAAAACTCTAAAGCAAACAAAAGTACACTATTAAATTATTATTCGCACAATTCTATTCCATTAAAATTATGTCCGAAATCCAATCTTAAAAACTAAGCAGTTTTTATGCTAATGTTATGGAACCAATGCCATAACTTCCCACATTTTTTTGTTATTTATTTACTAAGATACGAAGCTCTCTCTTCGCTACAGCTCACCAACCCCTTTGATTGCTACACGCTAATTGTTGCCTTATGAAAGTTGAAATTATTCACTTTAAATACATGTACTATAAAGAATTCTGTTAACTGCTTCTGTCTATTGCTTCCCTTTAAAAAAAGGAAATAATTGAAATATTTTTGCTATCAATCTTTATAACTTATCTATTATCTTTTAGGAGCTCAGTTACCAAGACAGGGTAATTTTTTCCCCAATTTAACTGAACAATGTTTTTGTTTATCACTTTTCCCCTCTTTTTTTGATCTGCTGATATTCTATCATAAACATGATAAAAGTTAAAAACATCAAAAAAAAAAAAAAAAAAGCAATTTTGTTTAAAATTAAAAATAGAAAATGGCTTTTAAAAGCCAACGTAACTTGTATCATGGTTTCTCGGAAACCATATTTTTCAGCTTCGCTCTATCGAAATCTCAAAAACTATTTTTCCGATTTCTAATTTTTTTTATTAAATTATTGTTAAGTTTTCACAAAGCAGCGTAGGATATTAGACTTGAAATTCCTTGATTTTCATCTTTTTTTAAATATATATATATATATTTAATTTTCAGACTTCTTTTGTTTACCCGTGGCTGATAACATGCATGTGCAAACTGACGAATAAATTCTACACCAATGACCCCCTGGATTTGTTACATTTTGCAGTTGCACTTCAAGACAACTTCGACATGATGTGAGTATTGTAGTTTTGTAATTAATTCTGCTTGTAAACTAGTGTTCATTCTTTATTATAAATAGCCTTAGGTATAAAAAAAAAAAGCGGAAGAAAGTACACATTATACAACAAAGGGTGGGTGGTATCGATGCTCCTTTAACTGTTCTTCCGCGACTTCGCGAGGTGGTCGTTAAACTACTGAAACTTGGAAACATCCTTTCCACAGAGGGTCAAAATTGTGATATCTTGTTTTCGGATCATCTTCAGGTTTCCCGACTTATGTTACCTACCTTTACATCTACAGTTTGTAAAGAGAGATTTCGAGCTCGCTGATTGGGTATTCCGGTAACGCATTCTGTGACGTATGGCTATTTCATTCTGCTATGCTTTTTATTTTAAGCATAAAGCGATTTCTGTACTACAGCTTTCCTTTTTCAAATTTGAAATGAAATTTTTTTTTTATTGCTTGGAAAACTACTTTCTTTATTTAAAAATAAAATAGGAACTGACCAAATTCATCGCTGTGTAGCTTTTGCCATGGTTTTACCGCGTTTGATTATAATTTTAATTTTAACTATTTTCAAGGGGTGTCTGCGATACTGTCAAAGTTCTTTTTGTATTGAAATTTAGTAATTTAAAGTTTACTCAGTAGTCATTAAACCAACCAAGCTCCGTAAGTTTGAGTTCGGGATAATTCAGCATAGTAGGAAGCAGAAATATTAAAAATATTTCAATCTCCATCGTGAAATAAGATAGAAAACTTTTCCCAATACGCCATTACTACGTACTGTGCTACTTCCTCACGCACCTCTCGAGCCATAACTTGAGTATCGTGCAATATATATTATAGCTTTAAACAAGAAAGCTCCGTCATAAACAATCCATATGAGAGTATGCGAAACCAGGCAAAGTTTATCTTTAAAATTAAAATAAATAAATAAATGAAAATAAGTCAAAGTGATATCAAAGATCTTTCAAAATTCTAATTCACTGATGTCACGCAGAAATTAATCCATCGCTAAGTATGTTTTGTTTTACTCAGAATACTCCACTCTTTATAAATTTAGTTCAACGAAAATAATAGTGCAAGAAATGCAAATGAAACGAAAATCGAAATGGTTCCTACATCTTATGTTGTCAATAATTTGAGAGATTGCTTCAAAGTGTTTCCAGCATTTTCATTGGCTGATATGCGGGAAAAATCTTTACCCCTACTCACTTCATAAAAACAGATTATGGGTTTTTTCTACTCCACTGAAACCTGTATTCAGAATACCAAGTAGACGATATGATGTCAAGAGGACGCGTCAACCGAGAAAGCTTTATTTCCACTAGTGTTTTGCTTGGTATACCAGCCCTGGTCAGCTTAGATTTATGGCATTTTTAAAACTGTTTACTCTGAAGATCACACTTCTCATTAATGTTATATAACTCAACCAAAATATTTAATTCGCGATATCAACACTCGAATACACCATCTGGGGAGAAGACTGGTTCATATGGCTAGAGCATCCCTTTTCTCCCCTCCTCCTCTGCTCTATATCTATTACCATGTTCCCCCTTTCAAAATATTTTTTTCATTTATATTGCTAAAATATTTTACAATTTCCACGATGATTAGTTTAAACACTATATTTAATGCTGTTTTAAAATATATATAGTTTTCAAGCTTAAAATTTTTTAATCAGTTTGAAAATCAAGGGAGAAATTAACGTATTTCCTTCTTCTTTGACTATCCACACGCTAAAAGCGAAAGCATACCTAGTGTTGCCATAGGTAAAGAGTTCTGGTTATGTACCATCTGTAACTATCCAGAAAATAGTTATTGATCTTTCCCCCTTTTCTCTTTCAGCCCATCTCTTTACAAACAGTTCATTTTGAAACCATCTTTATTCATTTTGCAAGTTTTTCCCACCTTCTTCATATCTGTCTACTGTCTCGTTCGACAGAATGTATTAATGCAGCGCCAAACAGGACTTCAAAACTTTTTCTGAAACATCTCTTTGTTCTCTAATGGCAACAGGAAGAAAACATCACATAGTGCAAAATTTTCTAATGAGGAAAAGTGAAAATTATTCAAATTAATCGTAATTATAAATTTTGGACCATTAAGCAGAACATTTTATCAAAGAATAATTGCATTTGTCTCACAATTTAATCTAATATATTGCTCTTGAAAAAAGTTACAATTATGTAAAAATTGGATAACATATCAAGCTTTTTATTTGTTTATAAAATTTAAATTCTTCAAATGCAAATTAAAATTGTAAATTTGAAATTGAATCAAAATGTATGAAAAAAAACTTTTTTTGAGCAAAATTTTTAGTTGTATTATCATTATTACATTGTATACATATTTTGTAAAGAAATGCATATAGCATTATCAATTTAATAAAACTATGTATGTATCTTATAATTTGTTGTGTAGTTTCATTTTTGTTTATTGAGCTTGGCAGTATTCTTACAATTCATTATAAGTTTTTACAAGGAAATACGCATTTGATTGACAGCGACTTTCTAAAGCATGGCATTAGAAAACAACAATGTATGTTTCCGAACATAAGTTTAGAATTTTTAGAAAATATTTGAAAGCTTAAGTTGGAGATCGGTTCATAATTGGGTCCGTCATCTTTACGAAATTCCAAGCGAACATCCCCACTGGCGGTTAATGAAATGGGCGAAATTGGGAGAAAGTTTCTCCCCTACACACAGTTCCCCTATCTATTAACATTGGAAAACCGGTTTTGCTATGCAGTGAAGACTGCAGGTTAAAATACGACTTTCTACGTGCAGAACCGTCAGTGGGTTAAAAAAATATATGTTCGTTAGGAAGCGTTTTCACTGGATGTGATTTTCTTTCATTTTTATTTATTTATTTACAGAGTTTTGCATAAAAATATTTCTTTCATATTTTTTTAATATATACATTTTTTAATTTCTTATTTGCCTTCCAACTCGTATTTGATACAAGCGTCGAAATTCAGTTCGCTTGTGTAATCTGTACCTTTTTGTGTTTTGGGTTCTTCTTTCTTAAATAATAAATTAAAAAAGAAAAATGTAATTTGCTTGTCCTGTAAAATAATTATAGATTTTTGAGAACATATTATTATTAAGATAAATCCATTAAAAAAATATTTGCTTCACCACTTTTGAAAAAGTTATAGAACTTTTTATATATTTTTTTAAAAATATTCTTGTTTGATAGAATATGGCATATTTTATACTTGACCAAAGAGATCTCTTTGGTCAAGTATATAAAAAGTTCTATAACTTTTTCAAAAGTGGTGAAGCAAATATTTTTTTAATGGATTTATCTTAATAATAATATGTTCTCAAAATGTTTTTTTTTTAATTATCTACTCACTTCTATTTCGAAATAGAAGTGAGTAGATAATTAAAAAAAACATTAGTTTTTTTTTTTTGCAGATAGTCTATATTAAACAAACAAAAAGAACGGTGTAACGATACCAAATAAAGACTTGTAAAGATTCAAATAATATTTAACAAGGAATCTTGCCTTGTTTTCCAAGCTGCCTTCACTCAGTATTCTATTCCAAGGTCTCGGGTTGTAGAAAACTAAATCACACTTACGCTGAAATATACTTAGCACAAGACGTTTAAGAATTATATTTAATAATCATAATAAAAAAAGGAGAAAGCTATTTACAGATGAAAAGTTTTGTACGTTGTTCAGAAACAAATTCTAAGCTACCATACTGGTGGAGAAAAAATTCTTAATGTGAGTGTTTTCGTATTTGTCCGCTAGGGGGGGGGGGATCGGGGCATTCTCAACAGACGGCATACTCTCTGATTAAAAATCCTTGATCCTGGCCTCTCAGGGTAGGCTGAAGAGGCACAATTTGGGGGTTTGATCTAAATATAGATTTTCCAGAAGGGAATCGCTACAGAGTACATAGTATCCCCCCAGTGACTCCGTCACGATACAAGAAATTTGCATTTATACAAATATGCTATATACAACATGTGTTAAGTTTTATGAAATTTTGATAATGGAAAAACATGTATAAATATATACAAATGAAATATAAAAGGATAAAATAAATGCATCAATGTTTTCATAAAGATTCTTGAAGGATTATATATATGTACAATAGGAAAGATTTTTAAATGAAATATTCATCAGTTAAATGTTTGGGAAACTGTACATGCCGACCAGATCTGGTGAGAGTAGGTTGTTGTTCTTGTGTTTTTGACAACTGAGTAATCTTTAATGGTGTGGAATTTTGTAGAATTACATTTGAAATTTGGAATGCAGGTTTAAGCCTGTCTATAGAAACCGTTGTCTTTTTTCCATTAAATTCAATTACAAATGTTTTATCAGACCTTTCTATCACTAGATGAGGTCCGGTGTTAAAGGTGGTTTGACAGCATCAATTCTTAATTAAACATGCGAACAAGTTTGTAAGGACTGATGAATATAAAGTGATTGTTTGCTATGATACTGAGGTGAAATAGGACTTAAGCTATTCATTGTGTGCTTAAGTTGTGTAACATAATTTTCTGTTGGTGATGACAAATCATTTGCACAATTAAAAATGTCAGATGGCAAGCGAAGAGTAGTGCCGTACACCAGTTCAGCTGACGATGCATTAATATCAGCTTTAATGGCTGAACATATGCCCAGTAGGACGACAGGTAATATTTCTGTCCACCTAGGAGTATAGTGGCCATGATAGCACTTTTTAAATGCCTATGGAATCGCTCTATTATGCCATTTGACATTGGATGATGGCTTGTACTATGAATCCTATGTGCACCTATCATGTCTGTAAGTTCGCGAAATAAATTTGATTCAAAATTCCGACCTTGATCAGTTGTGATTGTTAATGGTCAGCCAAACCGAGTTATCCACCCTGTGGTGTGCCTCGGCAACCATCCAGTCCCCTTGTATGTGCCTCGGCAACCATCAAGTCTACTCCAAAAAACGAACTGAAGTGAGGAAAACCCAGTCGGCTAAACCGGTTGAAAACCCGACATACTCACTTCCAAACTGACACGCGTGGAGAAGGGACGCGTTTCCCAAACCAACTATTTTTAATTTTTACGATGTAAGTTTAATTATATGTTTCTCTTTTTTTATTGTGAATTAATTTTTTTTTCCTTAAACCTTCTATTCTTTATTTTTTTGTAATTACTATATTTATTTAATTTTAATATAGCATGTTATTTTTTTAACTTTAAAAGCACACACGTGCTATACACCCATTAACTAATGTTTGACATGTTGTTTTGGCCGTCATATCCTTTGTTGGTATGACTTCGGGCCATCTAGTGAAGCGATCGGTTATGGTCATGCAATATTGAAAATTATCAGAAATTGGGAGTGGACCTATAAAATCGATATGAATATGGGCAAATCCAGCATCTGGAAGGGCAAAAGTACCTATTGGATATTTAGTGTGCTTGTGAATTTTAGCACGTTGACAATTCTGGCAAGATTTTACTGAGTTTTTTATAAATTTATTCATATTAGGCCAAACAAATCTTTTTGAAATCATTTTAGTTGTTACAGAAATGCCAGGATGAGAAAGGTTATGTATATTGTTAAATATAATATCGCGATATGATTCGGGAATAAATTGTCTAGGATTGCCTGTGTCTAGATTACAGTAAAGATTGATATTTTCAAGGGGAAAATAGTGTTTTTCTAACTTTAAAATTGGTGTTGATTGCGAAAGAATATTTTGTAATTCTAAATCCTGGAGTTGTTCATCCGCTAATTTTTGATAATTTAGTGGTTTACAAGAAATTGTGTTTATCTCGATTCTAGACAGGGCATCAGCAAATATATTGCGTTCGCCTTCGATGAAACGTATATCGGTTGAGTATTGGCTAATAAAATCAAGATGACGCAATTGCCGAGGCGAACATTTATCGGCTTTCTGTTTGAAGGTATATATAAGAGGTTTTTGATCTGTATAGATGGAAAACACTCTGCTTTCAAGCATATGCTTAAATTTCTTTATAGATGAATAAATAGCCAATAACTCACGATCATATGTAGACCAATTAATTTGAGATTTGCTTAAGTTCGTTGAACAAAAAGTTATAGGTTCCCAGTGTTTTTCTGATAATTGCATAAGGGATCCGCCAACAGCTACACTCGATGCATCTACCCATAAACTTAATTGTGCACCTGGAATAGGGTGTCTAAGAAGAGTTGCTTTAGCCAAAGCTTGTTTTGAAGCAATGAATGATTTACTTGCATCGTCATTCCATTTTAAATGCTCCGTATCGGTAGTTTTGGAACGAGGATGTTTTTTCGTGTTTTTGTGACCCTTTAAAAATTTAATTAAAGGTGCAAGAATATCAGCAGCTTTGGGAATACATCTGCGATGAGTTAAATCGTCCTAAATAGCGACGTAATTGGGTTAATGTTTGTGGTTGGGTAAAATCAAGAATACATTTTACTCTAACAGGTAGCGGTTCGATACCCGCACTCGACAATTTAAATCCTAAGAATTCAAGAGTGGATACACCATACTGACATTTTTGCGTATTTATGCAAAGTCCATATTTATCTAATTTTGCAAATAATTAGTCTAAATGTGCAAATGTTCTGCCTCATTATCTGATGCAACTAATAAATCATCAATAAATGCGTAAACGAATGGTAAGTCCCTAATGACCTCATCAATAAAGCGTTGAAAAGTTGACGATGCATTGGTTAGACCGTATTGCATTCGTAAACTTTCGTACAAGCCAAAAGGTGTGCAGATAGCAGCTTTGTGCACATCTGCAGGATTAATTGGAATTTGATGAAACGCTTTGACAAGATCAATATGGCTATACACCCATTTACCATGCAATTCAGCTGTGAAATCAGTTATATGAGGGATTGGATATTTATCTTTTATTGTTTGTGCATTAAGAGCACGATAATCCCCGACAGGTCTCCATTGAACAGTGCCTTTTTTAGGTACCATATGCAAAGGTGAAGCATATTGGCTTTTGGATGGTCTCATAAGACCTAATTCTATCATGCATTGAAATTCATGCTTGGCACTTTTAAGACGATCCGGCGCTAGCCGTCTCGGTTTAGCTACAACTGGAGGACCTTTTGTGTTAATAAAATGAACAGTATTGTGTTTAACTGGTTTACTAGGATCAGGAAGTTTAGTAATATTGGGATATTTTAATAATAGTTTACCATATATATTATTTTCAGTAACTGATTTCACAGAAAAAATAGAACAATTATATAATTTAGCATGCACTTTTAAATTTGTATAAGTATCAATTAATTTTTTATTTCGGAGACCTGAAGCTAAATTAAAATTATATAGAAAATCTGCTCCAATTATTGAACATGAAACATCACAAATATAAAAAGAAAATGAAAATGATCTCCTTAAACCCAAATTAAGTGTTAAATTTTTACGTCCATAAACGTTAATTAACGTGCCATTGGCAGCACGAAACGTTTGAATAACAGGATTTTGTTTTTCTTTTTTGGTTGCCATTATTAGAGATGCATCACTACCAGAATCAATCAAAAATGATTGACCCGAATTTTTATCCATGATAAACATACGGCGAGATTGATTGGAAGGCAAAGAATTACTCGCCGCTATTCCTTGACCACTTGATTTTTTTGAAAATCACAAGGGGGCACGCATTTATTCGCATTTTCTTTGAATTTACGATGGTAAAAGCATAACTTCGTAGCACTATTTCCAGAAGCAGTGGAAGAGGAGCGAGCGCGCGAAGAGTTTCGGTTCCCAGTATCATTTCGAAACTGAAACCTGCTCCTGCCTCGAAGAAAGTTCACCTCCTTCCGTAATGATTTTATTTCCTGGTACAGCTGGGAGAGAGAAATATCACCCACCCCCAATGAAGAAGGAGAGAGAACGGGGTGTTGAGAATCCCGCAGGGTTGTTGAACTCGTGGTCGTGGATGGGTGTCCCAGTAAATCTGCCCTGAGATCCTACCCCTCATTACCTCCTGTGGGGATAATTACAGCTTTAGTCCTCATTCCAGTCCCAGTCTCTCAAGGGGTTGCTACGTTAGATCAGCTATCGCTTTTACATTTCTTTCACTTCAAGGAATGTAGTTTCAGTAATTTTTTAAAGAAATAAACATAAGTAAATAAATAAAGAGTATAATAAAATAAAGAGTTTATTAAAAAATAAAATAAGATTATAAACAGATTCCTAATAAAAAATATAATTTCTCTTTCCTTTTGTGCAGATTCATTTATTTATAATTTTAATTATTACTGAGATAAGTGGTGTTTTCTTTTTTTATCAACAGAATTTTTTTAAATATATTATTATTATTTTTTAAATATTTTATATCTGCTGCTTTTGCTCTTGATATGCCTCCAAAGAAAGTTTTTGATTCTGTCGTGAATATATAATTTAATATTCGTAAATATACATTTCAATTTTCTGCAAAAATATTTTTGGTTCTTTGTTAAACTTTAATATTTTATATTTTTTTATGATGCTTGGTTAAATAAAGTTAGAACATAAATTTGACCTTTTTATTTTTTTTTTCTCTTTTAAATTTGATCCTAATTAATTTGAAATCTGATATAAAAGTAGTTGTGTATTCACGATTCTCAGAAAAAGAGTGTTAAAACACTTTTTTTCTTCATATTGCATTCAGTAAATATTTTAAAAGACATAGATTCCTTATAATATATTGTTTATAGCAATTAAAAATTAAGCACCTGTTTTTCGTCTATTTTTTGAAAAAATTCAAAGAATGCCTCGACGTATTTATTAAAAAGTAAGATTAAAAACACATTAAAAGTAATTAAAAAAATTAAAAATAAAAATTTAAAAAAAACATTTTTTACAGATATTTTTTAAGCAAAATATGTTTTATAATCAAAGTAAGTAAAACAGGCATTTTTGTTTTTAATTTTGAATATAATTGAGAATTTTTTCTTGTCTTTTTGTTAAAATAATTTTTTTAATGTGAAATATTCATGAAGTAATTCATAAAATAAATGAAATATTTGCTTTGATATGCCGCCAAAAATACATAAACATTATGTATAGATATACATTCAACATTCAGTTGAGATTAAGTTCAATATATTTTTAACCTTAGGATATTGATATTTAGTGAATTATAAGAGATTTTATGTATATTAAATCTTAAAATTGTCTTTTTTAAGCTATCAAAAATTAGAAACAAAGCTTAAAATTATAAATACTAGTTTAAAACTCACTGTTGAATTTTGCTTTTTATAATAATATTGCTGTAATAAAAAAATCAAGACTTGAAAAGAAAAAAAAAATTTAATAAATAATAACAACTGCATAAAAAAGAAAGGAAAAAGAATGAAAAATAACATGGATGGACGATGAAATCGGCAGAAATAAAGCACGTCAAAATTAATGATTAAAATACCTGATTCGAATATCGCAAGTCGTTTTAATACCGGGTTAAAATTATCAGGATCTTCGAAATCCAGTGGAAAAGCCTAACAACAACTGTTAAATCAACAATAAAAATATCTCAGATTTAAGAGGAAATAAGCACATTTAATGATTCGAGTATCTTATTAATTCATATTAAAAATATCGGTATTTTCAAAACCATGTGGAAATGTGCTGTGCCAAAAATAAAAAATAGAAAAATAACATGGATTTGGATTAAAATTGACACAAATAAATAAGCACGTCAAAGGTGATTTCTATTTGCATGATTTGAAAAACGCGAGTCGTTATAATATCGTAATAAAAAGATCGGAATTTTAAGAAACACGTAGAATTCCGACAATAACATCCGAAAAAGCGATCGAAAAGTTATTTGGATTAACTGTGAAATAGACTCAAATATAAAAGTTATTTCTAAAATTCGAAATTCACGCATCATGATTCTGTCGTATTAAAATTGTTGGGAATTTGAAACTTTGGAAATTCGAAGTGATAACCACCGAAAAAAGCGATCGGAAAATTGCATTGATTTAAATTTGGCGCGTTCAAAAACTTAATTGCGTAACTGACAATTTCTGATTTATTTTTTTTCCGATAAATATTATAATAGTTTTTTTTTTATTGTGCTGCGGGCCGTAGGTTGTACAGCCCTTGTAGTGTAGTATTTCTGGATCAAGTGCCCTAATCTCTCGTCCGTATTACTGAGTACTTTTACTTTAAAAAGTTAATAAGGGTTTTTTAATTAATATATATAATATATATATATTAAATATATATTAAATAGGTGTGAAAATTAAATAACCGTTGTAACTTACTATTTGATAATGAAATAATATTAAATTTACTATAACTTATTGTGTATAACTATTTTATTGTTTATAAACATTTTATTATATATAGGATTACTTTATTATTTTCTATTATTTTACTTATTTCATATTTGCAAATGATATAATGCTTAACTTACCACAAAAAATTTTAATTTTAAATTTACAATAGGTATCTAAATAATGGGTAATAAATAAGCTTTATTGAAACAGTAAAATGCATGAAATAAACTTCAAACTTGCTGCTTTAGACTTTTGTTTTGTTAAGTAGTTGTTAATTTACGTAGTAGCATTTTTTAAATGCCTGTATAGTTTACATAATTTGAAAACCAAATAAAAAAGCTTTGTATAACAATAAAAAAAAAACTACTTTTTCCATTTTTTTCTTTCCTGATTGTTGTGACCTTTCTTTTTTTATCACAATTTAAGATTTATGCATTCTAAAAAAATAAGCAAAATTAGTCGTTAGTTTTTAAGAAAAAAAAAAATATTTTCTTCTCTTTTATAACACTTTTTTCAATGAATTGCAATTTTCAAACACAAACAATACGTTTTTTTTCCCTTCAAATTATATAATTTATTTCTTTTTAGAAAATTGTATTTTTAATCGTTATGCTTTATTGAAATAGATTTCATTTTAAAAATTTTTGTTATACAATTTTAATGTTGTCGTTCTAGCCATAAGGGTTATTGATAATTTTTTTTCTAATCAAAAATTTGTGGTTTTAGTTTCTGTTGATGTAAATACATTTAATTAAACAAATTTTTATTTACGAAATTGTTTTTATATTTTACGATGTTTTTTCTTTTTTTAAAAAAAATTTTTATTACTTACTATTGTGCATGTAAAATAAATTATGAAAAAGTCATTCGGAAGAACTTTTTTTTTCACGTGTTGCATACATTTATAAAAGATTTTTTTAATTAGAATTAATCGCATCAGATAAGGATAATCTAAATTAATAATACAATATTATTTGAATAAAATGAATAAAAGCTTGTATAATATTAACCATTGAATATAACAAAATTTCTTTATAAATACTTAGCTAATATTTAAAAAGAATTTCACAACAGAGAAAAAAAAATTATGCAGAAGTTTTTTTTAATCCCTAAAATTTTTAATTTATTATTTTACTAACAATATGTATTTTTAAAAGTTCAAATGTCAAACAACAGCTTAAGAAATAACTGTGAAGTTTTCTTTAGTCAAGCATTTTCTTAATAAAATTTCTAACATTTTTTTTTTAAATAATGTGATTTCAGAATTTTTTAAATATCAATCTTAATATTTATTCCTAAAATATTACAAAAGTTATAAAAAAGAAAAGAATCGAGCATATTTCGATAGTATAGATATAAGACTAAAAATATCTTTTTGCCTTGAAATATTTAAATGAAAATTTTCGCACATTCAAAATATGAATGGAAAAATTAAAAAAAATAATAATAATAAATAAATAAAAGGTTTCTTTAGTATGCATCTAAATTTATCAGCAACTTAATAATAATTTAAAAACATTGAAAAGTTTCAGTTTTTCATATTCCGGGTCTTTGTATAATTCTCTTATACTGTACCCAGCTCAGATCTTAAGTCATCGCACTTTATTTTTTATTTAAAATTTCCTTGCTAGAAAATTTTAGTTTTACAATTTCATTGCTGTTGGTCTAGCCATAATAATTATTCATGATTTTTTTTTATTACAAATTCGTGTTAGTAGTTAAACACGATGCGGCAGATTAACGCGGTGCAAATAGTTTTCATTAAACAAATTTTTGATTACAAAATAATAAATTGTTACAAATGTTTTTCCAAATGGCGGTAGATTTTTTTTATATGACTCACAATGTATGTAAATGAATTATGCTGTAGTCATTCGAAACAATTTCTCTTTTCCACAGGACGCATATATTCGTTAAAAACTGTTTAAAGTAGAATTAATCGTATACATTAGGATACTTCAAATGTTATTTTAATGATAACAATTGCATATAACTGTATATCTTTAGAAAAACGTAGCTGATATTTAATAGTGGATATTAAAATAGAAAAAAAAGTTAAGCATAAGTTTTTTTTTCTGTCTAATATTTGTAATTTAATATTTTATTAAACGTTAATCTTAAAAAAGACTTAACACCCTAGTCATCTGAGCTGAGTACAGTATAAGAGAATATTACAAAGACCCGGAATATGAATTAATATCTATTTAAAAAAGCTTTTTCTTTAAAAAATTCCAGTTTACTTTACCATTATAGATTTAAAAAAAAAGTAGGAATTTATTTATGTCTTGATATATTTAGAAGGAAATTTGCACATTTTCAAGATTCGCAAGGTGAACAGAAAAATAAAGAAAAGAAATTCGTGACGAGCCAAAAACAAAACCATTTTTGGTGTAAAAAACCTACTTTGAAAACAAGCCAAATTGTATATATTGTATATATTGTATTTCAATGTTAAAAAATTGAAAGGATCTCTTCCATTATTGTAGGGTAGAGAATATTTTAATATTTTTTTTTAAGAATTATAAGTACCATATTTCCAATTTATGAAGTATTAATATAGCTTGTTATTTTTTAATAAAAAATATTAAGTTAATTTAAGTTTAAATAAGCTTTAAGAGGCATTTCGTTATTTAAAAAATAAGGGGTCCCATCACATGCGTGTATATAATTATATTTAGTTTGTTTTTCAGATGTGCAACAAGTTGTTAAAAATAGTTTTTAAAACGTTTGTTTCTAGACACCAACACTGTCTTTTGATGAACTTCTAAGTCTGAAACTTGATGAGAACAAATAACCATATTTCCTAAATTTTTGTTTTTTTTAAAACTGATTTTGGGACACCGCGTATCAACCGTGATTAGCTCTCAGATGTTCAATTTAAAATATTTTTTAACTGACAAATTTTCTACAAGCTTAGAAAAATTTTTTGCTTCTTTTACACCTGAGTTTCAAAACAATATTTTCACATTCAGATTAATCTATTTTTTTTTCCAAATTGTTAAGTTATGTTTCAGAAGTTAAGGGTTAGTCAAATCAGAAAATGGATTTATAAGTTTTTGAGGTTCATACAAATATGGTATAAATATTCACATTTTAGGCATGTAAATATTTTGCCAAAAATAAGAGTCAAAACAAAAAATAAAGGCACACATACTTAGTAAAAAAAATTGCATTTTCAACAACAATAATTAGAAAAATACACCTATACCAAGAACAAAGAATGATGAACTAGTATACAATTCACAAACATGACCAGCATGAATTGAAATAGCAAAAACTTTTCGTTTTGATAAATCCAACCTTTTAATAAAATAAAATTTTTTCAGTATAACATTTTTATTAATATTTTATATTATTTGTAAATATAATAAATATGTCTTTATATATATGCTCAACATCACTTACATCACTTGTAATGTTGATTTGAACATAATTAAAAAAATTAATTTAGTTTAGTAAAATTCCGAAAAAAATACATTTTTATTTTAAAATATTTGAGAAATTCCCTCACTTTTTGGAATAACTTTGAAGCGAAGTGATTTTAATTATTAATATGTGATACTGTTGACTTTTTTTTCAATTATCAATTTTTCAGCAAATTATAATAGATATTAAAATCAATCATTTATGAGACAAATCGACTTATTGAAATTTAGCATACAAAAAATGAACATTTTAATGAAATTTACATCGATAATAAATAGTAAATAATTTATAATAATTAATAGTAAATAATTAGGAGTAAATAATTAGGAGTAAATAATTCATCTGCAAAAAAATTCAAAATTACAAAATTAACCATAACTTTAAATTTTCTGCATTGGAAAACAATACCTATGGGGAAAGTTCTATGATGTATTGATAAAAAATTAATGTATAGTTTAAAAAATATAATATTCATTTTATCTAAAATAATTCACAAAAAATTGTTTCTTTTTTCTTTCTTTTTATTAACAAATCAAATGCATGAAAAATCTCATCAATATCCAAGTAAATAAGTAAAATATTTTAATTTCATTCCATGTTTAATCTAAACGTGGCAGTAAAAACAAGTGCCATTGGCAAGTAAATAATTTTCAAAATGATTTCTATTCTCGTAGAATTCGAAAAGACATTAATTAAATGCCCTTTTTTTAATCTGTTAATTTTAGATAAATATTATAAATAATTTGCTTTTGCTAGAAATATTACACTCAAACTATAAAATATTTCATTCACAATATTTGAAAACTGTTTTTTGTCAAAAAACAAAATTTTTAACATTTACACCAATTTTAAAAATTTATTAAAGTTAAAAAATATATAAATACAAAAGTATAAACAATTTATCATTTTAGATAGAAAATGAAAACAAAAAAGTTAAAATAGAAATTTATAAAAAAAAATGACACAAATTTAATCAGCCTTTTAAAATTTAGAAAAATTTGAATAGGTATGTGTAAAAGAACTAAGCATATAAAAAACACACTAATAAAGATACAGTCTTTTCATCATTTCTTTTCATAAACGCTAAAACTTAACAACATGCTGTAGCATGTATTTTTTAATACAATAAAAATGCATAAGAATTTTTATATTTTTAGCATTAATATAAAAATTGAAATCAATATTGAAATAAAAATATTAAATAAAATTGAGAGTTAATAAAAATAGTTTTAATATTGAGATGAAGAGTTTGGGCCAATTAACATGCTTTGCCTATATGTATAGTATAAAAACAACAACATAACGAAAAACAATTATTCAGTTTTCTCATTAAGAAAAAAATTAATAAAATATAAACTTGTTCGGTAAGGACAAAAACTTACTTTAAATGCTCAATATAAGTTTTTTATTTTCATTTAAGCAAATATGATATTCTTTAAGCTCTTCTTTTAAAAAACAAAAATAAGATAAAAACATACCGGTGCATAAAATCATTTTTTTTTATTACACAATATGCATTTAACAACTATATATCACTGTTCTGTTAGATAAATTGAAGAATCTTATAACTTTTTTATACAATTTCATTAACATTGATATGATTTAAGTTATCAGTTTATTCCAGTCTCAATAGTTCTTGTAATTTTTTAGCAGAACTAGTATTTTGTTAATACATAATTAAAGACTAAGTAAACAAATTAGATTTTTTTCATTTTTAAATTTTAAAGAACAGAATTATTCTAATATGTAATTTAATTTATGAGAAATTTAAAATTCTTTTCATTAATTTATTTCAGATTTATAGTTGAAAATTCAAATAAGATTTCTGTGATCCCCACTTTATCAAAATGGAAGCCACAAACAGATTGCTAATATAATTGGGTAGTTATATGCTCCCCTATTCATGTAATCTTGAGGAAGAGAAGGGAGAACTGCCTTTAATAAACGTGAAAGATGTAAAAAATATTTTTTTCTTTCCATAAAAAAGGTAACAATTGGTAAAAAAAGGACAATCTTATAAATATTCATGTTTGAATTTCAAATGTTAGATGCCGATCTTTGCATAGTGTATCATAATAGTTATTTAAAAAAAAATTACTTTTAACCCTTGTAAATTAAATACAGTTTTACAGCATATTCAAACTAACTACCAGAAGTATATGAAATATATCTGTATACCATATCAAAACAGTTTATTTTATACAAATATGACAACTATTAAGTTTTCATGAAAATTTGATATTTTTTGTGATTGAAATTGGAACTTTGAAAAAAAATGCAACAAGTATTTATTAACAAATGCAGTCTCGTTAATCAGTAAATTTAAAGTTGATATTTGACAATCTAAAGTCTCAAAATAGCATTCATTGCATAATGCATAATCTGGTTTTTACAATATGTGATCCTATTTTAATAAACCTTCATCCTTTTAAAAAGAAAAATAATAAACAATTAATAGTCCTTTAAATTACATCATATAACATACATAGGAAATATCATTCATAGTATAAACACTTATTATTCTTCCACCATTAAACATTACATTAAGTAATAAATGCCAATATAAATTTACAAGGACTAGAAAATTTAGAAAAGTATTATTTTATTACATTATGCAAATAGACACAAAAAGTTTAAAAAATGGTCAAATTTTTAATTTTATTCAAATACTGAAAAGAGCAAAGCAATGATTTTTAGGAATTAACTTAATGTAAAAACTGGAATGGAAAGAGTTTGAGATAGTAACAATATTTGACAACATTGAACAATCTATCACAAACGATACAAAACTTTCAAGACATTCAAAACAAACACAACTAAACTTATTAATTTCTAAAAACACGTTTCTTGATAACACAGAGAAATACCTTTCACTCTCAGTTGGTCACAACAATTTATATTGATATGTGTTCACATGAATGAAAAAAAAAAGGATGAAATGCTTGTTTAAGCTTAAACAGGTGATGAAATCGCTCAAGTACACTTCTAGTGATATTGCCAGGTAACTTTTGATGTTGTTTGATCATAGATTTCATTCTATCTGCCACCTATAAATTTAATTAAAAAAATTTCTCTAAACATGTGTATCATATAATGGTGAAAAAAAAACTTTATTCTTTTGTAGAACTATTGAGAGGATAACTTGGTAATTTTTGTAAATAATTAAACACACTTATGTAATTTATTATTTTAAAATCATTAGTTAGTCAGATAAGAATTTAAGATAAAGAGAAGTACTGGCCAAAACTGAACTTTCACTTGATGTTATATATTCTTTTTTTATATATATAAAAATTTAAACCAAGGGTAACTCATAAAAACAAATTTAATTTTTCAAGTTATAGTCAAACTCACTTATGAAAAAAAACCTTACTTAACGAGAACCCGTCTTCAATGAAGAAATCGGAAATACTTGTCTGGCACAATGTTAAGTATATCAGAAAATAGCTCGGTTTAAGAAACCATACCCCGATTGTAGCACAGCAATATTTTTGTGATTCATAAAATTTCTATGTAATTCCACCACTCCAGCTTAGCTAATCCCTTCTGAAACTCTTTCACTTCAATTTTGGCGTTATACTGCGAATCGTGTCTTAACCATCAGTACACTGCGAGATCACTAAGCTTAGGAAGAAATTTTATTGCACATTCATCACAGTATAAAAATTATCTATCTTTTTAGACGAGTATGAAAACTGATAGACAAATACTCTCTTGCCTCTCTCATTTATATTTAAAACGCATATTTAGCAATAAGTGACTCCCATTCATAAAACTAATTAATGCCTGCTCATTTAGAAATAAGTGTTTGCGATAAACACATGCATTTTTTAAAATAATTTATCAGTGCTGTGCTTTTCCTTCTGATATACAATAAAATAAATAATTGTATGTTTTTTTTTTTAAATTTGCACAGTTTGTTTATTTGAAAACTCAAGTCTACTTGCCCGGCATTAATTAATGTATTGCTTATAATAGTTTTAATCTTAAAGGGCTGGTTTGGCAAATTGTTTGCGATTTCAGTAGCATAATCAAAATAACTGATATATATCTATGGTAAAAGGATTGCATTCTTGAAAATCTTCATAAGTAGAAATATGAATCATATTTGATTTTTATTCTCTTTCTCATATTTTATTTACTTCATACTATCATTCCTTAAAGAACTTAGTAAAATTTCTACAACGAATTATACAGTCTAGAGTTATGCACCCTACTTATTTATAAATAAACAAATTTAGAATAGTTTATTTGTAAAGAAAAAAAATGCGGTAGGATAAAAAAAAATTTAAAATAATAGTATATATATTTACCCTTTCAGCCATTTCTTGAGGAGTAATTGATGCATCATATTCAATAGGCTGGCCAACAATTGTTCTGAAAAACAAACAATATCAATTAATTTAAACAAATAACTATTTTAACAAAGAAAATGTTAAAAATTCTTTTTGTTAAGCAGTATATTACTAAACTTTATTTTATTTTAGAAGCTAAACGGGAAAAAAGAAAGTTACTGATTTTTGAAAAAAGTAGTTTTTGCCCAGATTTTGGCTAAAATAGCTGCTTTTTCTTCGAATTAATCATTTCAGTCACCAGTAGCAGTCCTGAACTCTTATTCAAAATCATTGTTTTAAATTTGTATAATAATCAATATTTGTTACATTGAATAAAAAAAATTAATTATAAAAAAATATTGGTTTTCACAAATTGAAAAGAAACAACACGACTGATACTTTTATATTTCTTTTATAACATTTATTCACTTGAATTCAGCAAACTATATTTCAAAAATGAACAAGTAAGTGCATTATGCACAAAATAGTACACTTTAATATCTTTTTATTTTTCAAATTTTTTGGGAGGATGGGGGAATAATTAATACTTTCAAAGTCTACAAAACTCTCTGAGATAAAAGTAGACTTCACATTCATTAAAAAAATTAATTAGAAATTACTGTCACATTTACACTTAGTGTAACATGATAATTGAATCTATCTAATCCTTTAATTTTCTTAATTCTGTTTTTTTATATAGCAGCGTATATTTATTTTAAATTTCCGTTAGACCTTCTTGTTTAACCTTCCTTCTCTTGACCCTTCGGTTTGACCTGGAAATCAATTCTTTCTCCTATATCCCATTTTTATTTACTAAAAATATTAATGTGAAATCTTATAAATTTCAGTAATTTAATGTTCGTTATATCAACCCTTCTGTATCTTAAAATTTTCCTTGTAAATCATTAATTTTTATCAGTTAAATGATTTTTGTATTTATCTTATCACTCTTTAAGTTTACCTTTGATTGGGAACCTTTATAAGGTTTCTAATTTACTCTTTTGTCCCCTATTTCTCTACAAAAACCTTATCATTGGTGAAAAATAATATCCGTAAATTCATGTTCAATTATCTGTTTTGTATGTGGGTATGTGAATTAGAAAATTAATAAAAATATTCAGTTATTCATTGATGAATCTTCAATTTATTGTTTTCTCATCAATTTCTCCTGTATGTCATGAGTAAATTTTGTAATTCTTCTGTTTAGGGCATGCGTTCGTTTATTATATTGGAAACATCAGCTTACCGTATTAAATGTTAAGTTTGTATCTGGATATAGCATGACTTTAACTTATTTATCTTTTAGTTTCATCCTTTTTTCAAATTTGGTGATACCAATTTATCCAATTCGTTCAAACCTCACACTTTGTGACCCTTTGAACCTATTGGGTTATTGTTATACCACGATTGCATTGTACTACCACTTTCCTTAACCATCACATTCCCCTTAATTTAATTACCTTTTATACTATTTTCTGCCTTAATTTGTTTATTATGAAATTAAATCATTAACTATTTTTAATAATGACTATATCCAAATATAAGTACTTATACAAATATTTTCATCCCATTATCTATTCTAATTTTAATATTAAACAAATTTACTTTATTTGCACCAATAATTATTTTAATTTAACTGCAACAATTACCACAATTTATTTCTTTGTTAATTTGACAATTTCAGTCCAAGCTATTGAAATATTACATAGATGGAGCATAAGCAATTTAAACTTTTATTTATAAGGAAGTCACCAAGCTTTTTGAAAAATACTTTTCATATAAATTGTTTTAAAACACATAATAAAATGGTACAAAAAAAACCTGTAATAAAAATCAAAAACTGCTTCAAAACATAAAAATCAAGTTTTCAACAGAAAAACAAATAAAAACTTTAACAAAAGTCAATTTTAAAATATTAATATTGGTTAGTAAATAAAATTCTTACTTCAGCTTGCAAGGAAATCCACCATAAATAGGAACTAAAGGGATTCTTGTTCTCTCATAAATATTCCTCAGCCATTCTGTAAAAGAAAATACACAACTTTAATATTTAAATAATAAAATAAAAAAAAACATTATTATAAATTTATGCACATATGCATAAGAAAACCACAAATTTTAGTATAAGTATTCTGATTAAAATTCTGAATAATTGTGCACAAAGAAATATATGAAACACTAAGTTGCTTATAAAACCTTTTTTTTTTTTTCAAATGGAAGATGTAAACATAAAAAGTAAGTAAATAATATGAAATTCATAATTCAAAAAGCAAAACTTAAAAGAATGAGAAATGAAGCAAATTGAACAACTAAACAAACACCTACTTTACAATTTTGATATTCTTTTTCTCTTTGAGGAAGAAAAAAAAAACATTAAGGATTTATTATTAAAAACAATAAAATTTTATCATTTCATACATCAAGAATTATGCCCAGAATGCACACATTACTGTAGTTCCTTTACTGTAAACCTGTTTAGAAAAAAAAAAGGATCATATTTCATTAAATAGTGTGTCCTTTATACACAATATTAAAATAATTTTAATCGAAGAAAATAAAATAAGCACAAAAAATGAGCTTATTTGAACATTCTCAGATACTTAAATAAGGAACTATATAAATTTTATATCCAGAAGGGGGAAAAATGATGATGTTTATATTTATTATCAAAATAAATCATGGACCATTAATTTTAATCCTTTAGCTTGACAATGACAAATTTTTATATTATTTTATAGTATATTATTTTACAGTATATTATTTTATAAAAATAGTATATTAAATTTACTTTGCCTTTTACATTTGTATATATGGAGGGATATGTGTGTATAAGTATAATAAAACTTATTATTTTTCTTAATTTTCTTCATTAATCTCTTTTCTTTTATCCTTTTGGTCTTTGTTATTGTGTACACATATATACACACCCATAGATACACACACAGCTAGATCTACGGCTAAAACTACATGCAAATAAAGTTACAAATGAAAAGCCTAGTAAAAGAAATTTTAAAAATTTTAAGAGAAATTTTAGAAGAAAAACCAGATATCTCTGGAAAATGTAACTTTTTTTTTAGGAATTTTAATTTCTTTTTTAAACATATTTAGCAAAACAACATTTACTTTGTGAAATCTATAACATCTGCAGATCTGAATATATGTACAAAATGGCATTTTTGAATCTTTGAGTGGAAGAAAGTTCCAAATGTATTTGTTAAAAACACAGACAAATAACATTAATAGCCACAAAAATTTGTGTACTCACTCAACCATGCAAGTCTGAGGAAAAATGCACAAACGTTATCCAAGAGAATTAACTGCTGAGACTAACTGTTTTTTTCCCCCCATTAAATAAAATTCTCATTTCAAATCACAATCACAAATCTCATTTCCACATTTAAATACAATTCAAACTGAAAGCGTTGCAACGTGCGCAGGGACAGTAAGTTAGCGATAAAACTTAATCGTCCCAGCTGGAATTTGAACCCCGGATCTCTTTGAGGCAGGCGAACAGCCTAATCATTACACTAAAAATACAAATCAGTTGGAGGATGGCTCAGGGGATAGAGCGTTCGCCTTCCAATGAGGCGAGCCGGGTTCGAATCCCAGTCGATACGAATTCCGCATCCGGCTTGCACTGACCACAGTGCTGACGTGAAATATCCTCAGTGGTAGACGGATCATGGGTTAGAGTCCCCTTGCCGTCAGGCTAACCGTGGGAGGTTCTCGTGGTCTTCCTCTCCATGTAACGCAAATGCGGGTTAGCTCCATCAAAAAGTCCTCCACGAAGGCAAATTTCTCCCAATACTCGATCCAGGAGTTCCCTTGTCTTCTGGATTGGGTTCGAAATTACAAGGCTACGGAGTTGAACATTAGTAGCCGTAAACCCATTAAGTTGGGTCGGCTGTTCAACGACGGTTATAAAATAAAATAAAATCAGTTGGAGAGTTGAACTATGTAAATTAAGTGAGTTGCTCACCGAGTAAATGAACTGAAACTTTAATGGGGCATATTTTACCCTAGAGGCAGATCAGACGGCTAATCTGTAACCTATCCAAGGTTTTCAAACATGCTCTTTAATTTTAAACTCAACCTTGTTTTAATAGGAATTTTGGAGATGCATTATTCCCTTGTTAGACAATGACTTAGTAAAGGTATACAAAACAGAAAAAGTAAACTTAAAATACTACTTTTTAAGATGAAATTGTGCCAAACTTTAATAGCGTCTAGTGTACCGTATTTTATTGGTGACCAGCGTCTAATGTATTGTGTTAATATATTAGGCGCTGTATCTCAGGAGGATATTATGCATAATTTGCAAGAATGACATCGGATTACAGTTTGCAGCCTCATATTCTTATGTTGTTTTGTTTTCTTTTTGTATGTCTGTTTTGCCTTTTTATTTTGGCTTTATTTAGTTTAAAGCACTTTCTAAAAAGAATAAATAAAGTTAAAAATCTCGGGATTGATCCATTTGTCTAAAAATAAATTTTGTAAACGCACTTCACAGAAACACTTTTATTAGAACCTTTATCGTTATCGATTTTGTTTCAAACCACGCAATTTTAAATCTACTGTTCATACAAAAATTCTTCTTAGAACAAATACAAAAGCAATCTACACTGTAAAAAAGTTTAGTGTAACTCAATACGAAAAAAGGAGATAGTTATGTTACATCAAGATAGCGTAGTGAAACACCATAATATAACTCTTGGTTCTTGAACCAAAAATGTTCTTTTACACTACTTGGTGTTAAGTAGCCGCTACCATTTTTGTTAATCAGTAACACTAAAATTAACATAAGAGTCAGTAAAGTTATTTTTACGACAATATTGTGTAAGAATCATTCATTTGGGATGCATATATCCGACATTTCTCAAAATAAAATTTATTTATTTAATCTAATATGCACATAGAATGGAGAAAATATTTATATGAATTTGAACAATGCTTAACAAAACCGAAGCGGATAAAAACTAAATTTTATAAAACTATTTAATATGGTTTATAGATTTGTAAAAAATCTAATGAGAATATAATTATTTTTACTATACAACAAAAAATATACATGCCTTTTCATAAGCTTACTTCTGTTTCTGTTTGAATGCTCAACATCATGCGAATCAAACTTATACTTCTCTGCTCGATTGTAAACAATCAACCTTTGTTGTCTGACGGTTTCCAAACGTACGCCAAAATAGGAGAAAATAATTCATGAAAGGAGTTAATGTATTTGAGCTTGGCTTAAGTTTTATAAATTATTGCTAAAATTTAACTACAGCCTTCAAAGCATGTATGAGCGCTCGATTCGGCATCAACTTGAAATAAAGTGTCTCTAAAGTATACTTTTGGAGTTCTCCTAGATTAAATTTAGATAGGTATTACACCCCAGTTTGCAATAAAAGCCAATTAATAAACTTGGTGATTTGTTATTCTGCCAGATTTTTGACATTCATAAAATAGACTGTGGACTGCCCACCTTTTAAAGTAAACTGAAAGTGTATTTAAAAAAAAAAGTAATACATACCAGTAATGAAATAATGCTGATGTGACGATGAAAATGAGAAGAAATAGAGCAACAAACACAACTTTCCATGTCCAGTTGCCTGCCTGTTCAATTGTTTTAGCTGTAATGAAATAAATATAAAAAAGTAGATTATGACTTACACAGTACATGAATAATGTTACAAAAGTTTTCATGATTTTGCGAGTATTAGTTTAGTAAAAACTTAAATTGTAACTAGAGAGTTATAAGCTATCCAACGGAGTTTTAATGTTTCGTTTATAGCTCTTCGTGTTTTTAATCATCTGTAAATAAATTTTTGTATTCTTTCATCAGTCTTTTTCATTAAAAGAACCAATCAATAAAATACAGGGTAATAATGCAAACAATAAGCTTAAGAGTTTGCAAGAATCTCAGTAAGAGCAATAAAGATTAGAGATTACAATAAAGATAAGATTGTTCCCTAATTGCAGCCAGTTTGGAACCCTTGACAAAAATAGAACAAAAATGTTTTGACATTTGAGCGAAGAAAAATAAAATAAAAATACTATCAAAATCTGACAAATCACTCTTACAAAACTCTAGTACGCAAAGCACCAATACTTGTTTGAATGTTGGGGTTAACAGAGGAATTGAACAACGATAATTCCAAATACTTTTAAGTTTCAATCACTTCTAAGAAAACCGCGGTGGTTCAAGAAATTGAGCGCTCGTCTCCAAATGAAATGACCCCAGTTCATATCACCGCAATGGTTAATCGATATGAATTCTGCTATCCGAGTTTGCATTGACCAATTAGATCATGGGTTAGAATCACCTTGCTGTTAAGCTTCCTGTGGGAGGTTTTCTTGGTATTCCCGTTCATGTAACGCTTATGCGGCTTAGTTTCATAGAAGTCTTCCTTGGAGATTAGTTTGTCCCGGTACTCGATCCAGGAGTTCCCTTCTCTTCTGGTCTGGGTTCAAAATAACAAGCTTACGAATTTTTGCTTACGAAATTACAAGCTTACGATAACCGTACACCTTTTAAAAAATGAAACAGTAATAATATTTCATTTTCTAAACAGAGCTGTATTCAATTTCTCAAACACATATTTTGAAGCTATTTCTATTCTTTTAATACATTCGAACTTTGTCTAGTTTTTCAATACGCGCACACATTTCAACATATTTTTCTTTTTCAATAAACATATTCAATTATTTCCATTTTTCAAATTCTTCTTACAAGTTCCATTATCTTATTCATTTTTCTCAAACGAGTTCTTCAAGTGAAATCGATAAAGAAAAAAAAAAAACATTACACTGTTTGAAAATCAAGCAAAAATCAGTTATGTCCGAAATAATTATTATTGATAACAAAGAAAAAATTGTGAGTGTTGATAAATTTCATTTTTTGATAATAGTATATACCAATGTAAAAATATCGTAAGCTATAATTAAATTAGAAAATATCACAATAGATCGTAAGATATTCATACTTCCTAGCGATATATTGAGATATAAAAAATATATTGCCCAGCATTAGTTCAAACAATATATGAGGGTTATAAATAAAGTAGTGGCAACATAGCCCAGAAAGTCGCATAGCAGTGGGCATGCTTAAACTGGATACCGGAGCAGTGAGATGGTACTGTTGTCAGTGGGTAGAGAATTTAAAACCTTAGATTCAGTACAGGTAAGAGTTCTTGCAGTGTGGCCTTGAAATGGACTGTCATTTATTCTCTAAATCCTATGTTTTAAAAAAATGGTCGGCGGTCGTGGATTAAAATCGAAATTGACAGAAACAAACATGCACCGCAATCTTAGCAGAAGTTAATTGAAGCCTGTGGCGAGAATGTATTGTGAGATGGTTGCTCTTGGACTGAGAAGACGGCTCGGCCATCCATTCCTCGACACCACGTTGACATCGTTGAGTGGTAACCATTCCATAGAGTGTGATGGTGAGCTCGGGAATTATCCGTCTAGTTGGGTTCAATCATCAAACGATGTGACACACGAAGAAAGAGGGTCCTAATGTGAAGTAATTTGCTTCCCAGTTTCATTCCACGCTGACACATTGACCTGCATAAATGACACTGACACGCACCTGTGTCTGGTAACCACCTCAACAGATACTGAAATGACGGAGGACGCATTTCTGTAGTGTCGCCTTTGATGAATCTACGAGTCTGAAAACAGAAAGCAGCTTCGTCAAATCCTAATTGGGTGTGTGACACGCAGGTTGTGGCATACGACTGTTACTCATGCCGTACCTCAAGAGGAAAGCAGACCACCAGTGACCGCAGAAGTATTTCAAGAGTGGGGGGGACTCTCTTCTCCCTCCCTGTATGTATGTATGTATATATATACTCTAATTATGTTAACTATTTTCTCTATCGTGTTGAAGAAAAATGCTCCTTGTCATGATTCACAAAATGTAGTGATCTTTAGCAACGAGAGTATTGGCCAAAGCCTACGTAATGTACGGACACGCCGCCATTTTGGTAACTGCAATATCTAGTGACCGCAACTGTCAATGTAGAAATACGGAGTTTCTGCTCATAAACGCCACTTTTTATTGATTAATATTTCTCTATTCTTGAAGATAAGCTGAATATTTACTATTTATTCTTTTAACAAGTATGAAACAAATAAAGTAAAAAAGAGAGGGGATAAGAAATGACACATCGGGCGCAATGATACTTTGCCGTTCAAACTAGTCATTAATATGGCGACTGCTGACCCATGTGATCGGCGACAGAAAAACTAAACCGAAAGCGGCAAAGGTAGTGGGGTAAAAGAGTGAAGCTACTTGCGAAAGGTAATCCAGGGTTTTAGCGTTGGGAGGTGTTGCAACATCCTCCGTACTCACATGACATTAATCCTAGCGGCTACGACTTCTTTAGTTAAAAGAGCCTTTTTCTGAAATTAACAGACAATATCTTGAAACCGGCACCTTTTTGCTTTCTGACATCTGGCAAAAGATAAAAGACTTTACTGGTGATTATATTGAAAGAGTGTAGTGTATTTCCGCTTGAATGTTCATTAACTATGTTTTCCAGGTACGTTGCCATTATTTTATTTGAAACCCTCGTGATTCAAACAAATTTTACTAAAATCACTCACCTTCATATGTAATAGCCACACCTTTACCTGTTGCGTCATTTTTTTAATCCAAATGGTGCATAGACGCCTGTAAAAATCCTGATTTTTCACTCTTCCATGAGGAACAGCTAAGTTTCTCATATCATCCAAATTGCAATAACGTCGGTAATTTAATTTGTTCTGAAAAAACCCAGTGAAATAACTTTAAAGAGTATGGTTAAAATTTTACACATTGGTTAAATGTTTTACACATTCCTTACATCTCAACACATTTTATGACTATAGTCATAAAATGTGATGATTTATTTATGACTATAGTCATAAATAAATCAGGTGTAAGATGTAAAATTTATTTCAATTTCTTACGCAATTTAAACAACAAAATACTTTTAATAAAAGACAACCTGATTAAAACAAAAAACAAAACTTACATTCTAGTTATCTAATTGCAGGGTGCTCTGTAAAGAGCATCCTTAATATATATTTTTACAATTCTTGTTAAAAATGCACATTTGAATATTTAAGATATAGAAAAAATGCATCGAATTACAATGAATCATAATTGACTAAAAGTATAAAACCTGTTTGGTTGCTGGGAGAACAGAGAGAAGGCAATTATTATGAACGCATCTATGCTTCCTCAAGCAATTTAACTAATTTTGATATTTATAATATTATTTTTCTCACTAGTGATTCTACCGATTTCGATATCGTCTTTGTTTTCCCCTCTCTTAAGTTTTAATTCAAGACTCATAATAGCGTTTAAGATGTTCTTTAGGGGATTAATAGTTTTTTACAGATATTTACCGGACAATCAGGCAATTTTTACTTACCCAACTTCCATACATAATATCCATGTGTGGTTCGTTGAGATTACAATATAGTTTAGATGACTTAGCAAACAGTGAGTGAAAGTGATGAAAAGACAACTCAATAGTGTGATCCTCATCAAGCATCAAATCCCATTCACAAGTAACATCGTAAAGGTTTACCAAAGGATATCCGGGCACTTCTATAAAACCAGAAGTCTCCTTTCTAGCATACTGACAATCTGTAGGGGAGGAGTATAACATTTAAGTTTCACCAGAAGAATAAGTAACTAAATAAAATGTTAATATGTGGTGTAACGAATATGAATATCAAATTCTGAAAATTTTATATAAAGAATTTACAGCCTTATGACTAAGCGAATGAATTCTCGAACCTCTAACACTTCTTTGTGCTTTCCTTACGGACCATCACAATTCTTAATTCCAAGTAGATAAATCTAATATTTGTGCTGAAGTAATGTTTCATGAACTGGGCTGAATTTATTTCTGAAAATAAGTTTGTTCTTTTTCTCACTTCTTAACTTTTTTTTTTTTCAATGATGTATAGAAATTTTCCGTGCTGTGCAGAAGAAATAATAATAATATCGGTTAATGTTAATTAAGAAATTATGTTTTAATTTCGTTAAATGTTAATTTTTTTAATCACAGATACTTTAATTTTATCTTTGGTAAGTTCATGCATTCAGTTATTTCGCATTCTGTTAAATTCAGCGACGAATTCATAACTCTGCAGATGTAAATGACGCATAATCCCTAACCCCTTTTCATAAATGACGCATAATCCCTAACCAATTCTTCTCTCCGAAAAAGAAATCACGCACATTACACTGGCATATATTTTTCTCTGTTTGGTATGGAAAACTTAGAAATTAATTTTGACTTTGTGTATTAAGCAGATTTCAATGATATCAAAAACTTAATTCTATCGGTTGTACCCCTAAGATCCCTGTTTTACAAACGAAAAAAGTGCTTGTTGCCTATATATTTAAAACTGATCGTCTATTTCTAATTTGGTCATCTCAAATATTGAAATTCAATACCTTTTTATAAATAAAGCTCTAACAAAATCTATTTACCACCGCATGACAGATCTGTGATCGCCTTACAACTGCCGACATTGACACTGTTCCATTCGCAGTGTGAAACGTTCTGATCTTTTCCTGTGCAACTGAAACTGTTTGGCTTCAAGCCATAGAATAGTTTATCATCTGCAGATGCTGACAGGACGGTATAAATAATTCGATAAGTCCTCTCTGGTTTGATTTGGTGGGGACGTATGTGGCAACTCAAGCCACGAATAAGGTTAAATCCCCACAAAAGGGATTTCTACAAGGCGTCTTCCCTAACCGAGGGAGAATTCGTTCAGAATGAATCTTGAACTGGCGGGATAAACATCTCGTGGGATCGGAAAAATCAGATTTGAATGTATAATGCACAATCAGAAAAATTTTATGTTTATTTGTGTTTATGTTTAGTGTTCCTATTGTTCTGTTTAATAAATATACAAAAAGAGAAAAAAAATAAATACATAAATAAATAAATATTTCAACGTACTCAGCAGTTCTAGGATCAAGATGTGATGGATCACGTAAAAGAACGTCAACTGAAAAAAACAATTGATGTAAATAAAATCTCATTTAAACAGTACCTAGTAAAGACTTACATAAACTTTCACTACGAATGAAATAGGCTTTCATTTATTTTCCTTTTTTATATTTCAAATGGCATGTTTGATTTGGTGTAAAAATATACCTTAAATTTAAACAATTTTCTCATCACTATTAAATGGAGAAAAAAAACTCTAAATTAAGCATAAATGGATTAATTAACATATTAATCCATTTATGCTTAATTGGATTAATATGTTAATTTTTATTTTTAGTTTTCCTAACTAATTTCTGAATAAATTACATTAAGGGGTAAAAATATTTATCGGCTCTTCTAATTAAACCACTTTGATCAAATTTTCTACAAATTGCGGCTACCCCCCATATTTTGTGTGTCAAAAAAATAAATAGTTTTACATAAAAGGGTATGCTTATTCAGAGAAAGTTATATTTTCGTGTTTGATTTTGTAACTTATAAAATATTATCTTTACATGTTAATTGGCATGTTTAAAGTCTTCTCCTTGCAGATGTTAATAAGGTTTCAATAAGATCCTTAAGGTCTATGCTAGGACCTAACATCTAACAATTTGGTTATCAATAAAAAAAAGTCACCTCATCTGTATATGATTTAAATTCATAAAATCAAATAGCACTTTTGATTACTCCTTTAATGAACTACAAGTTTGCCTTCCTCTACCCATATGGTACAATTTCTACTGTTTTTGGATGGTCATTTGACTCATTCAAAATTGGAATTAGCCAGGAATCTTGTACCCATTATGTTACAGTTACTAGGATAAACGACGCATCTGCTTCAACCACTGGAAAAGTTTTTCAAGTCCTTTTAAACTGTACTTTATTCACACAGTTGAAAAATGGTTGAAGTTAACCTGGCCTGATCATCACACAATACCACGATTCGAATCTAATGACTGAGGTTTACAATAAGTACAATAAGTCAGCAATAATTGAAAACTGTTAAAGGATTAAAGTGTTCTGGTGTGTCACCCGTTGATACACCAGTTTCACCAACAGAAATTTGAAAAGAAAAAGAAAAAAAAACACTGGAACTATTGATTGAACTTACACTCGCCAAAGAAAGTGTTAAAGAGCTGAAGATAAACATAAAATTAGACAAATTAGATCAACTCCCCCCCCCCCAAATTCAGTTTAAAAAAATCGAAAACAGTAAACTAAAATAAAAAAAATGCTCCAAGAAGCGAGAAATCGAAACAGGTTAGGTATATATTAAACCAAACATCTACTTCTTCACAGAGTGGTTAATCCTGACGTATGGTTTATTTAATGTGTGAGGCTCATTTAGTTGAAGATGTGACGCGTTTGATTGATTGAGTGTAGGGTTTAATATAAGAGGTTTATGCAGAAAAAAGTATCAGAGAAATGTTAGAATTTTAAAATTTAAACTATGATAATGTAACTTCTTAACTACTATAGCCCAATCTACTTGGTATTGATCTCATACGATTGAGTGTAAAAGAATAAATATGACCCAATTCCTCTCTTATTTTAGATAGACTCGTAAATAGGTATAAGTACAAAACTGTACTTTTTATACACAAAAACTATAAATAACTTTACTTTGATTTCCGATAACTTCTAAACTGTTAATTTAAGTTTGTTTTTAATTTATTCGATTTAGTTTATAAATATATAACCAATACCACATTTGTTTAAATGAGTATCTTAAACGTGAAAATAGGTATAATCAAATTGATTTTTTTAAAATCTTATTAAACCCATTATAACTTTTGAACTTAATCTGTTATCCTGTTGATCGATTTAATTTTGGTAAATTAAATTCAGCGTATGCACAGGAACTAATGCTATCACTTGCATTTATAGTGATATTTAAGTTTTACCTCCTTTTGAACCATCTCCTCAGCATGAAATTGAAGATGGCGCTTAAAGCTAATCTTGAGGAAAGAGCAAATTGCAGTTATCAATATTGAGACCATGCAGCAACTTTTAACATAATTATGAACTTTCCCCTAATTGTTTCCATATTTAATAATTTGGAAACTGATGTGTGAACGATGTCGATTTGTTTTCAAGCTATGAAATTTTTTAACACGAATTTAGAGATAAGCATTTTTTTAAAATTGAAATATGTTTATTTTTTCAAACACGTAGTTCTATCTAAATTCATTTTGAGTTATATCCTTTTTTTTCTTTCAAATGTGTATTTCAAGTTGCATTTCAAGTTGTAATAAAAGGTTCACCGATAATTTACATAATGACATGAATCCCATAAAAATTGTCAACTAAACGGACTCAAAATCATATTTGGAGAGTAAAGAGTAAAAACATACCTAGTTTGTCAGAATAATTACTTGGTTGATAATTCCACTTTGGAGTATCTTTGATTGTAAACTAACAATAAAATTTATTTATTTAAGCATGATATTTTATAATATTTAAACTACAATTTCAAAAATAGGCAATAACAATCGGGTCTGTTAGTTCTCCAAAAAAAAAAAAAGAAAAAAAAACTGAGAGATAATTTAATTTCTACCATTTTCTCGAGAGGAGTACGCTATACGCAATTATCACTACTTAAGTTATAAAATATGTTATTTTATAACCGCCGTTGAACAGCCTGTCTAAACTTGAGTTTAAAATTTCCAATGTTGTATCCTTGTAATTTTGAACCCAATCCAGAAGACAAGGGAACTCCTGGATCAAGTATTTGCCTTCGTGGAGGACTTTTCAATGGAACTCGTATTTGCGTAACACAGAGAGGGATCCATGAAAACCTCCCATGGTTAGTCTGATGACAAAGAGATTCCAACTCATGATCTGTCTACCACTGAGGATATTTTACGTCAGCACTGTGGCTGCTGCGTACCGGGTGCGGAGTTCATATCGACCAGCCACCGCTATGATTTGAATCCGGTTAACATCTTTTTAATTTTATTTTTTTAAACAAGGAGTTTTAGAATGTATGTTGATGGAGGTCGATACGGAACACCCTATTTATTAAAAAAAAAAGTTCTTATCACAGTGATAATTTTTTAGAATAACTAGAAACATTAAGCTATTACTGCTCTTAACTATTCGTTAATTTTCATTTTTTTCGGACTAAGAGAAAACTATGAACAATTCAAATTAAGAATTTATTTTATTAACTCCTGCAATATAAAGGTATAGTCTTTCATTTTGTAAGTAAGACCAAACAAGATAAACATTTTTATTACCCAATATTGGTTATCGTTTTGGTCAATTATTTTATGATTAATAAAAATTCTAACTTACTTATTGTTCATAAGCAAGGAATAAATTGTTAAATATTGAAAACTTGTGAGATAATCAAATTAAAACTTCCAATAAACAAAATTATTTTTGAAATTATCTAAAAATAACTATGTTTAGGGATAAAAATTTCCTACTTTCAAATAGAATAAATACCATTGGAGAACTATTTTTGTTCTAAGAGGGGGTAAATTCAAACTAAAGTAATAAAATCAGTGCCCCTGTTCCATGCCGCTCACCAGTACATAATAACTGTTACTCGACTGAAAACAAATTTTGGCAAAATCTGAAAATATTAACTTAAAAAAATATTTTCTCTCAACTTTCCTCCGACAGTTACATTTTAACATATAAGTTACATTTTGCGATTTCAATTGTAACCCAAACCACTTTTCTCTATTACCACTTTTGTGAAAATATTTTAAATACATGATTTTTCTGTTCTTATAACAAATTTACGACTTTCACTGTTATAAATAATTTCGTTTAACGAAATTCGAAATAGTTTTACTGTATGGATTAGTTTTTATAACATTCACATTCCTACCATTCATGCTGGACGTGGAAAAAAAAAAGTTTATTTACATAAAGTAGGATTTTTGTGTGCGTGACTTTCCTAAGCTAATATATTACATGCATTTATTAATAAGCATAATTAGGGTATGCCCTAACAAATAAAAGGTAAAAATCTGACAATTTTAAACCAAATTTTTATAATTTTTCCCCTTTCTTTTTGCCTTCGATGCATAATTTCAACTTTTATTGATAACAAATTACTTCTGCAATAAGCATCCTTGACATACTAAATAAGAATTAATCAATTAGGGAATTTAAAATTTAATGATCTATTATTTTATAAAGAAATCAAATCTTGCGCTATGAAATAACTGGACTAATTTTACTTGGACAAAATTTTAATAATTTTACGAAGGGTCTGAAAGCACACTGAAAATTTAAACTTTTAAGTCCTTGTAATTTTCTTATATTCTACAAAGAGTAAACAATTTCAAACTATTATATTTCTTTATAATAGTTTGAAATGTTTTGTTAGGTTTGTTTATAATAGTTTTGCCCGATCACTTAAAATATGTCGGAAAAAAATCCATTATGGTCTAAAGAATTGCTGTCCTATTTTGCTTTTTAGTTCTGAAACCTTTTGTACGTTTAAAAGCTGCATAGCTTTTATATTAAAAGATACTGAAAAAAAAATGAAATGAAATTCGTTCGCTGCAAATAAATATTTACAAAATGATCCTCACCTGCACTTAAAAGCTCTTACTTGGTTTTATTAAAAATAGATTTTATTAAAAATAGATTTTATTAAAATAGAATATTACGAATAAACAATCATTCTTAATTAAACATTTTCATATAGTATTCTGGGGCTAAATAAATGACATAATTTCCAAACAACGAAGATTTTAAGTTGCTTTTTTTTTAATTTTCAATTGATGTGCTGAAATGCAAGCACTTAGATTTAAACATTAGATTTCAAAGCAACTAGCATTCAAATTTAGTTTTTATAATTAAGATAAACATCAAAGTTGTTAGAAGAAAACGCAAACAAATTTGATTTTATTTACTTACACTAACTTTAGAATTTGTAAAATGAATACAAATACAGAAATAAATCTAAATACGAAAATTAAACTATTTAAATTATTATGTAATAATTAAAAGATTTAAATAAATCAGAAAAATTGTACTTACTTTTTACGTCTTCTTTCTTTTTGTGTGTTGGTCACTGTTATTTTTCTTAAATATTTAATTTATTTGTTTTTTTTAGAATAAAAAATATGAAAAGATATTTTTTATAAAAGAAGAAAAAATATATTTTTAAGAATTTTTATCTCAAATAATTAAAAAAATTAAAAAATAAAGTTTAAGATAAAAAAAATTTTTAGTATTCGATTTGGTAGAACGTAGCGATAAGAGTTTTTTTTTTCTTTCTCGATGCGTAATCAATTGACACTGTTCCTTTTTGATTGGAATTAAATAATAATCCGCGTTTCGAAAACAGTTTCCCTGTCCATAAATATATTGGAGGGCTTCTAACTGTTTTTCAAAATAAGTGTTAGGTTTAAGAACAAATTTTGTTCCTGTGGAACTATGTTTAATATTATGAGCGATAGCTGATATGCGCGTTTTCCATTTCGGAAAACACGGTAAATAGCTATCGCTCTTATATCTAGATAAACATTTAACTCGAAGAATTTGTTTTGCAATTCTTCAAAAAGATACTTTTGCTCGAACTGAATTTTAATTAGTTCTTCGTTGGAATTGAGAACTTTAAAATCTTTATTTTCAAGAATATTTTTAACTGAATAATAACAAATATAGTTAAAGTAAGGTTTTGAAAGAGTTTCACTTTTCAAATTATCTATGAAGTCAAATTTGTTAAATGTTTTCAAGTGAAACTCTTTCGCCTTTTCGACTATAATCCTCTTATCGCTACGACTTACCTTCATCGAAGGTTTTAAGTTTAGTTTAAATTTTACTACGGTAGAATACTTCGCACTATAAGTGAGAAGTATTCTAGAATTCATGATTTTAAATTTTAAATTTAAAAGCTATATAATCTAAATAAGGTAAACTAAAGCTAATAAATCTAAATAAAGTTAAGAAAACAAAATAATTTAAAACATTTAAATTATAGATTACACATAAAAAGAAAAGAAGTTAAGCTAAAGAAACAGAAGTTAAAGAAGTCAGAAGAAGTTAGTTACCTAAGAAAAAAACAGAAGTTAAGCTAAACTAATTATGTAAACATTTAAATAAATCAGGTCCCGCAGTAGACTGACCGTTAAGACACGATTCCCAGCAGATCACCGAAGTCAAACATCACTGGCTGCGGTCAGTGTGCGGGTGGGTGACCACTTGGATCATTCTGCGTAGGGACCGAGGGAGTGCGGTATTGGTCCTCGTTAAACTGTTCCACCGTAAAGTGCTCGACTTCGCGTGCAGGTCGTCGGGCTACGGCAGCGGGGGTGCCATCCCCTCAAAAAATCAAAATTGTGATGAGAATCAAAATTGTGATGGCATGTCTTCGGATCATCCTCAGGGATGTTTCCCAGACCGTCGCCAATAGTCCATTGTGCAGCTCTAGTGCAACGCAAATGAACTACAACAACAACAATAAGTAAATCAGAAAAATTGTGCTTACTGTTTCCCTTTTCTTTCTAAAATAATAATGACGATTCTAGGCATTATTTATTTTGTAATACATAAATATCTTAAGCACCAATTAATTTTAAAATATTTTATTATTCGCAATAATACGCCTTGTATCTATTGCTAAGGTATAAATGATAAAAAGATCATTGGTATTAGAGTAAAAGTACAGGTGAAAATTTCTACCTTGCTTAAAGCTAATATTTTCTGATAACTGAAGAGGCCTCAGTGGTCAATGAGTATTGACCCTCCACCTAGTACTTCAAAGTGTAAAAGGTATCGGTTCGATTCTTGCAGCCACTGTGACCTCTAATAGTATTGGTGGACTTGCATTTAAAGTTGGTTCTACTTCAGATTAAAATTCGTATACTATTCGGTAGTAAACATCGAAACAATTCAGTAACTTTGGGACACTAAGCCGCAACCTTCTGTGCAACAGTCCAGAATCTTAGTTACTCGGCATATTCTGGACTGTATTGAAAAGGATTTGATTTATTTATTTATTTACATACATGAGTGGATTTGTGCACTCAATGCACACAAAGAACAGATTATGAGCCATTGAAAAATAGAACAGAAAACACAAAGCAGTACAAAGAGCAGATGCAGGGTACACTCTGGCTTAGACAAGGTAGGTATACCTACTTCACCAAATGTTCTGAACTGTAGCGCGTTCAAATCCCACCTTACACCAGAATGCAGACTTGTGTTTTCCTTTAATTTATACTACCTGTTCTTCAACTTGACATGGGTTTATAAGTTGTATTCTATTTTATGTTCAAACGAGCCTATATATGTATGCATTACAATAAGTAAATAAAAAAAGATACATCTAAGGTTCAGACGACATTTGAAGCTGCTACCTTTAAGTTTCAAAGGGTTTGGAGATACCGCTTGGTCAAAAAGGCGCAAAGAACATGATGAGGGTTTATAAACAGGTTTTGGATCAAATATACGAAGTTGAATAAGTTGCACATCGTAAATTAATCACATAAACTTGAGAATTTATGTATGAAATTAAAAAAATAGACTAAACCATTTGTGGTTGAAAGATCTTGTCTTTCAGCCAAATATTCAGAAACGTGGAGGTAGCGGGCTCAATTCCCGCCTGAACTGTGACTGCACCAATGCCATGCTTTTCTTCATTTTAGGTTAACTGTTCTTCAATTTGATAATGGCTTTTAAGCTTTACAAGTCTTCAATTGCTCACTCCTAGATCTATAACTTGAGAAGCACTCACAATTAAAATACACAGAAAAGCAATAAGAAAATTAGGAAGACAATTTGACCAGAAGTTTTGGAAATCAAAATTAATCTCTTTATTGAGCAACAATTTTCGTTGTCTTTTAACGACCTGTCTTGTTGTCATCTTGCTTTTTTTTGCACTGAATTATTATCTAGTTTATTGCTTCTCAATATCGACAAGTAAGTCGTTCGTTTTCAAATTTGTTAACGTAAGGTAGGTTTTGATGAAAGGACGGATGACTCAGACATGAACCATAAGGCTTCGAAAAATTAACCATGGCTTATCTAACGCCCAACTCCTATTTTCCAGAAATACGAATGAATTAAAATTCGCTGCGGAAAATGGAGTTGCACTATTTTTGTTAAACCGACTAACGGACAAACCAGCATACCCAAGTCAAATACAGAGGAACTTAAAAAAGAACTGAATATAAAACTTATAGGTACAATTGAATATTTAAAATTTACACGCTGTAACCAACTTCTACTGTGCATTAATGTACTGGATACCGCTATAAACGGAACTTCAATTACTGAAATTCTAGGCACACCCGTGAAAACAAAGAAGTTTAACGAACATATGTCCATCAAATTCCTACTAAGAGGAATAGAGCCAGAAATAGTCTTAGAATCTTTAGCTGCAGAAATAATGGCCAATTTCAACCTGCAAGTTCCTGAACTAATTCGATTCACCAAAAAAGGGTATAAATGGATCACCAACAACTACCGTCCTCGTCACTATTCTTGAACTTAATATACCTGATTAAATAAGAATCTGGTACCAGATCTACGATATTACGTTATTCATCGACAGAACCTGCTTCAAATGCATCATCGTAACTGCTTCAAAAAATTCACTTTGATCATCCAACACGAACTTGTGTTCGGGATAAACTATGCAGCCGATGTTGGTAGCCTACAGAACATGAATCCACTAAACACGACTCTCTAAAATGCACTGCAGACGTACGCTGCACTCGGTGTGATAAAGCTTACCACAACACAAACACTCAGTGTTCATTTTATCAACAAGAGTTAAAAATATACAAACCAAAGCAGAAAACCATATAATAGCAGAGGCCAGGCGCCTTTATCACTCAAAAAGTAAGAAAACTTTCGCGCAAATCATAGGATCTAATTCTAATTCTGACACATCTCCCTTCAATCATCTTCTTTGGCTAACCATCATTTACATCTCACTCCAACCCGCTTTCCACAAGGTAAAATTACTCCGCTTCATACATAAATAGATGACCAGCAAGAACATTTCAACTCAAATCCCTTCAAATGTCTCAATTTATTTAGATAATTTACCATTTCAAAACAAAAATTACTTCCGCTACAGGTTCGAGCCGTGTTTGAAAGTTTCGCCTTGTTTAAAAATCTTTCACACTGTATCATTCTGGCAAACGATGGAGCAAACAATCAGACAAAACTAGCGTGGAAATATATACATCCAAAGGTTACACGATCTCAGGTCGGCTTCCTCTGCATACATCGCTCTTAACCACTGAACGATTGGCCATTTCTTAGCCTTCAAACAATGCGTTACACTATTATATTTTTCTAACAGACAGCTGTTCGATCTTTCTGTCTCCATCAAAGGTACAAGGAAATCTTCTAGAATCTCTCTTCTTTTCTGGACCAAATTTCTAAATCAAGTCAGACAGCAAGATCCCTCTTATTCATATGGATTACATCCCACACAGGAAGGAATAAGTAGACAAGCTTACAAAACAAGCACTAAACAATAATTTTATTTCACATTATTCATCGCCTTAAGACCTTAGTCAAGCCTTCCTTAAGGAATCACTCAGTAAAAAACTCGGTGTATGGAAGAGGAGCAAATACTTCCTTCTTTTTCTCACCATGATGGATCACAGGACTACCATACCCTTATCAGATCCCGAAATGTTGATGTTCTAATCACCAGGCTCACAAGAAAATCCCCATCTTACACAAGTGCAAACTGATACAAAGCCCAAACTGCTCGTACTGTGGATTTGTCGACACGAACGATCACTTCCTTCTGGAATAGCCCTTATTTCAGAATGCTCGGGATGAGTTCTACAAATCCTTATCTCGACAGAACTCTGCATTTAGCGATGTCGCGAACTTGTCTTTCAATCTTCGGACTAAACTCAAATCCTTTCACAAATTCTTCCAAGCAACAAACTGCTTCTGACTTTTCACTGCAACTTTCTGCCATCTAACTAGTCTGAACCATAAGCCTCACTAATTGAAAAACGGAGCAATAAGCTAACGCAAAGAGCGCTAACGCTACAAAACATACAATGAACCGCATTTAAGCTTGACTATTTCATTTCAACCATCGAGAAGTAATATGGTTTATAAGTTGATATTTATAATGAAACAATACGTTAAAAAAATATTGTATTTGTATGTAGGTCAAGTATTTTATTTATAAAATGACTTATTGTACAAAACAATTTCGTTATCAAAAGTGATCGATACAAATGTGGTTTCAGTCACTAAGTTTGCACAGTGCTGCTACTCCTCGATTAATCCAATGGGTTTCTTCTTTGTCAGATGGTAGATCAATCATCATGACAAAGTTGGTGGAATGTCCGGTGGTGCTAAGAATGCCTCTTCTGGCACTTGTCTTGTAGACAGGGCAGCTATAAGTTGGAGCTGGCTTGATGTCAGATTTTTTAACTGGTATGAGCCATATCTAACAAAAAAGTTAAGTGATTGGATAATTCAAACGTAAATGAGAAAAAAACGTTTAGCACGCATAATACACACTTTTTCAAAGGATGCAAGGCCAAGATGCATACAAATAGGCATCACACTTCTCCAAATAAAAACAGTTATAGACACAAATTGTTTTTATAGAGTATAGGCTGACGTAGTTCCATGCAGTCATTTTAAGTGTTGCGATTACAAAAGATTGAATTCACGTTAGGTAACTTTAAAAATTAAATTATGAAAAAAAATTATGTTGCAAGAAACCAAAAAGGGTACCACAGGCAGAGTGTCGTATAAACCTTTAGGATATGATTCATTGAGTAGCATCCTTTCTCGGTCCCAGCGTGCTCTTTCCACAAACAGGCCCTAAAAATACACCATAATTTTCATTATTGAAGATTACATTCACCCGCCGACCGGCCTGTGTAGGGGGCAGGGAACTGTCCTTGCATCAAAAAGGTCCTGGGTTTGAATCCCGGGCAAGGCATGGATGTTCTTTCCTCCTTCTCTGTCCTTACTGAGGGAGCAATGTTGGCCCACCTAATGTGGTGTCACTGCAAGAGTGACCAATAAATCTGCCCTGTAAATGCCTGTATGACCTAGGTCATTCTCCAGGTGGGCATCGGGAAAAAAAAAGATTACATTCATCCAAAGATTTCAACTAGTTTTACGCTAAATAAACAGTTAATATTTTCATAAACTGTTAAGATGATACTTATAAAAGAAATTTTCGCAAACGCCCCTTTAGGAGTAGAAGAAAAAAAGAAGTGCTAGCCTAGGCAGGCATGCTCCAAGTACGTATACTTACTTATAAGAGAATGCCATATTCAGAAGACGTCAGTGTGATCTTAGACTGATAGAGTCAGAAATGCTCGTTTTTTGTATCACGTATGATATCTAAGGCAGTAAAGTGAGAACAGCGTTATCACATGTATGTGATCCCGGTCCTGAAGAGTTTAAAGAGAAGATATTTTTATATTTAAAGAACTGAGCCGTCAGATAAATAATTTAAGCAACTTCGGCGTAATTTCTTGGCTTGGGAAAATATTATACTTAACATAAATACTGCCACCATAGCAATAAAGAAACTTCTTTGACGGTCACTGCGCGCACATTTTAAAATTAAATTAATTATTCCAATTTGTTATCGTTTAAATAACAATGATATTAGATCCCTGCAAGTTACGTCAGGGTGTGTATCAATCCTGATTGGCTGTTGAAATGTGGAATTTGCTTAAGTCAAACATAGTTCTTTCCATTCTATTTTGAATAACCCTAGCTCGTCAAATAAAAATTATTGCAAGGGACACATAATGTATTCTTTCACAAAGAAAGATTTCGTTTACTTAACACAAAAACAGGCACGAAGCCTCATAGAATATAAACATACTAATTATGAAATGAAGTTGCAAGATACACAAAACAGAGTAACTACATAGTCGTTTTCGTTTTCAAAAACTCTTTCAGTTCAAAAATTTTAATTTTTGTGGTTTTTCAATAACAACATGAAGTTTTTCTTCACACTTTGCTTATTTACAAAGCCACTTAACCATTAGCACGAAACACTTCCCAGATGAGATTTTCTCTAAACATTTTTCTCCACACTTTGCTTATTTGCAAAGCCACTTAACCAAAGCTTAGCACAAAACTCTTCCCAGATAGAGGTTTTTTCTAAACATTTTCTGCACACTTTGCTTATTTACAAAGCCGCTTTACCAAAGCTTAGCACAAAACTCTTCCCAGATAGAGAGTTTTTCTAAACATTTTCTGCACACTTTGCTTATTTACAAAGCCACTTAACCATTAGCACGAAACACTTTCCAGATGAGATTTTCTCTAAACATTTTTCTCCACACTTTGCTTATTTGCAAAGCCACTTAACCAAAGCTTAGCACAAAACTCTTCCCAGATAGAGGTTTTTTCTAAACATTTTCTGCACACTTTGCTTATTTACAAAGCCGCTTTACCAAAGCTTAGCACAAAACTCTTCCCAGATAGAGAGTTTTTCTAAACATTTTCTGCACACTTTGCTTATTTACAAAGCCACTTAACCATTAGCACGAAACACTTCCCAGATGAGATTTTCTCTAAACATTTTTCTCCACACTTTGCTTATTTGCAAAGCCACTTAACCAAAGCTTAGCACAAAACTCTTCCCAGATAGAGGTTTTTTCTAAACATTTTCTGCACACTTTGCTTATTTACAAAGCCGCTTTACCAAAGCTTAGCACAAAACTCTTCCCAGATAAAGAGTTTTTCTAAACATTTTCTGCACACTTTGCTTATTTACAAAGCCACTTAACCATTAGCACGAAACACTTCCCAGATGAGATTTTCTCTAAACATTTTTCTCCACACTTTGCTTATTTGCAAAGCCACTTAACCAAAGCTTAGCACAAAACTCTTCCCAGATAGAGGTTTTTTCTAAACATTTTCTGCACACTTTGCTTATTTACAAAGCCGCTTTACCAAAGCTTAGCACAAAACTCTTCCCAGATAGAGGTTTTTTCTAAACATTTTCTGCACACTTTGCTTATTTACAAAGCCGCTTTACCAAAGCTTAGCACAAAACTCTTCCCAGATAGAGAGTTTTTCTAAACATTTTCTGCACACTTTGCTTATTTACAAAGCCACTTAACCTTTAGCACGAAACACTTCCCAGATGAGATTTTCTCTAAACATTTTTCTCCACACTTTGCTTATTTGCAAAGCCACTTAACCAAAGCTTAGCACAAAACTCTTCCCAGATAGAGAGTTTTTCTAAACATTTTCTGCACACTTTGCTTATTTACAAAGCCGCTTTACCAAAGCTTAGCACAAAACTCTTCCCAGATAGAGAGTTTTTCTAAACATTTTCTGCACACTTTGCTTATTTACAAAGCTGCTTTACCAAAGCTTAGCACAAAACTCTTCCCAGATAGAGGTTTTTTCTAAACATTTTCTGCACACTTTGCTTATTTACAAAGCCGCTTTACCAAAGCTTAGCACAAAACTCTTCCCAGATAGAGAGTTTTTCTAAACATTTTCTGCACACTTTGCTTATTTACAAAGCCACTTAACCATTAGCACGAAACACTTCCCAGATGAGATTTTCTCTAAACATTTTTCTCCACACTTTGCTTATTTGCAAAGCCACTTAACCAAAGCTTAGCACAAAACTCTTCCCAGATAGAGGTTTTTTCTAAACATTTTCTGCACACTTTGCTTATTTACAAAGCCGCTTTACCAAAGCTTAGCACAAAACTCTTCCCAGATAGAGAGTTTTTCTAAACATTTTCTGCACACTTTGCTTATTTACAAAGCCACTTAACCATTAGCACGAAACACTTCCCAGATGAGATTTTCTCTAAACATTTTTCTCCACACTTTGCTTATTTGCAAAGCCACTTAACCAAAGCTTAGCACAAAACTCTTCCCAGATAGAGGTTTTTTCTAAACATTTTCTGCACACTTTGCTTATTTACAAAGCCGCTTTACCAAAGCTTAGCACAAAACTCTTCCCAGATAGAGAGTTTTTCTAAACATTTTCTGCACACTTTGCTTATTTACAAAGCCACTTAACCATTAGCACGAAACACTTCCCAGATGAGATTTTCTCTAAACATTTTTCTCCACACTTTGCTTATTTGCAAAGCCACTTAACCAAAGCTTAGCACAAAACTCTTCCCAGATAGAGGTTTTTTCTAAACATTTTCTGCACACTTTGCTTATTTACAAAGCCGCTTTACCAAAGCTTAGCACAAAACTCTTCCCAGATAGAGAGTTTTTCTAAACATTTTCTGCACACTTTGCTTATTTACAAAGCCACTTAACCATTAGCACGAAACACTTCCCAGATGAGATTTTCTCTAAACATTTTTCTCCACACTTTGCTTATTTGCAAAGCCACTTAACCAAAGCTTAGCACAAAACTCTTCCCAGATAGAGGTTTTTTCTAAACATTTTCTGCACACTTTGCTTATTTACAAAGCCGCTTTACCAAAGCTTAGCACAAAACTCTTCCCAGATAGAGAGTTTTTCTAAACATTTTCTGCACACTTTGCTTATTTACAAAGCCACTTAACCATTAGCACGAAACACTTCCCAGATGAGATTTTCTCTAAACATTTTTCTCCACACTTTGCTTATTTGCAAAGCCAATTAACCAAAGCTTAGCACAAAACTCTTCCCAGATAGAGGTTTTTTCTAAACATTTTCTGCACACTTTGCTTATTTACAAAGCCGCTTTACCAAAGCTTAGCACAAAACTCTTCCCAGATAGAGAGTTTTTCTAAACATTTTCTGCACACTTTGCTTATTTACAAAGCCACTTAACCATTAGCACGAAACACTTCCCAGATGAGATTTTCTCTAAACATTTTTCTCCACACTTTGCTTATTTGCAAAGCCACTTAACCAAAGCTTAGCACAAAACTCTTCCCAGATAGAGGTTTTTTCTAAACATTTTCTGCACACTTTGCTTATTTACAAAGCCGCTTTACCAAAGCTTAGCACAAAACTCTTCCCAGATAGAGAGTTTTTCTAAACATTTTCTGCACACTTTGCTTATTTACAAAGCCACTTAACCATTAGCACGAAACACTTCCCAGATGAGATTTTCTCTAAACATTTTTCTCCACACTTTGCTTATTTGCAAAGCCACTTAACCAAAGCTTAGCACAAAACTCTTCCCAGATAGAGGTTTTTTCTAAACATTTTCTGCACACTTTGCTTATTTACAAAGCCACTTTACCAAAGCTTAGCACAAAACTCTTCCCAGATAGAGAGTTTTTCTAAACATTTTCTGCACACTTTGCTTATTTACAAAGCCACTTAACCATTAGCACGAAACACTTCCCAGATGAGATTTTCTCTAAACATTTTTCTCCACACTTTGCTTATTTGCAAAGCCACTTAACCAAAGCTTAGCACAAAACTCTTCCCAGATAGAGGTTTTTTCTAAACATTTTCTGCACACTTTGCTTATTTACAAAGCCGCTTTACCAAAGCTTAGCACAAAACTCTTCCCAGATAGAGAGTTTTTCTAAACATTTTCTGCACACTTTGCTTATTTACAAAGCCACTTAACCATTAGCACGAAACACTTCCCAGATGAGATTTTCTCTAAACATTTTTCTCCACACTTTGCTTATTTGCAAAGCCACTTAACCAAAGCTTAGCACAAAACTCTTCCCAGATAGAGGTTTTTTCTAAACATTTTCTGCACACTTTGCTTATTTACAAAGCCGCTTTACCAAAGCTTAGCACAAAACTCTTCCCAGATAGAGAGTTTTTCTAAACATTTTCTGCACACTTTGCTTATTTACAAAGCCACTTAACCATTAGCACGAAACACTTCCCAGATGAGATTTTCTCTAAACATTTTTCTCCACAATTTGCTTATTTGCAAAGCCACTTAACCAAAGCTTAGCACAAAACTCTTCCCAGATAGAGGTTTTTTCTAAACATTTTCTGCACACTTTGCTTATTTACAAAGCCGCTTTACCAAAGCTTAGCACAAAACTCTTCCCAGATAGAGAGTTTTTCTAAACATTTTCTGCACACTTTGCTTATTTACAAAGCCGCTTTACCAAAGCTTAGCACAAAACTCTTCCCAGATAGAGAGTTTTTCTAAACATTTTCTGCACACTTTGCTTATTTACAAAGCCACTTAACCATTAGCACGAAACACTTCCCAGATGAGATTTTCTCTAAACATTTTTCTCCACAATTTGCTTATTTGCAAAGCCACTTAACCAAAGCTTAGCACAAAACTCTTCCCAGATAGAGGTTTTTTCTAAACATTTTCTGCACACTTTGCTTATTTACAAAGCCGCTTTACCAAAGCTTAGCACAAAACTCTTCCCAGATAGAGAGTTTTTCTAAACATTTTCTGCACACTTTGCTTATTTACAAAGCCGCTTTACCAAAGCTTAGCACAAAACTCTTCCCAGATAGAGAGTTTTTCTAAACATTTTCTGCACACTTTGCTTATTTACAAAGCCACTTAACCATTAGCACGAAACACTTCCCAGATGAGATTTTCTCTAAACATTTTTCTCCACACTTTGCTTATTTGCAAAGCCACTTAACCAAAGCTTAGCACAAAACTCTTCCCAGATAGAGGTTTTTTCTAAACATTTTCTGCACACTTTGCTTATTTACAAAGCCGCTTTACCAAAGCTTAGCACAAAACTCTTCCCAGATAGAGAGTTTTTCTAAACATTTTCTGCACACTTTGCTTATTTACAAAGCCGCTTTACCAAAGCTTAGCACAAAACTCTTCCCAGATAGAGAGTTTTTCTAAACATTTTCTGCACACTTTGCTTATTTACAAAGCCGCTTTACCAAAGCTTAGCACAAAACTCTTCCCAGATAGAGGTTTTTTCTAAACATTTTCTGCACACTTTGCTTATTTACAAAGTCACTTAACAAAAGCTTAGTACAAAACTCTTCCAGATAGAGGTTGTTTTTAAAAAACATTTTCTTATATGCTGTCCGGCAGTGTATCTAGACATGATGATTTATCTAATAGTATTAAACACAAATATCAATTGATTATAGAGAAAAAAATCTATTGCTATGATGTTAAAAAAATATAAAGTAATTATTTGATCACCCTTTATTAATCGTTTTAAATGTGACCTATCAGTATTTAATTATTTTGTAAGATTGGAAAGTGTTTGCTATTGTTTAAATATACTCATAATATCACATGAAAATGTAAAAAAAATTTTTTTAAATATTCGAATAGTAAAACAAATCAGGCTCCATCTTCAGGTTTTACTTCAGAATCGGATTCAAAGTTCTGCATTTCAGACTGATAGCTCAAGAAATCAATTGGAATATGATATTTTCGTGCATAGTTTTGAGATATGCCAAAAATAGTCAATTTGAGAAAGGAGTAAGTGTCAAAAATAACACACAAATGTATTTCGCAAAAAAAAAAAAATTCAGAATATATGAACATGCATAGTATTGTGACAAATGTACAATGCGCAAAAAAACTGACAATTCTGAATAACTTTTGATCCAATGATCGGATCTTTACGCTCTAGGACGCAATCTTCATGATTTATATGCTAATTAATTAGTGCTGACGATATTGTAAGTTAAGAAATCAGACACAAAAACGCACTTCTTCTGCATAAACATGCCTTTTTCCAATAGATTCGGATTTCTGACCCCCCAAATATAGGGGGTAGCCGCAATCTGGGAAATATGGTCCTCGTATAGTATGGTCAGGAGAACGCTCCAAAGTTTGGACCCCTTTATTTTAATTTTACATTTTGCTTATTTCGCCATATCTGGGGAACATTGTAAGCGAATTGAAAAAAATTTGCACACAATTATAAAATTCGTTTATACAAAGATAATTTCATGCAAAAAATAAATTTTAATAGATATTTCGTATTTATTATTATTTTATTTAATAATAATCAAAAAAATTTCGAAATACATGACATAAAATTTTTTATGTCATTTTAAATTATGTAATTTTAGATGGCAAAGTAAGCGATATCGGTTGAATAGTTCCTGAAAAATCAAATTTTAAATCTTTTTTTAAGATTCGATTTCTCACAGGAACTACTCAACCGATTTCGCTCAATTACATGCCTTAAAATGACGTACAAAATTATAAACTTTACATTTCAAAAATTTTCGACTATTATCAATTAAAATAATGATAAATACTAAATATCTATTAAAATTTATTTTTGCATGAAATTATCTTTGGCTAAACGAATTTTATAAGTGCGTGCAAAATTTTTTCAATTAGCTTAAAAAGTTCTCGATATATGGCGAAATAAGCAAGAAAAAAAATTTACATTAAGGCATCCAAAATTTGGATTACTCTTTTTACCAAACTCTGGGAATTATATTTCCCGGATTATTGCGGATACCCCCTATATTTTGAGGGTCAGAAATCCGAATCCGTCGAAAAAAAAATTATGTTTATTCAGAGAAAATACGTTTTTGAGTCTGATTTTTTAACTTAAAATATCGCCTGCACAAATTAATTAGTATATTAGAGTTCACCCCCTTGAAGCATTTAAGATTCAGTTCTAAAACGTAAAGATCCGATCATTAGATCAAAAGTTATTCAGGGTGGTCCATTTTTTTCGCACTGTACGTAATCTTTTAATCTTTTATGAAAAACTTAAAAGCAGAAAGAACAAAGTTTAATGTACTTCCAAAATATTTAATAGAAACATATCCAAGAACTTGATTTCTAGGGTATAAGGTCGTATTGTATTTTTTAGATTTTTACGATGGATAACTAAAAGCTTTGAAAACAATATTATATTTATTACAGCTTAAGGTTTATAATGAAGATATTTATTTACATCTATCTATAATTATGTAAGGAAAAAGTGTGAGTGTGTGTGTCTGTCTGTGCGTCTATCACAACATTACAAGCGTTCGAATTCTGAATTTTTTGTCAACGGATGCTAGGGAAAATTTTAGCTCCGGATTAAAAAAATCATACCAAAATTTCAATAGAGGCCTTAATAATGACGTCATGTATCTTAACAGCCCGCTGTAAGGAATGAATGCATGCTTTTTCCCATTGAGAAAAATGATAATGATAACTTTAAAATATTTTTTAACGTGTTGCTGTCAATAATACTTTCTTGAGAATGCTTATAGATTCTTGATAAGAAAATCCTGTATCAATAACAACGATAATAGTAGTACTAATAAAAGCAAAGTGAAAGTATCTTCAAATGTTCACAAAAATCCCTACCAAAATTAATTTTCACTTTTTTGTAGCTCGATTATTAAAAAAATGAGATTTGTATTGTACTCACTAAATTGTTTCCTTATTACAAAAAGGATTTTTATACCTCATACTTCATTTTTTTTGTAGCGAAAAAAAACAATAAATAAAAAAAATAATCAATAATTTTTCTAAATCAATTGGTAAAGATATCCAGCTCAAAAACTAAATTATATAATACAAAAATACCTTTAGTCCATTTCTTTTTCTTTCTAGTACATAGCTTATTTCTTTTATGTCAAAATACATATATGTCATTAATTAATTAAACATAATTGGCTTAATTAAGCCCCATTGGCACCGATTTTAATGTTTCTCCTAAACAAATTAGTACCCCTTTCCCATTAATTGTTGCCTTTGAATACATAAATATTTGCTTTTCTATTCCATTTCCGTTGGTTTTAAATAAGTAATGTTTTTAGAAACACGTTTAAAAGAATTAATAAAAAAATAAAATCGCGTGGTATCAGACTGTGGGGGGGGGGCGGAGTTATCGGCCATGCCAACCGTCATCTATCAAAAGGTACCTCCGGAGTTAGAATGGCTTATATATGCGGTGAAAGGATGTTTAATTTTCATAGTGGTAGTTACGCCACAACACCAGAATTTTATCATGGTTAGAATTCGATGAACAGATACCACTAATTGCTGTGACAGATCGGGAGAGCTGGAATTAAGGTTAACGGAATTTTGAGTGCTGATTGTGAGAGATTCACTGTAGTAGTCGCTCCTGTGTTGCCATTAGCAGTCGAGTGTATGTAGGCGCAGACGATGTGTTTAATCGAGACTGAGTAGCAACAGCATGTGGAGGTGGATAATTCTGTCACAAATAGCATGCCAACTTGTTCAATGTGGACTATCCATCGAAGTAGGCGTTACTAGATTGAAGTGGGCGCTACTGCGTGATCAAATCACGTCCGAAGGTCACCAATGAAGGTCACCAAATCTTATTTTTAAAATATTTTTATTGAAAATAAAATAATATTATTTGTAAAATAATTTTAAAAGAGTAAGTCTTGAAAAAAAAGCCAATTTCTAAAATGAAATAAGATTTACGTTAAAAAAATGTAAGATTGCATTGGCCCGGGCCGGCCGCGTGGCAGACGAGCATTCTACTACTGAACCACCGATGCTTAAAAGTTAACTAAACCAAATCATTTAAAAACCTAGAATTAGGTTTTTAATTATTAAAGTTAAACGGAAAAAAAATTACTACTAAAGATAGAGAAAAATAGAAAACACTTTCTGCAGCTAACGAAATTTCAAGAAAATACCCCGTCAAAGTTACTTTAGTAGCTTGGTGTATAACTATTTAAGGTCAAGGAAGTCATTTTGACTGCTTTTTAATTTCAGTTAGAAAAACAATAATGTATATAATGACACAATTTCTTAGAATTTTGTGACATTCTGTACAACATATAATTTTTTTATTCTTAATATTTACTAATAACTTGTTATATAGTAATAATATAATAATTACTAAATAATAATATAATAATTACTAAAAATTAATTTTAAACAAATTTCTTTACACATTAGTTATTCTTTCACAATCAAGTCATTTTGACTGCTTATAGGCATTATAGGTATATACTAAGTTTCAGTCTTTCTAGTGTTAATAACTAACTTTAATAATAATAATGAAAAACGAAATAAAAAGTTTCATGAAATCATTTAAGTGTATATTTAAATAATTTTGGATATATAATGGAGACGAATTATGTTTTCTTACGAAATCGACTTTTATTATAATAAAAATCTATTATTTTGCTTCTTTTTTTTTTAAATTTTATATTAAAAATTCATATTTATTTTTAAGTTTTTTCTTCATTAATTTAAGTTTTAATAATGAATAAAACAAAAATAATTATAAATAAATAGTAATAATAAACATAACATATCATGTATATTAAAAAAAATATATATATATTTTTTTTATTGTCCAAAGAAAGTATACAACACAAACTCTCAAACTAACCGAATCGAACTTATTTTTATTGGGGACAAAATTTATCCTAGCAATTAGTTAGTCAATATGGTACTGTAATGAAACCCAACCCCTGAACCCAAAAATTAATTAAATTATAAAACATTTATTTACTTAAGTAAATACTTAATTTATTTACTTAAGTATTGCTTAAGTAGGCTTTATGTATTGCTGCAGTAGTTTAATATTTATTATGCGTCATCATTATTATGCTAATTATAAAAACACTAAATTAAGTGCAGTAAAAAAAAAATTAAATAGGAATTAGTTAAGGAAAATAAAATCAGGATTTTTAGTGTTTTCTTTAATATTTTATAATTAAATTTTAACTTTGTTAAAAACGTAATTTTTTTTGTCGTCAAAAATCGCTGATTTTGTAGCTTTGATTAATTATAAACTATATTTTTTGGAAATGAAGGGGGGGGGAATATTTTTATTAAAATTTTGTCTTGAATTAATTTTTTCCCTGATGGCCTTTCTCTGTCTCTGAAATTTTTTTAAAGGGCATCTTCCTTAGATATACATATTTTAACCATTGCAAATACTTTTTGTTCTTTAAAGTAACGGTAGGAAGGTAATTTATTTACGTCACTCTAGAGCTGCACATTTGGCTATTGGCAACGGTCTGGGAAACATCCCTGAGGATGATCCGAAGAGATGCCATCACATTTGTGAGACCACTTCCTCAATTTGGACATAGATCTGAAGAGGAAAGAAATTTTCTCCAGCTTTCTGTACCCAGAGTACTGCTCTGCAACCACGACCACAGGACTTTCGATTCTTTAAATTTTACGAGCACATATCGCATGCACTCGATAGGTCTTAGCGGAGTCGAGGATCGAACCGCGGCCCCTTCGGATCGAAGTCCGACTCTCTATCCATTGGGTTACCACGGCCTCTTTGTTCTTCACACTCAATATTTTTGTGTTTCACCGGTAGTGATAAAAAAAAGGAATAAATAAATAAAAGTAAATTCTTATCGTAGAAGCAACCACAACAAATATATTAAATAAATAATCCCAAGAAACTGAAGCGGTAAAATATTACCTGATTAAAAACTTCATTCCTTTCAAAAATAATTAGGGCTGTGGTAGCCCAGTCTCGAACACCTTTCCGGGGATGCCGGGGTTCGATCCTCAACTCCGCTAAAGACTACCGTGTGCATGCGATGCACAGTCCGCAAAAAAAAAAAAAAAAAAAAAAAAAACGAATCACCCTTAATAACTTTCGTTCTAATGATCAGATTTTCACGATCTAAGTGTCAATCTTAATGGTTCCTGGGGGTGACCTCAAATATGCTAATTAATTAGTGCTAACTATTAATTAAGTCACGGAATCAGACACAAAAACGCACTTTCTCTGAATAAACATATTTTTTTTTTTACATATTTGGATTTTTAACCTTCAAAATATAGGGGTAGCCGCAATCTGGGAGATATGGTCTCCATAGTTTGGTCAGGAGAGTGATCCAAAGTTCATACCCCTTAATGTTAATTTCACTTTTTACGTTTTTAGTCATATTTTTAAAACTAATAAAGCAATTCACAGAAAATTGCACCCACACATAAAACTCATTTACCCAAAGATAATTTCATGAAAATTTTATTTTTAATAATTATTAATTACTTTTTATTACTTAATTAAATTGAGGATGAAAAAATTTTGAATTATAAGGTATGAATTTTTTTATACCATATTAATCTACATGCTTATGTAATGCGATTATTTTTTAGTTTTTTCTCTCAATAACTGATACAATTACAATTCGCGATCGCAACGAACTATAGGGGGCGTTGTTGTATGAGCCGAATACCTGCGATTTCCATATGACCAGTCATTCAGTTACTCTGGAGACGTCTTTAATGTAACGTGTAACATTGTAACGTTCCTTCTTTATTGTGGCTTATTATATTTAAAAAAGAAAAATGTTTGATATCTTTTCTTATGCAACCGGAAACAAAATGGTATCTCTTTTTTTTTAGAGAAGGAACATCCAAAACACATCGGAAAAATATTTGCAAGCAAACAGAAAAAAATATGTATCTTATAAAACCTAATGCCTAAGAAATAGTTTTACTAAATTTAATGATATAACATGAAAGGCCCATTTAAACTGTACATTCCATAGCTTTAAGAATCATATTACTTCAAGAATTAAAATGAACAAAAAGTAGGACATAAAGTCTCATAATTTTATGTAATTTAATTTTGTAAACATAGTTTTTTGACAACAATTTATATCAAAAAATTAAGTTTCAATAAAAATCATTATTTAGAAGCTAAAAAACGTAAAATAAAGAATGCTAGCGAAATAAATAAAAAAAAAAACAAAAAAAAAAAAAGAAAAACAACTCTTTTTAGAAGCCATTTTTTAGTGCTATGAAAATACGTCTTTGGGATTTGCCAAAAACAAAACAAGATGCAATTTTTTTTTATCAGGAGCAAAATATTTTACCGAAAAAACGAAAATTTACCAATTCCCATCACATGAAACTTTATCTTAGTAAACGTACATTTTGGAAATGATCTTTCACTTGAAATCTTATTTATTAGAGTTCATACATAACCCGACTGGCGGTGGCACTTTTTTCATATGGCGGCATAAGGCGAAAGAAAATTGAGATTGTTTTGAATCTATGTTAAACTCTATATCGGCCCATTTTCCACCGAAATCCCATTGACTACTTTGATTTTAAATAAAGTGTTTTATTTTATGATTTGTCGTAAAAATTTTAGGTGTAGATTGGCGGCACTTAAAAACCGCCAAATCTGTAGCGGCGGTGGCGTTAATACATAAATACCGAATTTTTATTACATACTTTTCAGAATCATATTACTTCAAACATTAGAATATGCAAGAAGTATACATAAACACATTATGTTATACCATTTAATTTTTCAAAAAAAGTATTTTGACAACAATTTTTATCAAAAAATTATAAACTAAGAAACGTAAAATAAGGAATTCGTAGGATAAAAAAACGATTTTAAATATTCCTCATATTGAAATAAAAAGTTTCATATTGTTTTTTTATTCTTATAGTTCTTAATTAGACGTAAAAAACCATTCTGTAGAGAACGATCATCAAATAAGAAAAAAAATTATTTACAAGCAAATTTTTTATTATAAAAATCATAACACTCACCTGATTTATAAATCCGGAGAGTTCCAAATCATATGTTCTTCGTTTGAAATTTTTATTTTCAAATATATGCAGATTATCCCTTTGTTACTTTTAGATAACATACCACACAGCAATATTTTCTAATTGTAAGATCTCGATATGAATTTGAATATGTAGCTTAAAAACAGAACAGCTGAATTCTAGTTGAAATTATTCTATCAAAACTAAAAAATACTTACCAAGAAAACGATAACAAATTTATTAATAATCAGCACAAATGAAACTATTTCAAGGAGTTCCGATGATTCTTTATTGGTGTTTTCCGAATAATATAGATACAGAAATATATACTATTCTATAAAGATGAATATTCAATAACTATTATACAGTTCTGTCAGGGACTACAATAGGGGATATTATGTCTATGGTTCTGTGTACGTTTTGAATTTACATTTATTTATTGGAATGACGAAAGCAATGTTGACTTCACTTTAATTTGTAATGAAATGAAGACAGAAAAAATTATTTTACAGTAATACACACATCTGAAGCAGCAAGTGATCATGAAATAGGAAGTTATGTTGTTGGTAATAGAAAGGTAAAAATTATTTGAAAATTGTTCTTCAAATGCTTGGCGTGTTTTGCTTCAAAGTTTGGCATGTTCTGGTTAGTTTTTTCAAGTTCTCATACCTTTTCCTTAGAGAAATTTTGCTTCTTATTTGCTAAGAAAATGGCGTCCGTCATTGCCAATGACTATGCTGGAACTAATGACCGATATTTTCAGGCTCTCGCCAGAGGGCGTACTCGACGGTTGCGATCGCGAATTGTTTTTCTGTAAATATTTTTGCATCCCTAATTTAATGTTATTTTCCTGTACCGCTATTATTACGCTTTTAATTCAAGAGTTTAAAACTAAGATAATTGTTTTTTTTATTATTATTATTGCAATGTAATTCTGCGCTACATTTTAAAATAAAGTTATGTAGATAGGTGGTTGTAAGCAATGCTAATAAAGTTAGTCTTAAAGAAACAATATGATTTCACTAAAAATTAATTTCTACCCCTTCCTATTTTCATTTCCACCTTACGAAGTTTCACTTTTTCCGCGCGGAGGGACTCCACGCACTATTTTATTTATTTATTTTCTTTTTTCGAAAAAAAAAAATTAAAAAAATTGCCCCATGCGATGCAGTTGAAATGTACATCTACATGATACTAAGAAAATTGAAGAATTTAGTGCAAGATTTTTTTAAAGTGGCATTATTATAAAATTTAATAATCTCGAAGAAAGAGTTTCTTCTTTTAACTATTTCATTAGGTATTTAAATTTTGAAGATGTCTGTGGAACAGGGCACTAAGTGACTAACTAAATTTCTTTAATAACAGGATGAAATTTCTGGTGCATTTGATATGCATTTAAATAATAACTTTTTGAATTGCTCAATATACGCCGATAGTAGCATAAATTGATGTATTTTTTCTATTGTATTTTTGTTATTGATGTTTATTTTCTCATGGATTTTAAATATCCCAATAAACATCCTGAAAAATTTAAGTCAATAATTCTGTAAAATTTTATTAGTTATTGCTATTGATTTCTCCATGGTTTTTAAATCTGATATTTTTTTAAACTATACAACAGCCTGATCTAGAAACAAAACACTCATTTGATGTGACCGATTCCTGTGAATTTGTTATCGATCCTTTTATTTTCCCCGCCAAGTACTACTGTGGATTTAATGATTTGCAAACACAGCGCTTTTGTTACTTTAAATTGGTAGCATACATGTTTATTATTATGAAAAGTATCTTGCAGAAAGATATTAGTGCTAGAGAGTTTTGTCGCAGATAGCTCGAAAAAATTCTGCCTCAAGGATTCAGAGTATATCAGTTTTGGATATACCTATCATTTCAATTAATGTTATTATAGTGCTTTTTTAAATTTATTGTTGTGTTTTTGTCAGACAAAATAGTAACTTCGGTAAGTCATGACAACTTCTTGGAATTATTGATAGAAAGTCAGGGATTTGAAAATCTAAAATGTAGCAGATACCCTGTACATATCAAAATGAAAAGCAATCCATAGCTAAATATGTCCCAACTTTGCAACATATTTTAACTTATGTGATTCTTAAGTCAAATATGACTGTGTTAAGTGTTTTGATGGCATATGTATTTCTCCGCACACAATTTTTACATAGAATTCATGATAATTGGATTCGTAAACATACAATCTGATTTTGCAATGTTATATATATTTATGTGCAGGCCATTGCTTTAGAAGCTTGTCATATACAAAGTAAAGAACTCATGAAAGAACTCTTTTAGTGAATTAAGTGACTGAAATAATAAATATATTATAAAAATAAAAAATTTAGATAATTCCTTCCTTCAGCAATCCCATGCCTGTTTTACTTGTATGGTCTTAATTGATGATTAAATATGAGATACATTTTGTAATGGTTATTAAAACATTATATATATATATTTTTTCAGATACGTTATTTTGAAACCATCTGTAAAGGCAAAAGTATCTATGCTCTTTTACTTCAGCACCATCTTGGAATTGGCGATGACGTATTGTAAATTAGAATGAAAGGGGAAACAGTGTTTTGAAAGCCTCTCAACAGTTACAGACATCATCTTGGGTAATTTTATTTTAAAATTTGTAATAAGACTTTACTTTTTCATGAGTAGCACTTTTTATCTTTTTTTTTTACATCTTGCACTAAAATAGATTAGTTATTCCTTAAATTAATTACCCTGGTCCTACCTGTTTTATTTTGCTTAGTTTGTATTCTAAACTCTAATACTTTTATAGCATTGTATGTTTCAAAGTTCAAAAGTTAGTGTTTTAAATTATTGATACTTTTATTATTTTCTTTTCTTAGTTTTAAAGTTTATTTTAAATAAATTGCTGCATTAATTAATATTAGTTAACGAAATTACTTTATTTCTTGGTGTGTGTTAAATTCCAACACATTTGAAATTACATTTTTAAAAATCTTTTGATTCTTGAGATTGATTGATAGCATTAAATGTGTACAGATTAAAGTACACATTTAATGCTGTCTTAATATAGACTTGCATAGCTGTAGAAAGTAATTAATAAACATGAATTTTTTTCAAAGAAAAAAAAATGCAAAAAATGTTAATTAAAATTCTACCTTTTGATTGAAAAAGCATGGAATTAAAATCTACATTATATTATATTGGTGGAAAATGCATATTTCTAAAGCTTGAGGTTATATTAAAAAGAAATTACCCTAATATGTTAAAAATAGAAGGAAAAGAAAAAGGAGACTGATGAATGCAGATGTTTTTTTCCTGATATAGTGTCATTCTTCCCTTTCAAAGTCTATTTGAAGCAGTAGAGCTATTGACTGGTAACTGATATTTTTTTCTCAAAATGTTTTTATAGTATCTTTGACATTATCAGATTTTCTGTAAAGAAATTTTGTGAAAAAAAAAATTCCAATGAGTACATAGATTTAAAAAAAATTTTTTTTTAGCTTAACTTATCTATTTTGATATGATTAAAAATGAATATTTTAATATAAAAATATATAGATTAAATATTTATTTATTGAATGAATGACTACATTTGTAAACACGTTATTTGTAAACTACATTTGTAAAAACGCATTTATTTTGCCATATTAAAAATCAAGAGAAAATAATCTCAATTTTAAATTAAAATTATGTTTTGCTAATTGAAACTTTGTTTTAATAGTTAAAGAACAAGGATATGTGTCCAAGCCAAATTTATTACCACTTAGCACTACCTTTACAAAATACTTTTTCTTAAAATTTTGTTTTTATGTCACGGAAGAAATGATAAATCCATATTTTTTAATATAATATTTAATTTTCACAAATTATGTCTAAATTTTCACAAAATAAGTACCTCCCAGGAAGACCTAGACAGACCCCTGAACTATTCTTTAAATTCTCTATTTCATCTAGTCTTTAAATTTCAATTATGCATTTGTTTCAAAATGGTTGCTATGCATTCAAAGCTATGTATTATGATGAAAAATTATTTTAGTAAGTTAGAACTTCTAAAATATTGTTATAATATAGTTTTAGTATTAATTTAATTTTGATTAAACATTTATAATGTTTTTTAATAATAAATTAAAGTTCTTGCAAAGTATTTGAATTCAAATAAAAAAAATTTGATTTTTTAAAAAATAAAAAAAAAAATCACGAAACTGGTAGCTATGCATTTAGTTCTGAAAATGGCTTAAAAATTTTTAGCATTTTAATACGTGCATTATATAGCATGGAAATATGTTAAGGCATAGATAGGCTACACTAACTTACTTGTCAAAAGTGAAGAATGCTGGACTTTTAATATGCGATATTAAGTAAACAAAATAATGGCAGAACTAAAGAAGGCAAAATATTTTTCAGTGATTGTTGGTTTAACACCAAACATTTCCCATATAGATTAACTTATATTTGGTGTCCGATATATAAACAACGGATTTTCGGGGATCATTTTTTTTAATTTTATTCCAATTGAAAGGTCCATATCTGAATATTTGTTTGATACTGGTGTGTCTTTTCTTAATGACAAAGGCATAAATATAAGTTATTTTGTATTTGATTTTATAAACATCATTGTACAGCCAACTCAATTTTCTGGGTTTACCACTACTAATGTTCAACATATGAAGCGTAATAATTTTGAACCTAATCCAGAAGACAAGGGAACTCCTAGATCAAGTATTGGAAAAACTTTACCTTCATGAAGGACTTTCTGATGGAACTAACCTGCATTTGCATTACATGGAGAGGAAAACCATAAAAACTTCCAACTATAAGCCTGACAGCAAGAGGACTCAAACCCATTATCAATCTACCACTGAGGATATTTTTCATCAGCACTGTGGTAAGCGCAGGTTAAATGTGGAATTTATATTGACCAGCCGGGTTCCAATCCCAGCCGATACTGGGATTGGAACCCGGATCACCTCATCGAAAGGTGACCAAATAATTTTTTAAAATTATTCAAGGGAAAACTTTTTTTCCATCTATTATGTTATAAAATATAATATTTTCCATATGTTATGAACTTACTCGTAAAAGGCCCCCATATAAAAACAGGCCCAGTGCTCCTGAAAACAGATAATCAGCTGATTCTATACAATAGAATTATCAACCTAGGGATAAGCATAAATGCTGTTAGTAGTAATTGTGTTATGTCTAGTTTAGTTCATGTAATGTTTTCAATATAACTGTTATCTTTTATTTTGAAAATATTAAAATTAACCACAGTTCATGTCTTATTTTTTTTTTCAGCTGCTACCTTCAGACTGTTCAAAGAAGCTATTTGACTAGAAAAAGCTGAAAAATTTGGTGAAGTTCTTGCCACTGCCAACGACTGGGAAGGCAGGAAGACTAAGTTTGCCTCAACTGTCACAGTTTTGTTTTAGAAACAATTGATTGTATTGAAGAATACATTAAATTATAGAAATTAGTATATTATTCTTTACTGTTTAATAAAATTTATATTTCATTTACACATTTGACAACCGTTCAAGCCCTAATAGATATTTTGGCAACACTTTAATGGACAAAGGCCATAGGTAAATTAAATCGTAGCTTATTCTACCATGCTTACCCTTTTTTAAATCTGAAAAAGTTACTCCGGTTATTTTGTTATGATAATATCAGTGTAAATATTGCTTTTTTTTTTTTTTTTGTCTTTTTTTTTAAAAAAACCCAGTTTTCTTAAAATCGATCCTGATGCTTTGAAGATAAGGAATTTTGTGTTCCATACATACTATTTTAGTAAAATACAGATAATATAATACTAAAACTTCACAGCAAAAAAGTTTATCGTTTTAAATTAAACATATTGTAATTTTAATCTACATATCTACATTTTAATCTACACAAAAATTTTTTAAATGTTATAACATATATGCATGACTTTCCTGCGGGTAATTAGATAGCTTATAGGAAAACAATGAAAAAGAAAAGCCTATAAGCTACAAACTTTAGAATTCTGTATATTATTTTGGTAATTTAATTTTAAACAAGCTAGCACGGTTTTGTTATCAACTTTTCCCGGGTTACAAACAGGCATGAATATTTTCAAAAATAACGTAATTTTGGCGATAGTCGGCATTCCACAGCATTCATTTTCTGAATATCGTGTTGGCGATGTCGGTCGGCATTGTACAACATTTGTAAATGCTGAGAAATATCGACCGACATTCCGCAACGTCTCTTACAATATCGAACAATATCTTTTTTGCTATATTGAAAATACGTTATAAAAGGGGTCCATTTTTATATTGTACAATATTTCGCTACGATATTGTGCAATGTGCGAAGCTGAGTTTTTACGATATCGTATTGGAGATATGTGCTACTTGGGGTGTTGTGTTAAATTAAAATTTTCCAATAAGACTGACCTAATTTAAATATAATTGGATAAATTCTTTATTATTTTTGAAATATTTGTAAATTCTTTATCTTATTACTTTATTATATTATTATTATTTTTGTCCTTTCTATTGCAATACTGGACTAATTTTTTACAGAATAATATCAAATGCTTCGGATAAATCCCATTAATGTGAGAGGTTTTTTTCTCCATGTGACGCAAATGCTGGTTAGTTCAAACAAAAAGCCCTCCTAGATTACTAGTATGTTTCTAGCAGGCCATTTTTTATTTATTTCTGTCAGATGACGGACAAAAGAATGCTTTAGGGAAATAAAAATCATGTTTATTTATTAAAAATATTCCATAATTAAAGAGTATCATAAATTTGACTGCTAATATTTACTGATGGCTGAAATGCATGCCTAATGTACTACTTGTATCTGCTAAATTAGCCATCAATGTCTGCATTTGTTTTTCTAAATATTATTGAAATAATAATACTATTAGAAATAAACCTCTTTTTTTTTAAATCCGGGGATGAAGCGGAACTTTTAGCAAGCGACTGAAGCTAGACTTCTTTAGGATATCTGTAAAAGAAGATTATAATGTATCAGAAAGTATGTTTCACACATATTTTTTAATTAATGAAGAATCGAATTAACATGTCTTATATACTAGGGAAATGTAATTTTGTAGTGGTAGATACCCTACAGCAGTGTTCCCCATCCTTTTTATCACCGCGGACCTGTCAACGTTTGATAATTTTACTAAGGCCCACTGAGGGGGGGGGGGGGCGTTGATTGTTTTTTTATATTTTAGATTATTTTCATTTTATAATTTTAATTTAATTGTATTTAAACATACCATCAAAATAAAATACAGTTACACCAAAAAATAAAGTGATTTAACATTTTAACTTACTGGAACGTTACATCAATGAGAACCCTGAGCTTGTTTCTTTGCAATGAGATGGCTCCACCTGGGGTAATTGAAGACAATGACACCCGAAGTGTGTTGCTTATCTCCAGTTTATTCAGTTGCTTTGTTTTGGTTGCTCTAACTTTCTTTCTTTCCTTCCAGACGCGGATACGTACCTAGGTTAGTAAAACCTTTACCCGTATAATCCGCGTCTGGCCACTATTCCAGCCAACCTCGACCCTGTCCTTTATCAGTGGCAATTATTTAAAATTACAAAAGAATGGGGGGTTACAATTTTGTTTTTTACACATACAGAAACATTCATTTGAATATTGTTTAAACAATAATTTTTTTTTTTTTATGTATGTCATAGGAAGTGACAAAAAATGAATTTTGAAAAGTAAATTACACAGGCCTGCGATGAAAAAAATACAAAGGGTCTGATAGCTGAACTTAATGTATTTTTTGGTGCTGAAATGGAAAATAATAATGAAAAATTTCCATCACGTCACATTTTTCAGAAAAATTCAATTTTACTTGATTTTTTATGAACATTTACCATAAAAAAAATTTCGTTTTTGAATTTTTCCCCTTCTTGACTGACCAGCATTCTACGTTGGTTTAATCTACAAAAGTACCCCTCTATCACTACTTTCTGTCAGCGTCCCTCTCTCTGTCACAATCTCTTTCTACCAATAGTGTCGCGAGAATCCTTATCTAGATTCACTGACATCTCAGAAACACCAGCAAACGTAATAGAGGGAGTCATTTTAAAGTCTGCTTTTTTCTGTGCGTTTCGTGAAACATGGTTTCGAGTTCGAGATATTGTGAAAATTTCCCAGATGACTTTTGTTATTTATGCGGCGAATAAAGTGTTGTTAAAAATCGCATGAGGAGCATTACAGACTATGTAAGATAACTTTATCTCGCATATTTTGACATGAAACTCGGAGATCAGGCAAATCTCGGGCACCTCATAATAAAGTTTGTGTGCAGTGTCTCAATGATATACGCTTATGGCATCAAGAAAAGAAGACTGTTTCACGATTTGGAATTCCTATGACGTGGAGGGAGCCCCAAAACCACTTTGATGATAGTTATTTTTGTTCCTGACAAGTTCATGGGTATAACCGGAAAAATCAAAGACTAATATCTCATCCTGATAGCATTCCATCGGCCATACGCCCCGTTCCTCATGGACCGGATGTGCCTGTGCCTTTGCCTCCAACTGAATTGCCAATCATCTCTTCAGACTCGGAACATCCAGAAGTTCAAGGCTCCGATATCGAATATAAGCCATCTGTAGCTGGTTCACCTCAGCCCTTCTTTCAGGTTGAGCTTAATGATCTGACTAGAGATCTTGGCCTTTCGAAAGAGGCAGCTGAATTGTTAGGCTGCAGACTGAAAGAAAAAAACTTATTGGCTAAAAGAAAATATTTTTATTGGTACAGGAATCGTGAAAAGGAATTTATTAAGTACTTTGATGAAGATGAGAACTTGGTCTATTGTTCAGATGTTACTGGATTGATGAGCAAATTTAATGTTATCTACGATAAAGATGAGTGGAGACTGCTTATTGATTCATATAAAAGAAGCCTCAAAGCTGTTCTACTTCATCATGGGAGCCAGTATGCATCAGTACCAGTTGGACACTCAGTATATTTAAAAGAATGCTACGAAAACCTGACTCTCGTCCTGAACAAAATAAAATATATCGATCACAGTTGGACCATTTGTAGTGATTTGAAAGTTATCTCCATGTTTCTTGTTCTACAAGGGGGTTTACAAAGTACCCATGTTTCACTTGTGAGTGGGACAGTCGTGACAAGACTCACCATTGGGTCAAAAAAGAATGGCCGAAAAGACAAAATCTTGACCCAGGCACCAAGAACATTATTCGAAGCAGCTTAGTTGATCCGAAAAAAGTATTGTTACCTCCCTTAAATTTAAAATTAGGAGTAATGAAGCAGTTTGTCAAGGCTGTTTCAAAAGATGGCAATTGTTTCAAATACCTGTGTATAAAGTTTCCAGGTTTATCCCAAGCTAAGTTGAAAGAAGGAATATTTGCTGGTCCAGATATCCGCAAACTCATGAAGGATAAATAATTTGAGACTAACATGACAGAAACGGAAAAAGAAGCTTGGGTTGCTTTCAAAGATGTCGTCAGTAAATTTCTGGAGAATTACAAGGATCCTGATTATAAGGAAATTGTAATGAAAATGCTGGACAAATTTAAAACGTTGGGTTGCTCCAAGAGTATAAAAATGCATTTCCTTCACTCACATGTGGACTTTTTCCCTGAAAATTTAGGAGCAGTCAGCGAAGAACAAGGGGAAAGGTTGCATCAAGATATCAGAGATATGGAGCATAAATATCAAGGAAGATGGGACAAGAACATGCTTGTTGACTACTGTTGGATGATAGCTCGGGATAAACCTGAGATTAAGCACAAAAGAAGATCGTCAAAAATAAATTTCAGAGGAAAACGAGTATGTACTTAAATAGAAACTTTTCTCTTTTGTTTGTTTTGTTTTTTGTTTCAAACTTTCATATACACATACACAATATTTGTTATTCTTGGTCAGTAGTCAATTTTACGTAAGTTATCTCAATAAAAACAAATTAAAATGGTATGTTGGTGATTTTCTTCAGGAAACTGATGTAAAAAGTTTGAACACCAGGAACTTATTGTTTTTCTCTCGACCAGAGGTGACTTGTGCGGTCTAGTAACAGTATTTTTTATTCATTTTAACCTATAAAAAATTACCTGATAGCACAAAAATCAATTTTCTTTCACAAGATTAATTTTTACACAGATCAATATTAATGAAGAGAACAGTTACCGGATAGTACATGCAAAATTGTTTCAGAGAATTCCTTTCCAAAGAGGATTTTAGTAAAAACATTAATATCGATTTTATAAAAAAAATCCTGATGTGATTGGGAAAAATGAAGGTCATTTTCGAAATCAGCGCATCAAATAACATATAAATCAACAATAACTTCTCTTGTATTTTTCAAAAAGTTTTCAATTTCGCAGGCTATTAAAAAAAGGTTAATGATAATTTTTTTAAAAACTTCCAGGTATTAAATAATAAAAGAAAGTAATTAAAATGTTATAATAATAAATAAAAAAAAAAAAATAGAAAAAAGATATATACAAAATTTACAACTTATAGGTATGCAAACCAGAATACATATTAGTTTGTTTTTTTTTTTTAATTAAAATTTTAGAATATTATCATTATCAGAGAGAAAATTCATCACTAATAATAATTTGGATTTAAGTGTATTGTTAGTTAGGAAATGTTTTTGCCAGGTGGGTAGATTAGTTATATTCGATGCACGAGTATGCCATGAGGCTGTATAGATGCATTTAGTAAGATAGTGTTCTGGAGTGCCCAGAAGGCCGCATGTACAGTGATCGTTATCTGACATATTTAGATATTTAAAATAACATGGGAAAGGACCATGCCCAGTTAAAAACCAGATTTCTTGTTTTGATGGTATCTTCTTAAAATAATCTACTTTATTAATAATTTTAAATAATCTTCTTCCCCTATCTGAATTGTTCCAATAATTTTGCCAAATTTGTGATAAAGAGTTCTGAAGTTGATTCTTTAGATATGAGATCGGGAAGGGATATGATAATTTTGTTGTTTAGTTGTCGATAATTTGGCTAGGGCGTCTGCATTTTCATTACCTGTTATGTCGTCATGTACTTTAATCCATGAGATAAATATATTTGTATTAAGGAGTAATTTTTGTATTTTAGTCGAGAGTGAATTTTTCGTGCCTGGGTTGTTTAGAAAACATAGTACTGACTTAGAATCCGACCAGATTGTATATTTTTTAGATTCCTTAAATGAAGTTAGTGATTTGATGAATTTAATGCATTCTAAAATAGCAAGTTGTTCAGCTTGGAAGACTGAGTTGTTATTATTAATTGTGTAATGGTTAGAATGATTTATGTTGAAGAATGCAAAACCAGTTCCAGTATTTGTTTTCGAACCGTCTGTGAAAAAATTTTATGGATCCAAGTGATTATAATTTTTATTTTCTGATTAAATTACTGACAGACTGAGAAGGGTGAAAAATCGGTAATGTTTGTTTTTCCTCGTAAGTACTGTATTGATAATTTGTATTAATATAGGAGCTATCTTTTTTGAGTTGAGTTATGATTGTTGAACACGACAACGACGCAATCTGTTCTGAGAGAGGTGGAAATCCAGCTAATACTTGTAGAGCAGCTGTAGGAGTGGAGTGGTAGGCTCTGGTGATATTCAGAAGAAATTTCCTTTGGATTGAATCTAAAGTTCTTGAGATTCTAGGGGAGATTTTTTGTGCCCATGCACAAGAACCGTGGGCTAAAGAAGTTTTATATATTAGTTTACGAGCTCTCTGGTTTATGCCCCAGGATTTAGTATTAATTTTATAAAGAGAAGTTGTTTTGATTTCTCTTTCAGGACATATGGACCCCAGTTAAGATTCCTATCTAATATCACTCCCAAATATCTGAAATGGTTCTTTTGTAGGATTTTTTGGTTGTTTATTTTGAAAATTGGACCCCTGCTTGAGTTGGAGAAATGGATGAAAACAGATTTGTCTATTGATAGATTGAGATTATTATTTGTTAGTCAATTTTGAATAATATTGAGTGTGTTGTTGGTATTAATTTCTAATTCTCTTCTTGAATTCCCAAATGTTAATAGAATAATATCATCAGCAAATGCTTGTATAATTTGATTGTTCATATTTGTAATGAGCAAGCTATTGATTAAAAAATTCCAAGCTGTCGGACTTATGCACGAACCCTGTGGGCAACCTTTGAGTATATGTTTTGTTTTGAATGCTTGATTTGTTGATAGAATAGCAATTCTATTTCTGTTGATATCTTCTATCATGTGACATAAGTTTTTTGGAAGATTTGAAGTTGAAATTTCTTTATAAATTGAATTATATTGTATGTTATCAAAAGCACCTTTAATATCAAGGGAGGTGGCTGCGACATGTTTAAAGTTGCTTTTGAGATGTTTTAGATTATCTAGAAAGTTTTGAAGTGCATGATTTATAGATTTGCCGAACCGAATTGTTTGTCTGATAAAATGTTATATTTTTCTATATAATAGTTGATTCTCTTGGTAATAAGATTTTCAAGAAATTTGCCTAGACAAGGAAGTAGTGTAGTTGGCCTGTATGATGATAATAGTTTCGAATTTTTATTAGTTTTCAGAAATAGCAAGACTTGTCCTTTTTTAAAATGATCTGGACAGGGACGTAAGTAAGGGGGTGTTCAAACATCCCCCATTGTACAAAGCAATTTTTATTTTTTTTTTAATAATTTTTTTGTGATTTTTTAATGATTTTTTTAGATAATTTTTCCTTAATTTTAGAAAAATTTTTAAATATTTTATTTACTGAAAAAAAATGGAGAATTCTCATGACATTTTATTTTGAGGCTTTTATTAGTTTGTAACAGAAGTAAAATAATCACTGCTGCCTCTTTGCTACCCATTCAACAAGAGAGCAATAAACACTTCTCTTCAGTGATTAAATTAGATAGCATCCCTTTCCTCATTGATTTACCACGCACAAAGCTTCTCCCCTCAGAAAAGTAGCCAGCACAGCTCATATTACTCTAGGGCAAAATGTTCTTCGTTTCTTCCAATGGGTTCTATCTTATCTCATCTACTTTTAAAAATATCGGCTATACACAGATTCTATTTAGGGTCATAAAATGCATGCCTCAAAAAAAGAATTCTCTTGGATTTCTAGGACTGCATATATATGTTAACCTTTTCAGGATAACCTTCCTTGGCAATTTTTTCAGTCATTCTGTCTGGGAACTTTGTCTTAGACTCTCATCCTAAAAGCGCTTAGTTTTAAATTTTTCCTTTTGTTTAAAGTAGCATTTTATTTAAAATTTCTTTTTATATTTTCTTTTTGATTTATTTTTTTTTGCTAATTTCGTCCGTTAATTTTTAATTTGTATTGTGTAATTCTGTTCCTGTAAATAAAATGTGATCTTTTATTGGCTATAAAAAGAACTTGAATCAAAAATATTGGAGGTAAGCAAATATTTGTATTAAATCAATATTTCCGTATATATGTAACATTTAAACTGTACAACAAATAGATTTATTTAGTAAATTTGATTATTTATGCATAATTTTATTTATGCTTAATTTCCCATTTTTTTTCTGATTTTATGACTATGAAATCGGACTTAAAAATTTTTGAAATTTTAAACTGAAAATTGAAACAACTTTATTATAATTCAGTCAGAATGGAAAGATCTATATTACATTTAATTTTATAATAAAACACAAAAATTTCATAAATGAATAGCTGAGAATAATTAATCATTCAAACTATCTTAGTATAAATGTGTAAGTGTAACTTAAAGTTTAACTATTTTTTAGAAAATTAAAAAAACTTTCTATTACTAACTTTTCCTTCTTGGGATCTTATTGCATGGGAAGTTACTTAAGATATTGACAAATTTTTAACGATAATACTTCATTGCATAATCAAAAGTAGCGATATATGTAACAGTTTTATAAAATTAAAACAAATGTCAACAAGCCTTTAAATTATCATAAAAATTACTGAAATTGTTAATTAAAAAAACAATCCAGTATCAGCTCATATAGTTTTTTCTTTCTTCCTTTTTTTTTTTTTTTTTTTTTTTTTTTTTGTCTGCTTAATTTCATTTATATTTATAGCAGAGTCAAGACAACACCTCCTAGAAGAGGTGTTGGTCGAGACCCCTTTTTCTTTAGCTATTATAAGCATAGACCTTGTGAAGAAATCTTTAAAAATACGCCAACTGAAATTTAGTAAATAATGAATATTTTATCCTAACGTAACAGATTAGCAGCAAACCTTTACATCCACTTATTAAATAATATCAGTTTAAATTACAAAATATCAGAATAGTATCGAAGAGTTTCTAATCTGTAATGAAAAAAATTATTAACCAATAATAAATTTTTTGTAATAATAAATTTTTCATAATAATAACTTTTTCGTAATAATAAATTCAACGGAATTCATAAATTTTCCGTGTTATTAAGATTGTGACAACATGTTCTGAACTAAATAAAAATTATGCATTTAATGTTTATTTTTAGTGATTATACATGCAGTAAAATATATGGGTGATTCTTTTTAAATATGACAATTCGAACCAAAAAATTTAAGTCTTCAAAATAATCTAAAAATTTTTTTGTATACTTCTTTAGTTACACTTTTTAATATCTTACAGACAGCAGTGTAGTTTATTGACATTTGCTTGAGAAAAAATATAAAATAGAAATTCACCAAATCTTGAATGCTTAGAAGTTTAAAAAACAGTCATTTTAAGTCAATAGTAAGTAACTCAACTTAAGCCCTTATGTTAGATGGACCATAAAATGCTTAAATTAATTCTTTTTATCCACAGTAGAAAGAATCAAAAAAATTTTTGTCGCTGATATGCACAGAATAAAATTGCGTAAAATAATCAATCATTAAATAAATAAATAACTTTGATTTCATCCAAGCATATTTCAATCATACATAAACTTGGTATAAAGTTAATATTTACTTTCCCTCCTTCCAGTATTAGCAGTTAAAAAAAATTTCTGGTAACACTTCAATGTCCTGGCATTCATAAGCCAGGAAAATGACAGCCAGGATAATGACAAATTCGCAATTTTATAGCATATAACTTTACTTTAATTTAATATTAATTAATTTGTTATAAATGATTTCAAAAAGCTAGGAAAATGACAACACAAAAACCTACTCACCTTAAAAAAAAATTTTGAAAAAGATTTTGAACCAGAAAATTGGTCTTTTATTCATGCAACAAGACATGTTCATATAGGAGGGCATCTAATCAATCTATTAACATAAGATATTGATTGCTGACTGTATCTATTTTGGTTATAGATCAATAAATAAAAGTATCCAGGAAAATGACAGATTCTCTTGGGACAAACAAATTATTGACAGAAAAAATTATTTTAAACGAAGTTTTTGTAAATAATACCCTCTGCGTATATCCTAGAAATGCTTACACCGGTTGAGATAAAAAAAAAATTAGATAATGAAAAATTTGTGTAAAGTTTTGAAGCTAGCTATTATTGGAAACATTGTTTGTGACATGCCAGAAACATGAAATTTTGAAGTTCAATTAAATTTTGTAACTATACAAAACAGTCAATGCTAGTGCAAAGTCATTTTAAAATGCTAACAGCAATGCTATTTATTAATTTTTCTTTAAAAATGACCTTTTAGTATTATAGTATTAAATCTTGGAGCAAGGGACAGTGAGTTGTCATATTTCGTGAGAATCACTTATATATATGTATGTATATATATATATATATGCAAAATTATTTACTAATAAATTTCTTTGTTAAATTATACAATTTTTCCATGTGCAGATCCATTTCGGGCAAATCCGTGGCTAAAATTATGTGCAAAACTGGCAATTCATGTTTCTTTCTCTTTTCTATTTTTTTCTTAAATAAATATTTATTTTCTAAAATTATTTATAGTCAACTTCTTTAAATTATCCAGTATAATATTACCTCACGCACATCCGTTTTCTGGCCCATCCTTGGTAACTAACAAATCAAACGCACTTCAGTAATGCAGCTAGAACGCACTTTAAACTTCTCTAGTTTCACTCAATTTGTGCTTTTGTTTTCATATTTTGCAATCTGGCAATCTTGTTACGTAAACATTTTAAATCATTCTTGAAAAATTTCCCGTTCTTGTAAGTTCATTATATTTCACTGCTCGCTTTATAGATTTTGTTTTATTCTGCTCTTCCTTTATATTTTATTTTCTGTTTTTACGTGTTATTTTTACTTATTGTGTTTAGTTTTTTTTGTCGTAATTTTTGTAAAAATTTTTTTGAGTGCTCCTTACACTGTTGTATTGATATATTTTGCTTTGGCTATATTGATACAATATTAGAAAGCACTCTTTTTCGGATATAATCGTGTGGGCTGATGAAAAGATTATATCTTTTATTTTCCGGATTTTTAAAAAAACCTTTATCCATTTTTTTTTTTAAATTAATTCTTTTTCTTTCCCCAGTTGTTTGTTATTATTATTTCCCCCCCCCCCTTTTTTTTTTCTTCTTTCATTTGTCTGTAATTTACCTTTGTTTTATTTATTTAAACCCTGCTTAACTATAATATATATATAATATGTGTGTGTGCGTATAAAACATTTAAACACATAATGCATTATACTGATTAAGTAACGAAAACTTTTTTTTTAAAGTCAACAAATTTAAAATAATTAATTGTTTCTCTGATATTTAAATTTAACTTAGTGTGATAAGTAATTCCTTAAATGTTGAAATGCCCGCGGCCACTCTATCGAAATCCAAATTTGATAGTCCGTGACCTTACGAAACTCGAATTTTTTCATTCAATATTTATTTACGAAATATTTTTAGACTTAGTATCTAATTTTTTTTTCTTGTGCTGTATATCTTTTGTATTTATTAATGATTTTCTTTTTTACATTATTAAAGTTTTACACCTTTTATTTAATAATGTAGTTTAACAGGATATTATTGAAATAAACAAAAAGAAAAATTTGTGCGAAGATATATTCATTTACCGACTTCTGCGAATGTACTATATATCTACGAGTAATTTTCGTTAAATGCGACAACTAAATGTAACTGCCATTGAAATCTGATATCATAGAATAAAATGACAATTTTTTTAAAAGTTTATTTAACACCATTATTATTAGCCTTTTGGAATGATTTTACACATTGTCATTTTCCTGCGTTTTCTAAATAATTAATATAAACTATATTATTCAATCTGAGCTGTTTAATCAAGTTTTTTGATTAATAACACAAAGATTAACTAAAAATGAAATAGAATATTGAAGTAAAAGCTATAAAATTAAAAATTTTAATTTTTCTGGCACTTGAATGCCAAGGAATAATTGCAAACTGCTAAATGCTTGTTAACTATTGTACATTGCTCTCTATAAGGTATTAATTAGAGTTATTTTAATAAACGAGTATTTTTTTTTTCCTTCTTAAATATAGTATTCCAATCCAAAAGGTTACAAATTAAAAATAAAATTTCCTATGTGTCGTATTTTCAGAAAATTACCCATATATTCTACTTCGTAAAGAATTCATTTTTTTATATATTATTTTGGCTGTTTAAACGCTTTATAATTTGCGGTGAAGAAATGAATTTTTATTGATATTTTATGCGTGAATTTTTGTTTTGGTCTTACTATTTGAATCTCCCAATCGAAGGGAAGCAATTAATGACGTTTAATTAGTGACGAATTTTTGAGAATAACGGTGGTTTTGGTCTTTCTATTTGAATCTCCCAATCGAAGGGAAGCAATTAATGACGTTTAATTAGTGACGAATTTTTGAGAATAACGGTGGTTTTGGTCTTTCTATTTGAATCTCCCAATCAAAGGGAAGCAATTAATGACGTTTAATTAGTGACGAATTTTTGAGAATAACGGTGGTTTTGGTCTCTCTATTTGAATCTCCCAATCGAAGGGAAGCAAATAATGACGTTTAATTAGTGACGAATTTTTGAGAATAACGGTGGTTTTGGTCTTTCTATTTGAATCTCCCAATCGAAGGGAAGCAATTAATGACGTTTAATTAGTGACGAATTTTTGAGAATAACGGTGGTTTTGGTCTCTCTATTTGAATCTCCCAATCGAAGGGAAGCAAATAATGACGTTTAATTAGTGACGAATTTTTGAGAATAACGGTGGTTTTGGTCTTTCTATTTGAATCTCCCAATCGAAGGGAAGCAATTAATGACGTTTAATTAGTGACGAATTTTTGAGAATAACGATGGTTTTGGTCTCTCTATTTGAATCTCCCAATCGAGGGGAAGCAATTAATGACGTTTAATTAGTGACGAATTTTTGAGAATAACGGTGGTTTTGGTCTTTCTATTTGAATCTCCCAATCGAAGGGAAGCAATTAATGACGTTTAATTAGTGACGAATTTTTGAGAATAACGGTGGTTTTGGTCTTTCTATTTGAATCTCCCAATCGAAGGGAAGCAATTAATGACGTTTAATTAGTGACGAATTTTTGAGAATAACGGTGGTTTTGGTCTTTCTATTTGAATCTCCCAATCGAAGGGAAGCAATTAATGAAGTTTATGGCTTGTCTTTATTTTGATTTTCATTTAGATCACTGGTTGTGATTTTTAGCTTTTAAATGAAGCCTACAGTGAAAACTTTCGTATTAAATTAATTTATCAAAATCAAAAAGAGTTTACTTGTATGTATGTAACTGGTTTAATTAAATTACATCTAGATAATAAATTCCTCAATCACAAAACACCCCCCATGAAAAAACTATACCTACGTGCTTGGATCTGAAAAACATTTGAGTGAGAGGCATTTGTTGAAAAATTTTGGAATTAGATGACCAAAACATAGAAAAAGTTTTTTGACTATTATGTTATCAATACCGTCGATACCAGGGGCTTTATTATTATTTAGAGTTTTAATTAAATTATCTAATTCATTGTATGTAAAAGGTGGGTCAAGATTAGAATTTGGGTATTGGAAATTGTCTATTGGGATTATGTTATTGTCTGGGAATAGATATGTGAAGCTTCTTCTAAAGGTGAGTTAGTGTTGAATATATCTGTAAATATGGAGGGATGAGGATTTGTCTTAAAAGACGTTTTATAGTGCTTTCCAAATATATTGTTGGTGTTTTCAGATAAAAATTTCCAACTATTATATTTAGCTTTGAGAATTTCTTTTTTAAAATGGGCTCTTTTAAGTTTATAGATGATTTTGTATTTGTTAATTTCGTCTTCTATTCTTGAACGTTGGTATCTTTTCCTAGTCGCTTGCAGTTCTTTTTGGAGTATCAACAATTTACTATTCCACCATGTGGGATTTGATTGCTTGTTAAATGCTTTTGTTTTATACGAAAGTTTACAAAAATTAAAAATTTTATCGATTAAGTCGTCTGTAAAATCGTTTAGTTGTAATAGGGTGCCTATGTTATCTAAATTACTATTTAAGTCATTATAAAATTTTGAAAAGTGTTTCTTAAATTTTTTATGATTACCGTATTTTGTTTTGAATCTAATAAAGGATGAGAAAGAAAAATAATTGTTTAGTTGTATTTTCATGTATTTATGATCAGAATTAGTTTCTGTGTCTAAAACTTCCCATTTCGAATAGTTGAGGAGCTCCTGACTATTTGTTAGCGTTAAATCTGGAAAGGAGGAAGATCGAGTAGTAACAAAAGTTGGTGGAGCGTTTTGGGTGTTTAATATTTTTAGATTGTTAGAAATAATAAGTTCAAACAGGGTATCGCCCCTGGCATCAGTGTTAGCGTAACCCCAGAGGTCGTGATGTGCGTTAAAATCCCCGCAAATTAGTAGAGTAGAATTATTAGAGTATTTTCAGGAATGAAAAAGTAGATCTTTAATTAATTGGTTTTCATTGTCCAAAGGGGGATTATAAAATGAGATTAAGATTAGTGGGCCTGGGTTGTTGCAAGAATTTATTAAGATTGCTACTGAATTATTCAATGAAATTAATTGTAGGGGTATTACAGATTTATTGAGAATAAAGATACCACTTTTTTTGTCTGTTGAGTGAAAAATTTTCCAAGATGAAGGGAAGCCTAAAATTTGATTTTTGGGACAGTATGGCTCTTGGAAGCAAACTATGTCGATGTCGTGTTCAGTAACTGTCTTTTGTAGTGTAGCCATTGCTGACTTACTCCTCTGAAGATTAATTTGTAAAATATCAAGGTTTGTTGAAATAGTGAAATTTTTAATTTGAGAAAGATACGAATTATACATCAGAGAAAAGATAGCTTAAAGTGGGTTACCTTTGAGCACTCCAGAAGAAAATTTTTACTTGATAAGAGGATGTTAAGGTGAATATATATAGATATATATATTATTATTGTAAATATGCTATTATTGTATTATATCTTACTATATATAAAAATCTAATGATGGTGTCGCAATTTCTATTGTTGTCCGTGAGTTTTTATTGGCCGGAAAATCACGTGGTAGGATCCAGTTTTCCCTCATTCATTTCCATATTGTTTTGGTTGTCATCAGCATAAAATTAACAACAGTCGTAAAGGTATTCGCGATCGCAACGAACTATAGGGGGCGTTGTTGTATGTGCCGAATGCCTGCGATTTCCATATGAACAGTCATTCTGGAGACGTCTTTAACGTAGCATGTAGCATTGTAACGTTCCTTCTTTATTGTGGCTGATTAAATTTAAAAAAGAAAAATTTTTGTTTTCTTTCTTATGCAAACGAAAACAAAATGGTATCTCTATTTTTTTAGAGAAGGAACATCCAGAACACATCGGAAAAATATTTGTAAATAAAGAGAAAAAAATAGGTATATTCTTATAAGAGTTCAAACCTAATGCCTGAGAAATAGTTTTACTAAATTTAATGGTGTAACATGAAAGGCCCATTAAAATTTTAACGTAAAATAAAGAATGCTTACGAAACAAAAAAAAAAAAAGAACAGTTCTTTTTTTGTCGCCATATTTTAGTGTTACGAAAATGCGTCATTGGAACTTGCCAAAAACAAAACAAGATGCAATTTTATTTTTTTAGGAGCGAAATATTTTATGGAGTGAAATATAACGAAAATGTACCAATGTCCATAACATGAAACTTTATCTTAGTAAACGTCCGTTTTGGAAATGTTATTTCTTTTTTAATCTTATTTATTAGAGTTCATAATGGCTATAGAATCAGGTGAGAGAAAAGTTTGTTTTGAATCTATGCTAAACTCTATATCGGCCCATTTTCCACCGAAATCCGATTGACTACTTTGATTTTAAACAAAGTGTTTCATTTTAAGATTTTTTCCAAAAATTTTAAGTGTAGATTGGCGGCACTTAAAAATCTGCCAAATCTGTAGCTGTGGTTTATACGTAAGTACCGAATTTTTCTTCCATACTTTTCTGAATCATATTACTTCAAATACTAGAATATGCAAGAAGTATACATAAACACATAATTTAATACCATTTAATTTTTCCAAAAAAGTATTTTGACAACAATTTTATCAAAAAATTATAAACTAAAAAACGTAAAATAAAGAATTCTTAGGATAAAAACGATTTTAAAAATTCCTCATTTTTCAATAAAAACTTTTGTATTCGCGATCGCAACGAACTATAGGGGGCGTTGTTGTATGTGCCGAATCCCTGCGATTTCCATATGAACAGTCATTCAGTTACACTGGAGATGTCTTTAATGTAGCATGTAGCATTGTAACGTTCCTTCTTTATTGTGGCTGATTAAATTTAAAAAAGAAAAATGTTTGTTTTCTTTGTTATGCAAACGAAAACAAAATGGTATCTCTATTTTTTTAGAGAAGGAACATCCGGAACACATCGGAAAAATATTTGTAAATAAAGAGAAAAAAATAGGTATATTCTTATAAGAGTTCAAACCTAATGCCTGAGAAATAGTTTTACTAAATTTAATGGTATAACATGAAAGGCCCATTAAAATTTTAACGTAAAATAAAGAATGCTTACGAAACAAAACAAAAAAAAGAACCGTTCTTTTTTTGTCGCCATTTTTTAGTGTTACGAAAATGCGTCTTTGGGACTTGCCAAAAACAAAGCAAGATGCAATTTCATTTTTTTAGGAGCGAAATATTTTATGGAGTGAAATATAACGAAAATGTACCAATGTCTATAACATGAAACTTTATCTTAGTAAACTTCCGTTTTGGAAATGTTATTTCTTTTTTAATCTTATTTATTAGAGTTCATAATGGCTATAGAATCAGGTGAGAGAAAAGTTTGTTTTGAATCTATGCTAAACTCTATATCGGCTCATTTTCCACCGAAATCCGACTGACTACTTTGATTTTAAACAAAGTGTTTCATTTTAAGATTTTTTCCAAAAATTTTAAGTGTAGATTGGCGGCACTTAAAAATCTGATAAATCTGTAGCTGTGGTTAATACGTAAGTACCGAATTTTTCTTTATCAAAAAATTATAAACTAAAAAACGTAAAATAAAGAATTCTTAGGATAAAAACGATTTTAAAAATTCCTCATTTTTCAGTAAAAACTTTTGTATTGTTTCTTTTTTTTAATTCTTATAGTATTTAATCAGACGTAAAAAAACCATTTTGTAGAGAACGATCATCAAGTAAGAAAAAAAATTATTTACAAGCAAATTTTTTATTTGTAAAAATCATCACACTTACCTGATTTATAAGTCCGGAGAATTCCAAAATGATATGTTCTGTGTTTGAAAACTTTATTCTCAAATAATATATACATAGTTTATCCCTTCATTACTTTTAGGTAACATACCACACATCAAAATTTTATAATTGTAAGATCTCAATATGAATTTTAATATGCAGCATAAAAACAGAATAGCTGAATTCTAGTTGAAATTCTTTCAAAACGAAAAAACACTTACCAAGAAAACGATAAAAAATTTATTTATAATCAGCACAAAAGATACTTTTTCAAGTAATTCGGATTATTCTTTATTGTTGTTTTCTGAATTATGTAGATACAGAAATATGTACTATTCTATGAAGAAGAAGAATATTCTATAACTATTACAGTTCTGTATGGAATTCATTGGAACACATTTATTCATTGGAATGACGAAAGCAATGTTAACTTAATTTTAACTTGTAATGAATTGAAGACAGAAAAATTATTTTACCGCAATACACAGATCTGTAACAGCAAGTGATCATGAAATCATGTTATGTTGTTGGTAATAGAAAGTTAAAAATTATTGAGAAGTTGTTCTTCAAATGCTTGGCGTGTTCTGCTTCAATGTTTGGCATGTTCTGATTAGTTTTTTCAAGAAGTTTTACCTTGTCTTTAGGGAAATTTTGGTTCTTTTTTGATGCTAAGAAAATGGCGTCCGTCATTGCCAATGGTTATGTGGGAACTAATGCCCGATATTTACAGTCTCCCGCTAGATGGCGTATCGAGTGTTGCGATCGCGAATTGTTTCTTTTTTTTTAATTCTTATAGTATTTAATCAGATGTAAAAAAACCATTTTGTAGAGAACGATCATCAAGTAAGAAAAAAAATTATTTACAAGCAAATTTTTTATTATAAAAATCATAACACTTACCTGATTTATAAGTCCGGAGAATTCCAAAATGATATGTTCTTTGTTTGAAAACTTTATTCTCAAATAATATATACATAGTTTATCCCTTCATTACTTTTAGGTAACATACCACACATCAAAATTTTATAATTGTAAGATCTCGATATGAATTTTAATATGTAGCTTAAAAACAGAATAGCTGAATTCTAGTTTAAATTCTTTCAAAACTAGAAAACACTTACCAAGAAAACGATAAAAAATTTATTTATAATCAGCACAAAAGATACTTTTTCAAGTAATTCGGATTATTCTTTATTGTTGATTTCTGAATTATGTAGATACAGAAATATATACTATTCTATGAAGAAGAAGAATATTTTATAACTATTACAGTTCTGTATGGAATTCATTGGAACACATTTATTCATTGGAATGACGAAAGCAATGTTGACTTCATTTTAACTTGTAATGAATTGAAGACAGAAAAATTATTTTACCGCAAAACACAGATCTGTAACAGCAAGTGATCATGTTATGTTGTTGGTAATAGAAAGGTAAAAATTATTGAGAAGTTGTTCTTCAAATGCTTGGCGTGTTCTGCTTCAATGTTTGGCATGTTCTGATTAGTTTTTTCAAGAAGTTTTACCTTTTCTTTAGGGAAATTTTGGTTCTTTTTTGATGCTAAGAAAATGGCGTCCGTCATTGCCAATGGTTATGTGGGAACTAATGCCCGATATTTACAGTCTGCCGCTAGATGGCGTATCGAGTGTTGCGATCGCGAATTGTTTTTCTTTAAATATTTTTGTATCCCTAATTTAAACTTATTTTCCAGTACTGCTATTAGTAGCGAGAATATTAAATTATGGTTGCGAACTCATCAAATTTGTTTGAACAATATAATTTTATAAGAGTATAAATGTTATTTTAAAAAATGATTACTTCGAAAAATCACTTCCGTTCACCAAGAGATCCAAACGTTTATAATACTAATAAATAGTAATATTTGCACGTGGGAAGTAGAGGCACAAAATTAAGCAAACAGAATTCCTTTTAGTACATATATGTTAAGTGAATAATTTTAACTTATGTAGAAAAACTGTTTTCTGCCAAGAAAAGACAATTATTGCGAAGCAATCATCGGGGTTGGTGAGCGGCAGCGAACAGGGGGCTTAGCCCCCTAGTATATATTATTATTATATTTTATATTATATTATTATTATCATTAATTATTATCTTTTGAGAATAAATAATTAAATTAATATGTTTTTTTATAGTTAACTAATAAATTAAAGTTTTGAATGAGAAAATAAGAATAGAGAAAATACATGAAATGTAAGGAAAGCAAGAAAATAAAGGAAATTAAAAAGAAATAAAATTTAACTTTATTATTGAAAAGATTTAAAATTTAACGTATAATGAGGAATAATAAGAAATGGAAAGAAAGAAAAACAATGGAATGTATTAAGAAATGAATAAAATAAATTAATAAAGAAAGAAAGAAAAAAAAATAGCGTTAAAAAAATAATAAAAAGAAATGAATAAAATAAATTAATAAAGAAGGAAAGAAAAAAAATAGCGTTAAAAAAAAAAAAAAAAACTAATAGAGATAAAAGTATTACTAGATATAGAGAAATGTTAATAAACAAAATTTATGTCTTTTTAGTAGGGATGTGAATAGACTTTATTGGATTGACGCAACTCTTTTAGTTCGTGCAGGTAAGTTGGGCAGGAAGGTGAGGAGGCTCTGTGATTACAGTCCAGATTTAAATTGGAGTTTTGGTTGGATGAGTGACAGTATATACAGTATTCTTCTTTTTCTGTGCAATTTTCAATACTATGACCTTTGTATTCGCACAATAACAGTGTGACTCAGTACATGTGTTTTGGTGATGGCCTATTGTCTGGCATTTTCTGCACCTTAATAAAACCAGTCTTTTTTTAATTGTGCACCGTTATAAACCAGCGTAGAAATAATTAAGTTTCAAAAGCTTGATGGAGAGTTTTCTGTTGACTCTTATGATGATGTGCCTCTTAGAATTCTCTCTTTTATGTGGGATTTCTTTGGTCAGTTTGATGATATCATAGGCAGGGTCGAAATCGCCATTGATTTTTATCAAGTCAATAATCTCAGTTTCTGTGAATGTGATAGGTGTGTTAAGAAGAATTAGAGAGAACAACTTTACGTCTTTGTCGTGATATTGGATGCCTGTCTTTTGTAAGGTTGAGAGGACCGTTTCTTTATGTTGATTGTTATGAAACTTTAGTTCTAGCATCTTGCTGTTTCTATAGACTTTTTTCACGGGGAGTTTAGGTTCTTCCTGAATCAGCCTTTCCACGATGTCAGTTGTGGAGCAGTCTTCTTAGGGTTTTACTATTATTGGTTTTAGTGGTATTATTACTCGTGGAACATCAACATTGATAGAGGTGGTATTTTCTAATTTTTCGAGTCTTGCGTTGATGGTCTTTAGATTCTCTTCAATTTGATTTAGTGGGTTTGAGGAGTGAACATTTAATGAAAAGTCAGCAAGTTTTATTCGTATGTCGTCAATTTTCTTGTCCAAAGATGTTTGGAAGTTTCTAGAGTTTATCAAGTCATGAGTTTCTTGTTCCGAAGTTATCTTCCTTATTTGTTGAATTGCGTTGATACAAGCAGATCGTGGTTCCTGCGGAAGGAATATTTTCTTATGATTGCTGTAGTTGATGTTTTTCTCTATTATTTGTAGAAGGCGTTCGATATCCGTTTTAGTCTGTGACATGATGGAGGTATTTTTGTTGGTAGAAGTTGGAGTATCACTGATGATGCAGTCGTTAGTTACCGGAGAAGTATGTTCATAGACAGAAGTGAGATCAACGATTACTGAAGGTGATGTATTAGTATCAGGACCTTGTATGGTTTTATTATCTTTTCGATGAGAATTTTTTGATCTGGAAGAAGTTTCTGTGAGTGAGATATTATAGTCAACTCTTTGAAAGTTTTGTGTAACTCTGCGTTGGGATCTTGTTGATCTTGCAGGATTCTGGAAATTGTCTGTAACTTGTGAATTAGCCATGAAAGAAGGTAGTCAATATATAAGCAGGGATTTTTGTCAGTCAATGTGTAAAGTCAATATGTCAGAAGAAATTGACGTTTTGTGAAACCAAAGTAGTTTTTTTATATTTTTTTATTTTAAATGGCGAGGGTGAGTCCCAACCAGTTACCCAGAAAAAATCAATCTAAGAAAGATGTAAAAATTTTTGTTTAAAATTTGATTTGGTGCTATGCTCCACTGATGCTAGTGTGCGCCGACGCCAGTGATTCAAAGATTAGTAAAACAGTCGAAAATTATGATAACACTACATTAGGTGTATTAAAAAAACAAGTTATGAGGAAATCGAGGGGTATACACGCTTAATGGCAGCGCTAGACTGAATGAAAACATGAGCGAATACTTTAAAGTATTGCTTATGTGAATTAAGATATATTGTCTAGGCTAAAAAACCTATCAGTCAAGTTTAAGAATGCTACCATCGTGACATTAAATTGTAAATTTATAATTGACCAAAAAAATTACATCAATGGAACTGTAAACGCAATAAATAAAGAAAAACGTTTTTGGCGGCGGTAGGCAGTGACAAAAATTTTAAGATCATTACATTAATCAATGTTAATTACTATAATAATTGCAAGAACTAAAGTATTATTAGAAATATGCTAAACAAAATACTAATATAGTCGAAGGCGGAGCTAGACAATCCTAGTTGATTGATACATACTATGGCAACTAATATTGAGCCACTGGCAACAGCACACAAAACATGAGAATTAATGAAAAGCTAAATATGTATGATTTAAAAATAACATAAAAGACAGAGCAATAACTATATTGAAGATAGGTAAGTAGAAGAAAAAATAAAGAGGAATTGCATTGGGCCATTGAATGTTACAGCAATGTAAATAATAACTTTAAAGTTATAGGCCATCGCTGTGCTAATGAAACATAATCAAACTTAATGATATTTATAAAAGTGGTGAGAGTAGATATGGCAATTTATTAATTAGTACCAGTCTTGAATAGTTAGTTGGCCTGAAGCTGTCCATCATTGAGTTGAGTCTATATTTCATTCATTTGATGGGAAAATAAAATATTAATTGTCCAAAAGTTATGTAAACGAATACATTAGGTCGTAATAAAAAGTACACACGGCCAATATTGAAAGAAATTTAATAATACATGTGATTAAATTATCATTCGAAAATATGAATGGCCCTAACATATGTAAAATGATTTTTAAAAAAAATTTAAAAAAAAAAATGCATTGGAAAAACGTAGGAAGGAAGAAAGAAAAAAAAATATTAATTAATTGTAAACACTGACTTTAATATTAACTGAATACAACATGAAATTGGAAAAGCTATAGAGGAGCATAAGGTCTATTGTACAGGAATTTATTAAAAGAACTTGGATGGGGCGTGATTAGAAGCACTTAACTGTATCTGAAATCATGAAGTTTGTTTACAAATTGCTATGGACAATAGAACACCGTTAACATTGAAAAGTGAAGTCTCTTTAAAAATCAAAAAAATTAAAAAAAAAAAAAAAACAAAGGATGGGAGAAAATTAAAAAAAACAGGGCGTCGGGCAAAAAAAGGACATTTAGGGGAACAACATATATAAAATTTAGATTGAAACGAAAACAATAAGACATTAATTAAAATGACCAAAGTCAGAGTTTACAAATGGTAAAATTTAACACTGTGATAGCCTATTCACAATTACGACACTTTTTAAAATGATATTGATATAAAGAGTACCAGACCACCGGAAGATATGAAAGTTATAAAAACTGAAAGATAATCGCATGAAATGATGTAATATAAGTTTAAAGTGGAAAAGTGTTAGTAAATATAATTATTTTCAAAAATACCGATGAAATCAATTAGCATTGAAAGACATGTTAGTATGGCGGTCTGGTACTCTAAGCCTAGATCAATGGAACATCAAAATCTGAATATTAAAGATGGATAAATAGACCTCCCTGAGGCTGGAAAGGACTCACCGGAGATGCCTTTGGGAATTACATGTTGTTTTTATGTAGATTTAGCTGAGTAAAAGAATTATATGTTGGTTTTAAAAGAATATTTATAGAGCTCCAAAGAGTTGTTGCATCAAGCGTGGGAACTAGATCCCTCTTGGTTGCTCTAACTGCAGAAAACCCCGCTTCACACAGATAGGTAGTCGGAAATGGCAATAGGGATTTAAGTGCTGTGGTGGCAATCTCGGGGTATTCTGCCAAGACTTTAATCCATAACACCGGCAGAGTTGTTGTCTCGAACGTAGTTTTAATGCCGCCGTCATTTGCAATCTCCAACAGTTGATCTTCTTCTTGCGCTGACAGGCTAGATTCGCCCGATTTGTTGGCAAATGGGTTGGCAAATGGCAGGTAAGCCAGTTTGGTGACCCATACCTTGTCACTGAAATGTGATGCCAGCAGTGACTTCTTTTCTAAGAGAAATCTTTGCAATGGCTCTCGCAATTCAAATACTCTGAGTAGCGATTTTCCTCTAGATAACCATCTTATTTCTGTGTATAACAGAAGGCATCTGTACCCTGCGTCCATCTCCTCACAAAGCTGCTCAAACAGGCGCGAGTTAAGGGCGTGTGCTTTGATGTAGTTAATAACTTTAAGGACACCAGTCAATACGCTGTTAAATTCTGGTGATATTTTTTAGCTTGCTAGCACTTCTCTGTGAATGAGACAATGTGTAGCTTCACTCTAAGGTGCAACTTCCTTAATCCGAGCAGTTAAACCAGATAGTCGTCCGGTCATAGCAGCTCCGTCTGTGCATATGCCTACACAAAAGGACCATTTTAGTTGTCTTGATATATAACCATCCAGTGACTTGAACAGTTCTGCTCCTGTGGTGTTGGTTGGCAAAGATAGTGCACATAACAAATCTTAATGCACATCTTCCTTATATAGATATCGCACATAAACAAGTAGTATTGCCTTGCTGTCAATATCTGTAGATTTGTCAACCTGGAGTGCGTACCACGGTGATGCATTAATCCTCTCCAACAATTGCGTTTCAATGTCTTCGGCTATTTCCTCAATGCGCCTATTCACAGTGCTAGCCGACAAAGGCACATGTGCTATCTTTTCCACAGCAGCCTCTCCTAGTATTTCACGGGAAATGTCTTTAGTGACGGGCAAGATTAATTCTTCATCAATAATGAATGGCTTTTTAGCTTTAGCAATACGGTTAGCCACCAAATATGATGCTCTTAGTGCACTCTCCTTTATTGATGTGGTGGCCACCATAAATTTTTTCTTGCAAAATACTCCTGGGACTTGTTTTTTAATTCAGAGTGCTTGGTGTTCAAGTGGCGAAGCATTTTTGAAGGTTTCAATGCACCTAGTCCTCATTAGAGAGTTAGTCGCCGCAAACTATGCAGAGCGGTTTTGGTTTCTGAGAATCGCCTGTCCCGACAAAACCATATTTCAAGTAGGACTCATGGTATTGTCTGTTAAAAGTTGCATGTTTCTTTGATGTTGAAGGCTCTTCGGTCTCTTCACTGAGCCTTTTCTTTTTCCCAAGGAAACTTTCTAACGATATCTGTTTCGTATTCATTTTTGCTAATTTGTGCAGACACAATACACACGTACACCAAGCACTGTTAAACATGAGAAAGTAACGGTGAACAGAGAGAGTAGTGATAGACACTTTCTTTTTACAAAAAACAAACAAAACCGCATAAAGCACACAAAACAGTAGAGAGGAATCATGGTCACGAGGTCTTTGGGCGACTAAATGGCAGACGAGCCAGGTTCTCTTTTATAGCCTTACTACACTCTCGCTATGGGTGACGTCAGAATCGAGAGAGAAGACGAAGTTCTGCATGCAAATGTCGCACCACGCTTTCGTTTTTTATTTATCATATTTACGGTTATGATGATTGATTTTTTTAATTAAAACTAATTGAATGAGAAAATAGTTGGAGTAGATTTTTTTTCTACTTTTTAAAACATTAAAAAATTTATGTTACTACCTTTGGGGGCATTGTTTTAAAAAAAAATTTTTTTAATGGAACACAGATATTTTTAATTTGGGGTATAAACCTAGGAATTTAAATTCAGTTTCAATGAAATGGGCGGCCCGGTACAATTTGATCCACGGACCGGTACCGGTCCGCGGGTTGGGGACCACTGCCCTACAGTACAGAATTATATCTGTGATAGAATTCTGTACTGTAATTCTGTCCCGCCAGAATTATATCTGTGATAGAATTTGATGAATGGATACCACTAGTTGATTCATTGCTGTTTTGTGAGAAGCCGGGAGAGCTGTATTATGATCACCGTACTTTTTAAGTACTGAATGTGATTGGTGTATTAACTTCAGGATCGTAGTCGCTCCTGTGTTGCCGTTAGCAGTCGACGTTGTGCGTGATCAAGACGAGACTGAGTAGCAACAGTGTGAGGAGGTGGATAATGTCGCAGTCACAAGTAGCAAGTCAACTGTTCAATGTGGACTAAAAAACAGTTATTTTAAGTTAATAGTAAGTAACTCAACTTAGCCTTTATGTTAGATGGACCATAAATTACTTAAATTAATTATTTTTATCTACTGTAGAAATAATCAAAAAAATGTTTGTTGCTGATATGTACAGAATAAAATTGTGTATAATAATCAATCATTAAATAAATAAATAACTTTGATTACATCCAAACATATTACAAGCATACATAAACTTGGTATTAGGTTAATATTTGCTTTCCCTCCTTACAGTATTAGCAGTTAAAAAAATGTCCTGGCATTCATAAGCGAGGATAATGACAAATTCGTCACTTTATAGCATATAACTTTACTTTAATATTTTGGCCTAAGACGTTTATATTCTGCAGAAAACAACAGGATTTCTTATAATAACTCAGAAAAATCTATGCAGTTTATGTTATTAATAATTTCAAGAAGCCAGGAAAACGACAACACAAAAACCTACTCACCTTGAAAAATTTTTTGAAATAGATTTTAAACCAGAATATTGGTTCTTTATTCGTGCAACAAGACATGTTCAGATAGGAGGGTATCTAATCAATCTATTAACATAAGATATTGATTGCTGGCTCTATCTATTTTGGTTATAAACCACTAAATAAAAGTAGCCAGGAAAATGACAGATTTCCTTGGGACAAACAAATTATTGACAGAAAAAATTACTTTAAACGACGTTTTTGTAAATAATACCCTCTGCGTATATTCTAGAAATGCTTACACCGGTTGAGATGAAAAAATTAGATATTGAAAAATTTATGGGAAGTTTTGAAGCTAGTTATTATTGGAGATATTGTTTGGGACATAACAAAAACATGAAATTTTGAAGTTCAATTAAATTTATTAACTATACAAAAAACAGTCAATGCTAGTGCAAAGTCATTTCAAAATGCTAACAGCAATTTACTAATATTCTTTTTTAAAAAAAGTTCTTTTAGTTTTATAGTACTAGTGAATTGTCATATTTCGAGAGAATCACCCATATATATATGTATATATATCACCATGGACCTTTTTTTCTATTCTAAATCAGCCTAAAACAATTAACTACACATTTTGTGTATTTAAAGACAATTTGTTTTAATTTTGCCTCTTCGTTTAAATTAAAAGAGGAAAAAGAACGTAATCCTCAGAGATATTACATTAGCTTCCTGAAGCAGGAGGAGCAATTCAATTCCATTAGTCTGATTGGTGAAACATGTCTGTCTTGCTTTTGTCTGAGGAAGATCAAAGTTTGGATAAAACGAATTCGCTGCAAAAAAAAAGTGGGGAAAGGGGGAAACTCATGAAGCAATTCTTCATTTTAGTCACTAATTGGCTAAAAGTCACTAAGTTTAGTCACTAATTGGCTTTAGTCACTAAGTCGCTGGTTTTACGCAACTCATTGTAAATTAGTTGTTTTTACTCATATTTCTACTAAAATAGTCGCCCTAGTTGATATTACTTTAAAATAGACGATTTAGTCGCCAATGGCAGCCCTATATTCATAGCAACAACAACAAAGTTCAATATTCAGAGTATTGTTACATACAGAAATTTTTTTTTTATTAGAATGACATATTACAGCTCAAGAGAAATAACAAAGTTGATTAAGAAATTGATTAATCCTTAAACTATTTAGGGTTTGAGAACGCTTAGTCCACCACACATGTGATTCAGGCATAGATGCGCCTTTCTCTTTGAGGTCATCGTGTTCCTCGTAATCACTGATATTACCATCCTCATCTTCCTCATGTTCCAGATCTGCTGCCCAAATTTCAGCATTTTCACACATAATATCAATATCCCTATCTAATACCTCGATGCACAAATCTATCTTGTTTGAATCAAAACGTTTTAATGGAGTTTCATCAACAGGAAATGAATAAAAAAAATCTCTGAAATACTGAAGAGAGGATCTTCGTAACAACAAAAAACTTTTTATCTTGCCGTACGTTTCATCCTCACTGGATCTATGTAAATAATTTTCAATAGTTGTAATAGCCTCTACCATCAAAAATCCAATTTTTTTCTTCTCTTCTTCGAAGAAATGCAATTGGTATTTATGGAGTAATGCTCTTAGAAGGTCTGCTGTACATTTACTTGTAATCGTCATTAAAGTAGTAGAAACTTCTTCTAAAGCATTAAAGTTTCTGTCACGCAAATTATAACCATAAAGATTATTAAGACTAGAACCATACAAATTAATAAGACGTTCGAATTCTTGTATGAAATGCATTAAATATTCTTCTGAATTCTGTTTTCCACAGTCAAAGTTATCAATATCCAAAAGAAATCGAGATATAAGCTCACTTGCTTCTTTTAAGTGATGAGTTCTATTCTCTAGGGACTTCAAGATAAATTTATTGATGCTATATTCAGGTTTTTCAGTATGAATTATGTCTTTAAGACGATTCATAATTAAATCAATATTTAAAGATTTTTTATTCGTATCCGGATTAAGTTTATTTATAGAGTTAAGCAATTCACAAAACTCCCAGGCATTGTTACTACTCTTGGTGTCTTTCAAGTGCTGCAGGAGTCTCTCTTTTCTTGACATATAATAAAAAGGCACCTAAAAAGAAACAAAAAATAGTATAAAAATAACGACTGTCTAAATTACAGATTTTCTTCGTTGGAGTGGTGTTTTGAAATTTTGTGAAAAATATTTACGTTAAAAATTGAAAAACTTATTTCGAGGAAATAAATAATTTTGTCGCAATTTGAGCATGTCAAAAATTAGTTTCTCAAGATTATTTGATGGCTATAAAAAATGTCGTGATTTTAAAAGAAAGAGAAATAGAAATTTAAAAAAATACTTTTAATGATTAAATACGAAAAATAATAAGAAAAATAAAGAAAATCGTAGTACACGCACTCCTACATAATTGAAAAGAGGAGGAGAGAAAAGGGATAAGGGTAAAAAGCATGGAACCGGTTTTCTCCCTAGATGGCGTAATCGAGCGTTGCTATCACGAATACTTACAAAGGCTTTGACACCTTATAAGCATTAGGAATGTTTAAATTTTTATGTATTGAAGATAAGAAATTGGTGTTCAGGTAATGTAGGGGGTGTTTGGTTTTAAATATAATCAATCATCAATGCCTTTACCCATTCACCCTCAAATGTATGAGGATTTTCCAGATGTAGATAGAGCTTGATATTGGAGCTCTTCATAGCCATGCATCTGGAGTGGTGGCTGTGACTATGGTTACGAGGTTCAACTATTTCAAGGGTAAGTTGAGTCTTTATTTAAGACAGTTTTTGAGTCGGGCTGGCAGGAGAAAGAGAATCAAGGAAGAAAGATGCTCCCCTCTTTAAAATGCACTATTTCTTGTTCCCATACAAGCAGTCGGTCTTAGACTTCGTGGCGAGGGGAGTTCTTTCTATAGACAAACTATATAAGTGAAATTTGATAGCTAAAGTATGAGACACCTTTATATGCGCGACAAACACAATCATTTAATTTTTTTTTCTTCTGTCACTTACTTAGCTTTATTATCCAATATTATACCTTTCGTAATTCCAGCCAGTCCAATATATTTTAAATTTTAAAAATCTGTTGTTTTAACAGCTTATCCCAAAAAGAGCAAATTATCAAAAGTGAGAAATATAATAAATAATATAAAAATGCTTTGCAAAGACGAATCCAGTTTAGTTTTTGTGTTTTACTATTTTCTCAAGATTTAAAAATTATGGATGAATTTTTATTTTCATTTAAGTACAAAAGTTATTATTATTATTTTTTTTTTTTTGAAAATATAGTAAATAAATAGGATACTATTGGCAAGTGAATGAATTTTACGATGGGTATTATAGTTAAAAACAAATAGCTATTTTATATAAAGTTTCACTTTATGTGTATTTTTGTATAACTATTTTTATAACACTGTTTTTTGAATGAAAAATTATTCTAAGTTCTTTTGTGAAATAAAAAAAAAACACATTTACGAACGTGAAATTACAGAATTAAAAAAAAAGAATTAACAATTCGCTAATTAAAGTTGTAGGGTGATTTCATTTATTGTTAATTTAATGAAAATAATATTAATAAAAATAATACTAATATAATATTAATTAAATCATAAAATAATTGAGAATTTTACATTTTTATTTTAGAATTTTCTATTTTAAACTATTTTTTCCTGAAACAGCTTTTCAGCAAAATTTATTGGAATATTAAATTTGCAATTTAACTAGAGAGAAGTTTTAAAATAGCTGATGTTTGCCCTCACATAAAAAGAATTATTATGCATAATGAGGTTGCTGTAAGATCCTAAATATTAGAGATATTTCTAATAAAATATATCTGCATTTAAGAAATTACTTGACTCCATAAAAAATCATGTTTTAGAAATGCAAAGAAGATAAGCAGCGAAATAAGGAATCACCAAATAGCAACCTTTCTCAGAATTAGAGGAAAGAAGATTTGTCATCGTTGTTGTAGCTTATCCTCCATCAGACCGTTGACCCTAAGGAAATCCAGGAGCAGAAGGGGGGGGATACGTTTAAAACATTAATTAGGCCCATCTTAGAGCATGGTTTTCCTGTTTATAACTGTGCCTCAGTCACCAACTTGGGTAAATTGAAGAAGGTTCAACTTAGTGCTGCTAGAATTATTACTGGACTAAGCGCAGCTGTCCGAGAGAAGTAATTCTCTATAAGGCTAATTTGCAACCTCTCCAAACTAGAAGAAAGGCCAACCTTACCAAATATTATAACAAACTTTCTAGCTACAGTCAGCATAATAGCGCCTCCCTATATTTAAACAACTGGAATAACAATCAAAGACTTAAGAAAAACAGCTTCTTCAGTCAGGCTAAGCTTCTGAGTTTGCCTCATAATGAAATTGCTCCTTAAAATCTTGTCCGAATCCCTCAGAGGGACTCCCAAGAGTTTATTTCCACTTTTACTCAACAAGAACGTCTTCATTCCACCTCATCTCTGACAGTTGGCTTTAGAAATTATAAGCGCCTCCCTATATTTAAACAACTGGAATAACAATCAAAGACTTAAGAAAAACAGTTTCTTCAGTTAGGCTAAGCTTCTGAGTTTGCCTCATAATGAAATTGCTCCTTAAAATCTTGTCTGAATCCCTCAGAGGGACTCCCAAGAGTTTATTTCCTCTTCGATTTTACTCAACAAGAACGTCTTCATTCCACCTCATCTCTGACAGTTGGCTTTAGAAATTATAAAGAAGATCCCCGACAATGCCATAAAATTTTTTACGGACGACAGTAAACTTGACGACCTCGCAGGCATCTACATTGAGAAACCAGGGGATCGCCTTCCGCAACCCTGATCTCTCATCTGTCTTCAAAAGTGAATTAATAGCAATTGAACAAGGCCTTGAAGCTGTTCTTAATGACTCATTTTTCAACGTTTTATCAGTAATAATCTAAAATTAGGTTTTATGTCGGAAAGTTAAATTCCCAGTTCTTGTGCTATATGCAGTCTAATTAAGAATTCGTTTTTAGTCTATGTAAAGTCCGCAAAGAAAAAAAAAAGATACCACCCTGAAGAACTTTCATTCTAATGATCGGATTTTGAAACTTAGTCCCAGATTGTAAAATAATTATTACAGCAATTTTTTCAATTAAGCTAACCATTAGTTGTCATCAAATAAAAGGTTTGGTTGATAAACAATTATCGAAAAAGAACTATTAAATTAATCATTTCTCTTGGGGATAATTTACAATTCAATTGAGTTTTAATCAATGAAAATTATACATCTAAACATGATTTTTATCAAAAGTAAAATATTGAATATATAGGCCGAGACGAAACAATAATTTTGTATTATGAAAAGTACAATTACTACTGCATTACTATTTTTTTTTTTCCATTTACAAAATTAACTCTCTTGATATATAGTTATTTTAAAGATGGCAACGACAACTGAAAAGCTTTCTTCGACAGTTTCGGTTTTTCCTTTTAAATAAAAAGAAATTAAAGCTGTAAAGCGCAGGTATTACTTTTTAGTACTTTAGTATTAAAGAGCATATTTTTCTCCACTAGAATCTGTTATCAATTTTTAAAATTCTGTAAAAAATAAAGTATTCAGTATTACCTTATCCTCTAACATTAATGGGTACTTACAGAGTGATGGGGGTTAAGAAGAGGGGCAAGTAACCTAAGTCATTTTTAGAAAAAGAGGACTTTTGAAAGAAAAACCAGTAATTATGTAACACAGAAAATATATATTTTTTTAAGGGGTGGGATGAGGCAATTTTTAAAATCTCTTTATGAAGGAGATCAGTTATATGCCATATCACTCCATACAATTGTTTTTCCGTACTGTAGTTTGTCATTTGAAAATAAAGTTCAAATTGACAAACGATGAAATATTAAATTTTCATAGCTTCGTAAATTAGTAAAGAAAAAATTATTTTAATAAAAAGAAATTTGTTGGTACATGTTTTTATCAATGCATTTTTGTTGTCTTCTTAAAGCGAAAATTTAAATGGGTAGTGGAGGTACGTAATTTACCCACCTGAGTCTTGGAGAAATGGGTGCCCCGGACTAATATGGATTGATTTTAAAGAATTGATTGCTCGGATTTTGAATCTATTATTTTTAATTAAGCATATTTTGATTATTAAAAAGGTTTTTTTCTCAAATTGAAAACGTAATTTAAATTATTTATTAATTTATTTCGTGTCATGCATTTTGAATTTTTTGCGTTATTATTTGGGAATTCACCGTTTAAGTTTTTACTAATATCCAGAATATCCTTATTATTAATTATCGATATTATTTTTAATAAAATTCTATCTTTATACAAATATAATAAAAATAAAGAGGCATTAAAACTAAAAAAAATATTAGTATTTCTTAGAACAGCAGACGACGGTGTTCCACGGAACCCTAGGGTTCCGTAAAGAATTGCAGGAATGCCGCTGGCGAGTACTTCTTACAGCCACAGACGACTAACCACCTAACTGTAACACTCAGCTTCAGCACCCTAAAGTCCATGGTCTAACACAGAGGTTCCCAAATGGTGTTTGAACCCTATTATTCCGTAAAGATTTACAGGAGTTCTGATGGTGAGTACTTTTTACAGCCACAGACGGCTGACGACCCAACTGTAACAATCAGCTTCTGCACCCTAGAGTCCAAGGTCTAAGACAGAGGTTCCCAAATAGTGTTCTACGCAACCCTAATATTCCGTAAAGATTTACAGGAGTTCTGATAGTGAATACTTTGTCCAGCCGCAGACGGCTGACCACCTGACTGTAACAATCAGCTTCTGCACCCTAAAGTCCATGGTCTAACACAGAGGTTCCCAAATGGTGTTTGAACCCTATTATTCCGTAAAGATTTACAGGAGTTCTGATAGTGAGTACTTCTTACAGCCACAGACGGCTGACCACCCAACTGTAACAATCAGCTTCTGCACCCTAGAGTCCAAGGTCTAAGACAGAGGTTCCCAAATAGTGTTCTACGCAACCCTAATATTCCGTAAAGATTTACAGGAGTTCTGATAGTGAATACTTTGTCCAGCCGCAGACGGCTGACCACCTGACTGTAACAATCAGCTTCAGCACCCTAAAGTCCATGGTCTAACACAGAGGTTCCCAAATGGTGTTTGAACCCTATTATTCCGTAAAGATTTACAGGAGTTCTGATAGTGAGTACTTTTTACAGCCACAGACGGCTGACCACCCAACTGTAACAATCAGCTTCTGCACCCTAGAGTCCAAGGTCTAAGACAGAGGTTCCCAAATAGTGTTCTACGCAACCCTAATATTCCGTAAAGATTTACAGGAGTTCTGATAGTGAATACTTTGTCCAGCCGCAGACGGCTGACCACCTGATTGTAACAATCAGCTTCAGCACCCTAAAGTCCATGGTCTAACACAGAGGTTCCCAAATGGTGTTTGAACCCTATTATTCCGTAAAGATTTACAGGAGTTCTGATAGTGAGTACTTTTTACAGCCACAGACGGCTGACCACCCAACTGTAACAATCAGCTTCTGCACCCTAGAGTCCAAGGTCTAAGACAGAGGTTCCCAAATAGTGTTCTACGCAACCCTAATATTCCGTAAAGATTTACAGGAGTTCTGATAGTGAATACTTTGTCCAGCCGCAGACGGCTGACCACCTGACTGTAACAATCAGCTTCTGCACCCTAAAGTCCAAGGTCTAACACAGAGGTTCCCAAATGGTGTTTGAACCCTATTATTCCGTAAAGATTTACAGGAGTTCTGATAGTGAGTACTTTTTACAGCCACAGACGGCTGACCACCCAACTGTAACAATCAGCTTCTGCACCCTAGAGTCCAAGGTCAAAGACAGAGGTTCCCAAATAGTGTTCTACGCAACCCTAATATTCCGTAAAGATTTACAGGAGTTCTGATAGTGAATACTTTGTCCAGCCGCAGACGGCTGACCACCTGACTGTAACAATCAGCTTCTGCACCCTAAAGTCCAGGATCTAACACAGAGGTTCCCAAATGGTGTTTGAACCCTATTATTCCGTAAAGATTTACAGGAGTTCTGATAGTGAGTACTTTTTACAGCCCCAGACGGCTGACCACCCAACTGTAACAATCAGCTTCTGCACCCTAGAGTCCAAGGTCTAAGACAGAGGTTCCCAAATAGTGTTCTACGCAACCCTAATATTCCGTAAAGATTTACAGGAGTTCTGATAGTGAGTACTTTTTACAGCCACAGACGGCTGACCACCCAACTGTAACAATCAGCTTCTGCACCCTAGAGTCCAAGGTCTAAGACAGAGGTTCCCAAATAGTGTTCTACGCAACCCTAATATTCCGTAAAGATTTACAGGAGTTCTGATAGTGAGTACTTTTTACAGCCACAGACGGCTGACCACCCAACTGTAACAATCAGCTTCTGCACCCTAGAGTCCAAGGTCTAAGACAGAGGTTCCCAAATAGTGTTCTACGCAACCCTAATATTCCGTAAAGATTTACGGGAGTTCTGATAGTGAATACTTTGTCCAGCCGCAGACGGCTGACCACCTGACTGTAACAATCAGCTTCTGCACCCTAAAGTCCATGGTCTAACACAGAGGTTCCCAAATGGTGTTTGAACCCTATTATTCCGTAAAGATTTACAGGAGTTCTGATAGTGAGTACTTCTTACAGCCACAGACGGCTGACCACCCAACTGTAACAATCAGCTTCTGCACCCTAGAGTCCAAGGTCTAAGACAGAGGTTCCCAAATAGTGTTCTACGCAACCCTAATATTCCGTAAAGATTTACAGGAGTTCTGATAGTGAATACTTTGTCCAGCCGCAGACGGCTGACCACCTGACTGTAACAATCAGCTTCTGCACCCTAAAGTCCATGGTCTAACACAGAGGTTCCCAAATGGTGTTTGAACCCTATTATTCCGTAAAGATTTACAGGAGTTCTGATAGTGAGTACTTCTTACAGCCACAGATGGCTGACCACCCAACTGTAACAATCAGCTTCTGCACCCTAGAGTCCAAGGTCTAAGACAGAGGTTCCCAAATAGTGTTCTACGCAACCCTAATATTCCGTAAAGATTTACAGGAGTTCTGATAGTGAATACTTTGTCCAGCCGCAGACGGCTGACCACCTGACTGTAACAATCAGCTTCTGCACCCTAAAGTCCATGGTCTAACACAGAGGTTCCCAAATGGTGTTTGAACCCTATTATTCCGTAAAGATTTACAGGAGTTCTGATAGTGAGTACTTCTTACAGCCACAGACGGCTGACCACCCAACTGTAACAATCAGCTTCTGCACCCTAGAGTCCAAGGTCTAAGACAGAGGTTCCCTAATAGTGTTCTACGCAACCCTAATATTCCGTAAAGATTTACAGGAGTTCTGATAGTGAGTACTTTTTACAGCCACAGACGGCTGACCACCCAACTGTAACAATCAGCTTCTGCACCCTAGAGTCCAAGGTCTAAGACAGAGGTTCCCAAATAGTGTTCTACGCAACCCTAATATTCCGTAAAGATTTACAGGAGTTCTGATAGTGAGTACTTTTTACAGCCACAGACGGCTGACCACCCAACTGTAACAATCAGCTTCTGCACCCTAGAGTCCAAGGTCTAAGACAGAGGTTCCCAAATAGTGTTCTACGCAACCCTAATATTCCGTAAAGATTTACAGGAGTTCTGATAGTGAATACTTTGTCCAGCCGCAGACGGCTGACCACCTGACTGTAACAATCAGCTTCTGCACCCTAAAGTCCATGGTCTAACACAGAGGTTCCCGAATGGTGTTTGAACCCTATTATTCCGTAAAGATTTACAGGAGTTCTGATAGTGAGTACTTCTTACAGCCACAGACGGCTGACCACCCAACTGTAACAATCAGCTTCTGCACCCTAGAGTCCAAGGTCTAAGACAGAGGTTCCCAAATAGTGTTCTACGCAACCCTAATATTCCGTAAAGATTTACAGGAGTTCTGATAGTGAATACTTTGTCCAGCCGCAGACGGCTGACCACCTGACTGTAACAATCAGCTTCTGCACCGTAAAGTCCATGGTCTAACACAGAGGTTCCCAAATGGTGTTTGAACCCTATTATTCCGTAAAGATTTACAGGAGTTCTGATAGTGAGTACTTCTTACAGCCACAGACGGCTGACCACCCAACTGTAACAATCAGCTTCTGCACCCTAGAGTCCAAGGTCTAAGACAGAGGTTCCCAAATAGTGTTCTACGCAACCCTAATATTCCGTAAAGATTTACAGGAGTTCTGATAGTGAATACTTTGTCCAGCCGCAGACGGCTGACCACCTGACTGTAACAATCAGCTTCTGCACCCTAAAGTCCATGGTCTAACACAGAGGTTCCCAAATGGTGTTTGAACCCTATTATTCCGTAAAGATTTACAGGAGTTCTGATAGTGAGTACTTTTTACAGCCACAGACGGCTGACCACCCAACTGTAACAATCAGCTTCTGCACCCTAGAGTCCAAGGTCTAAGACAGAGGTTCCCAAATAGTGTTCTACGCAACCCTAATATTCCGTAAAGATTTACAGGAGTTCTGATAGTGAATACTTTGTCCAGCCGCAGACGGCTGACATCCTGACTGTAACAATCAGCTTCTGCACCCTAAAGTCCAATGTCTAAAACAGAGGTTCCAAAATGGTGTTCCACAGAACCTTGTAGTAATCATTTTATCAGTAAATCATTTTATTGTAATATGACTAATATTTTGAAATTCAATTAATAAAAATTCCAAATATTTTATAATTAAAAAACGAATTTTTAAAAACAGAATTTCTTCAGCAATTACTATTTCCAAATATTACCCCAAATTGTTTGAAAAAAAAATATTTAGCTCATTTTAATGGACCATTCTAATCATTCAAAAAATTTGAACACATTTTATTAATGCAAAATTCTTAAAACCCTTTGAAATATTTTGAATCTTGTTTTTAAAAAGTAAATGATTAAACTGAGATTTTAAGTTAAAATAAATATTAAATATTGAACATTGAAATAGATGAAAACAATTTATATGACATAAAAATGCTCTATTTTAATATTTATTATAACACAATACTTCAATTACAATTAAAGTTTGCAAATAATTAAAATAAATTATGTTTCATAAGAAATCCTTACTTTGAACTAAAAAAATGTATGATTGAAAGAAGAATTTCAGCAATTTACAGTATTTTTTCTTTTTGTCTATAAAAATATTCATTATTTCTGAATATGTTCATCATTTCTGATTTGCGTATTAATTTTTATTTTAAAGAAGGCTTAAAAAAGGTAATTTTATATATATATGTAATATCCGTGTTACATCACTGATATTTTTAGTTGACTTTAGATCAATTTAATATAAATCATAAGTCATTAAATTCTAATCAAGCTTTATTTAGATGACAATTGGTGACAACAGAAGTCTCACCCACTCTCCCAGCAGGAGGGGGGTGGACTAACATCCAGACAGTAGTGGCGAAGCTTAGGTTGACAACATCATACAGCAAAATGCCATGCTAAAACAATTGTCCTGCATTATATACTAGTAATCTAAAGGGGTGAAAAGTCCAGTCGTTACATTCCTTGTATTCCTACACCTTAAGGAAAATCATTTTATGCTTCCTAATATATAAATGACAGAGGGAAAGTTTCTAAAAATAACTCCTCCTTTGAAATATAAATCTAATTATAATTCATGGTGTGTTTACAGCCTTGAATTCCCAAAATAGAATATCTCTACGCTTATTCTTTAACAAAGACATTTTATGAAAACGAAAGAGTTTTAATTCTTTTATTAATACAAAAGTATTATAATTTTTGTATTACATCCCCCCAAAAAAAATTTTTGGTAAGCCAAAATAAAAATTTTAGAACACTTTAAATTTTTAAGATTTAGGTTGGTACGACTGTCCTTTTTCCCTGCTACAAATAAAAATTTTTTAATTATGTGTAAAAAACAATTATTTACAATGACAAAAATAAAAACATGATAATGCAATTCTGTTCAGGCAACTAAACAGAAAAAAAAATGAAACATGTTTATATAACTATTCTACTAAAATTTTCAAAAACATTTTTCACACAAAAATATACAAAATTTTTATGCAAATAAATTCAATTTCACTATTCATGATTTAATTTCAACATTTGTGGGTTGTGATATTTCTTAAGCTTTGATACGTGAACTATTTCAAAATTTTGTTTACTTAAACTATTTCTTTTATTTAAGTCCACATTTTTTAATTTGTTCTCATTTTTTATTTTTTCGTCGATTTTGACCTGATAATGTATGCACCCATTACCTAGTTCTATCTTCGAATCATTTGAAATTTTTGGACATTCTTTCTTTTACCTATTTTTCCTGTTCTTTTTATTTTTGTTACTAACTTCTTGGTTATTCTTTTTTTTTCCTGTTCTTTTTATTTTTGTTACCCCTCAAATTTTTTTTTCAATGTTTACTTTTATTGAAACATCTTAAACTTCTATTTTTCAAAATGTTTACTTTTATTGAAACATCTTAAACTTTTATTTCTTCAAAATATTTACTTTTATTGAAACATCTTTAACTTTCATTTGTTCAAAATGTTTACTTTTTTTGAAACATCTGAAACTTTTATTTTTTCCACCATTTTTAACCTTTACCTTTTTAGAGTTCTGCTGTCTAATGTGCAAAGATAAGTTGTCATTGTTAGAATTAGCAGAGGTGATCAATCTCTTACCAAATTGAGTAACAACTGGCTCGACACAATCAATAAACAAACAAAAATCTTTGCAAGTTTGCAACCCTACTAAAGCATACAGTAACTCAGTCTCAAGTATAAAAAACTTAGCTGAGTTCACAATTTTGCCTATCGTAATAAGGGGAAACTCACAAAATTTGTTAAGTGTGAAATGTCCTTTTGTTTGGGTAACATTTAATTTTTCACATTTTTAACAGGAATATTTAGTTTTGACCAAGTCCGAAAAAGAAAAAGCATTAAAAATTTCTTTTGGTTTTGTCTTTTGTTTGAAAATCTGAAAAATTTTGAATTTTGTTTGCCGTCACAAATTTAATTGATATTTGAAACACATTTATTTCCCTCAAAAACATTTTAAATGCATAAAAATACACTATTATATAATAATTTTTCTAAAAAAAAAGCAAGGTAAACATACGAAATGCAATTCAACCATTAAATAAATTTTCTCTATTGATTATTCATAATAAAAATTTTTGATCACTAAAATAAGTAATGATAACAGTATCACAAATTATGAGAAAGAAGAAGAAAAATATATATCTACAGTAAATCCTTTCCTTTCTCGCTAACACTTTCTTTCGATCTTCATGACTTTTTATGTTGAAGAGAAAAAAAAATATATATATCATCATTTTTTCTTTCTTTCTAAACGCGCACATACACTTTTGTTTTCACATAAATCTTCGGGATTTCACACGCGCGCACATACCACTGGTGTTAACAGCAGCTTTTTAAAGAAAGGAACTTTTAATAAAGGATCAAAAAGCTCCTCTATAAATTCAAAATCACTTTCTTGGTCACTCGGTGCCGAATCACTACCATGAATGATGTTTCTTCCAATTTAGATGCACAATTTTTAGACATCAAACTTTCTTCCGATAACGGCGAAATATATGAACTGATACAGGTAGAAAAACGGACGGGGAAACCTTCCCTTCCCTCTACATCAGCATTCCCGTAACGACGACGGTACACGTAATGAAACAGACCTCATCGTTCTTTCAGCGTCGATCAGGCAAATTTTCCTTTTCTTTTCTCTCTTTCCCGGCGTGTGTGAAAGGAAGGGAAAACAACGTTGCAGCCAGCCGGAAAATAGATAACAATGGTTTCCTTAGCAAGTAACTATCCTGGCGTCTTGTAATAACAGGGCTAAAATTCCTGTTATCAGTGTTGTATTTAGCTTAACTAATGCAATCGTAAGCCATCATACGTTCTCAAGAGGTTTATTTAAAGGTAGGCTGGTGGTTAACATAGTTCACATCCGCACTCCACGAGGGAGGGAGTGGACAAAACTTCTGACAATTCCGGAACAACTTATCAGGATCACAACATCATGGAAAGGACACGCAAAAACTACTGCTCCCACGTTTTATACAAACATAGATTGAAGTAAAAAGGCACAGTCTCTGAAATACTTGTATCCTTACGCATTAAGGAAAATCATTTAATGCTTCCTAATATGGAAGTGACAGAGGGAAAGATTCTAAAAATAACTCCTCCTTTGAAATATAAATCTAATTATAATTCATGGTGTGTTTACAGCCTTGAATTCCCAAAATAGAATATCTCTACGCTTATTCTTTAACAAAGACATTTTATGAAAACGAAAGAGTTTTAATTCTTTTATTAATACAAAAATATTATAATTTTTGTATTACACACACACACACACACACACACACACATATATATATATATATATATATATATATATATATATATATATATATATATATATATATATATATATATATATATATATATATATATACGAGGGTTGCTATTTATATTTCTGGCCTAATAATGAAAAAACAAATATGTAAGATCGAAATTGTTTTTATTGTTTTTCAAAATACTCTCCATGATGATCAATACACTTTTGCATGCGTTTGAACCAATTTTCAAAGCACTTTTTCCAGTCCGATTGAGGTAACTCCAAGACATGCATTTTGAATGCATCAACCGCTTCGTCGGGGGTCGAAAATCGTTGTCCACGTAATTTATTTTTGATGTGTGGGAATAAGAAGAAGTCATTGGGTGTCAAATCAGGGCTGTACGGTGGATGACCCATCAGTTCGATCTTTCGCTCCGTCAGAAATGCCTTTATTTGAGTCGATGTGTGAGAGCTCGCATTGTCATGATGAAGAATGATTCGCCTGTTCTTCTGCTTTTTTCAAATTTCTCCGATGACTTCTGGCAAACAAATGGTCGTGTACCATTCAGAATTGACCGTCCTGCGTTGCTCTAACGCCACTGTTGCCACATGACCGTTAATGCCGAAGAAACAGGCAATCATTTGTTTCGATGTGCTTCTTCCTCGAACAACTTTTGTTGGTTTTGCCTCATCTTGGAAGACCCATACAGCTGATTGCTGTTTTGTTTCCGGCTCATATGCATAGATCCATGATTCGTCACCTGTGTAGATGTTATATACAGCCTTTGATGTACCTTGAACGTATTTTTCCAACATTTCCTTGCACCAATCGACACGAGCCTTTTTTTGAGCGGTTGTCAGATTATGCGGAATCCAACGCGAACAAATTTTTTTTACGCTCAAATGTTCATGCAATATTTTATTAATGCTAGTCATACTAATGTCCAAAGACGCCTCTATCTCACGGTATGTCACATGACGATCTTGCTTTATCAGTTCACGCACAGCATCGATCTTTTCTGGCACAACAACGGATTTTGGATGACCTGCACGGGATTCGTCCTGGATCGAACATCGACCACGATTATATTCGTTATACCAAATTTTTACAGTGCTGTAGGATGGCGCTTTATCGCTGAAAAAAGAATTAAGTTCATCGAAGCTCTCTTGTCTTGACAATCCACGTCGAAAGTTATGAAAAATAATGGCACGAAAATGTTCACGATTCAATTCCATTTTTTGAAAGAGAAGAACTTTTCAATTTACTGTCAACAACACAAATGAAGCTATAATGGTAAATCGTCTGCTGAATTTATGTTTAAAAATATCAAACTTTCGATTAAAATCGTCTGCGGTCGCATAGCAACACTTACTGTTGCCAAGGCCAGAAATATAAATAGTATCCCTCGTATATATATATATATATATATATATATATATATATATATATATATAAAATGCCGTTCCTAAAATGCCGTAATACAAACAAGAACGGACCTTTAGCTTTTTCCTGCTATTATATGAAATTTCTATAAGTACATGTTTTTGCCATCTATTATTAAAATAATAAATTTTTAGGAATCATGTTACATTAAAAATAAATATATCTTTTATTTAATAAAAGAAAAGTCCTTATTTTAAAATACATATTTAATACAACAAATTAAACATTTTATAATAAGCAGTTAAAATTAAATAAAAAACATTTTTCAATAAATTTAAGAATTGTTCTAGTTATTTATTATTATCACTTAACTTTTAAGGGAATTAGTATTAAGTTTTATCGGAAATATTTACTTCAAAACAAAGAATATATATGAATTTAAATTGATATAGTTCGAGAAATGATTTTTAGAATAAAAAATTCTTATAAATATTTATTTTAAATCGAATTATTTTTTAAAAATATTTAATAAGCAATTCCAGAATTCATATTTAGGTTAAAGCAAATTAATAAAATTCTAATTTTTTAATATTCGATGTAAAAGTTCTGCAAATTTTTTAAAATCGTAATATGCTATATATTTTATGGATTCTATTCTTCTCCTATCTTTTTGCAAATTTTCGAGTCATAACAAATTTTCTTTACCAACTCAACACTTTCTAATTATTAATCAATCAATCCATTGTTACCTTACAATTAATAATGGTATACAACGAAGGTCCTGTAACCAATCAATATCAAAAGGCCAAATAACACTTTTATTTTTCCGGCCTGTATAAGTGACGAATTATATTGCCGCCTCTTTATGATAAAACGTGGGAGAAAAACAAAATCGATAAAATTTGCTTAATATTTTATTCTTCGATTATATTTTTAAAATTTTTTTCCCATCTTTTCAAGTTAATAACCAATTTTTTTTTTTTTTCCAACTCTGCACTTATTCATTATTAATAAAACAATTCATTGTAACCTTACAATTAATTTATGGTATACAATGAAGATCCTGTAAACAATTAAGTGCAAACGGCCAAACAGCACTTTTATTTTTCCGGCCTATATAAGGGACGAGTTATACCGCCGCTTCCGATAATGCCTCAAAACAAACGATAACGGACCCCACATTGTGTTTGCCTTTTGCCGTTAGCGTTCCAAAATGCCTGCTTACGGCCTTACGTTTGCCGTGAGGTGTGTGCTTACTGGGGAAATTAAATAGTTACAAGGACAACTATTTCAAACAAGTTAGCGTTTCCGTTCTACTCGAAGTTGTTTGAAAAGGTATTTTTTATATATCGATTCCAAAGTTTATTCTACATATATTTTAGGGTATACTTTCGGAGTATTTCGATCGAGTTTATTTTTACACCCTTATTTGCTTAAAATAAATTATTCAAGAATATGTTTTAATGCTTTTATAGTATAATAGTAAATGGGGCTTCCATCGCATATCCTTAACATTGATACCGCTATCATTAAATAAATGGAATAAGCTTAGATAAGTGATCACAGTTAATTTTTTACTCGATCAAATATATGTTTCGATCAAACAGATTTCATTCTGGAAATAGCGAAATTATTGGGTAGGTCCCTTGGAGCAATATCATTCTTATCCTCTTTTGACGAAATATAGGAAAAATTGGTTTTCACAGTTTCTGTAAAAAGTATGTTAGCCTTCATGCCACATTTTTTTTTTATTAAAATAAGTTTGGAAATAGCGTATTTTTTATTGTATTTTTTTAAAAAAATCAGAAGATTCTAAAATTGGCACGGTTTCGGAATCTTCTTACAAATTTAAATTTTTAGTATTTCCTACTTAACAAAATAAGGCATTTTCCTGACAACAAATTATACTACAATAATATCTTAGGAATCGTGCTAAAGTAAAAAATTAAACAAAATAGTTTAGTATCATATATTATCCGGAAAAAAATCTACACAAAGAAAGAGTAAGATATAAGGAAATAATTAGTGAATCACAAGTGGTTATTTAATTAAAAATTTAATTTCACAACTAAGATGATAGGTCGACATTTAAGGTACTGAGATATTTCAAGATGCTTAAAAATTTTGGCTACATATTCGACAGCTTTTTATGTTCGGTATCTTTATACTTTTTGTAGTGACTTATAAAACATCAACACTATTTTAGATAATCTATGTTGAAGTCACAAAAAACAAAACAAAAAAAACAATCAATGATTTGTATTTTTTTTTTCGAAAAAAAAATAGTATGCTTAGTAAATAATCAGCTGTTTTGCATTAAATAATTTTAAACAGCGGAATGTTTTTAATTTCTTAACAAGGTTTTATTCTTAGCTAGCAGACAATAACTCTTTTAAAAAAAACTTGACTATAATTTAAAAAGGAACTTTACTTGAAAGAAAACCTAAATTAAAGTACTTAAAAAATTAATTAGTATATCAATGAAGAAATAATAAGCGCAAAGAATAAGATTTTTAAAATGTTAAAATTAAATTAAATAGTTGGTAAAATAGTTCTGCGAAACACTTCCGGACAGGCGATTAAAAAATTTCTTTTAAGATTAAGACGATGTGTGGTAAACAAACCAGTGAAGGAACATTTCATAGTTTTTTTTAAAAACTAAGACTTTTAACGTTTTAATTTAGATTGATTGGTAACAGTAGCTTACTACCTAACAATAGGAAGCCATCTAACAATGCATTGAGTTGCGTGGTCTTAGAGTCTTTGTTGGAAAAAATTTTCAATTTGTTAGTATATCTGTTCAACGCCTTATTGTTTCTTTGGCAAAATTATAAGGTCAGTGTTTGTAGTTATCCGTTTAAAGTACAATTAATTGCATATAATGATGCCTTTTTTCTCATTGTGAAAAAGAGAATTCAAAATTTGGTTATTGAAGTTTTTTTTATTTATTTTAAGCATAACATAAGCAAGTACTGTGATTAGGGGCTGTTTATTAACTGGATTACCAAACGATGAAAAACCAATGAATAAACAAGCGTTCCTTTAATGGGATTTTTTCAAGTTAATGAAAATAAAAGAAATTTTTTAATTTTCTTGTACCTTTAATGATACGTTTTGTTAAAAATACAAAAAACAACTTCTAACCAGTGAATGAACAAAGGCATGTTCCTTCACTGGGAATAGATTACCCAGTGAATGAACAGTATGTGTGACATATGATTTTACATGGATAATTAGTAGTTTTGCGATATAGAGGACACCTAAAATTCAGTTAAATGTTGTATGAATAGTTCCTATAACAACTTCATTTCAAAATGCTGTGTAGGACGTATTAAACGCTGTGTAGGACGAATTAAAAAATGAACGTATCTTTTACTATAAAAAACATCACAGCTGGCTGTTGGCACCACTAATTATTAACTGTTAACTCTGCAAAAAATAGCCAATAGAAAATTATGTAATCGTAAATTATAATGGCTAGCTTTGTTTTTAAATAAAATATTTTGAAATTTTCGTTTGTTGCAAGATATTTCACATAAGAACTCGTGTACCCCTGATAAACTGTTTCCGTAGCCCTGGGGGTACGCGTACCGCACTTTGGGAAACACTGAGTTACACCATACCTTAGACACCTTAATAAACTATGTTTACTGATCGAAAACTAACTAAATATAATAATAAAAGCTTAAATAGAAAATTTCTTCGCTGGCTTTTGTGCCGATAATTAGCTAAATTATTATCCCATTGCGGTCTTTAACATCATGACGGAAACTGGTAGGAAAACGACATCCACCGATAACTCAGTGCAATGCGAAGATAATTTCAAAAGGCAAAACCTCCCGTAGAGTGAATAATATTCGAAATAGTGGTTTGAAGAACTTTAGAAGAATCTTTAGGAGGGAAGTAGCCCTGGCATCCTTTTAGAAAGTGATTGCATTTACAATGTGAACTAAACGAGAGGTGAATCCCTTTTCCCTTAAACTGGAAACATCTTTGGCTTTAAAAATTATGAGGATTTACATTCTATAGTACCACGGAAAGAAAAAGTACCTCCATTGGTAGTTTTTCCTTACTGAAGAATTCTTTGAGGTATTTCAGAATTAGTCCCTGCTATATATTTCATTGGAAAAAGCGATTCATGAAATGAAACGGTGACCGCAGCAACATTTTACAAATATATTTCAAATGTTTCTACATGGCTAATTAAAAATGCTATTAAATTACCTATTCTTCTGGATAGGTATAAATCTCATATCAATTTGAAACTGAGCAAGTTTTGTTCACCAAAATAAATTCTCTGGTTTAGCTTTCCACATAATACATGGAAATCTCCCGTTAGATATGGAAAACAAAAGAATTGTAAAAAAATATGCCGAGAGAATTTTACATCCATTTTTAAATAAGATTTTGAGGCATCAACTGATGAAGTTAAAATGCTTTTATGAAGTGCGATATTTTTCCAATCGATGTAGAAAACGTTGACTTAAACAAATGCTGGCAAATCAGACACCAAGAGTTAATGAGCAAGGCAGCTTATCAACAAAACACATGCTTCGAGAGTAACATGCACTATTTCTTCAGAAGCTTGAGAAGGAAATCTTACAAGTTATATTGCAAATTTTTAAAGGAACATTGACAGAAAAGTTTAATCTCCCAATTATCCAATATCCTGTGCTTTTCTCAATATGGAAGAATTTGTTGCAAAAAGAACATTTGGTTAATCAAATTTTGGTACTGAAGCTGATAGAACTAATATTGATAATGAAAGTATCTTGAACACTGATTTTGAGATAAGTCCTCTTGAGGCATTGTTAGTTGCAAAAACAATTGGTTCCATAAGTAAATGGTAAGTACTGCTGAAGACCCACTAGATATAAGTCAAGGATAGATGGATTTTACTCAAACTTCGAAACTCCTTTTTCTCATTTATTATCCAATGAGGAATTCTAGAAATGGTACTGGAAAATTAAAAGAAATTTCGAAAATACATTTACATTAGCCAAAAATTTGGAAAAAAGAGGAAAGTCAAATCAAAAGAAAAAGAAATAAATTACTTTTTAACTTTAGAAAAAGAACTAAAATTTAAACAGATTGAAAGAGCTAAAAAAAGTTAAAGCAGAAAGTATGACGAAAAGGGAAAAAAATACCTAAAAAGATAAAAAAAAAAAAAAAAAAATATGGGGAAAAGAGTAAACAAAAAAGTGATCTAATTATAATAATAATGAAAACATCATCTGATTACACAATAATAAACATTCATGATTTAGAACAGACTCTTAAACTCTGGGAAAAAATGAAAAACAATTTTTTTATTATTCTGTATTCAACCATATTTCACTTTCCATTCCATGACTGAAAAAAAAGTAACATTTTCCTCCTTAACTTTGGTTGAATGTGGTTATATTTAAAGGAAAAACTTGTTTTCAGACATTTGTATGGCCTATGAATTCCTAAAGAGCTTCAAAAATTCTCAAAATTAAGTGTCCATTCACTGGAAAATTTAGTGTTTATTCACTGGTAAGAACTGTTCCTTCACTTGATTATCTTACTACTTATTATTTAAACCACCAAAAGTTTAAAACAATATTATGTAAAATATCTAAAAAAATTTCACGTAATTTGCATTTAATAACAAATATGTCGACACCATCATTTATTTAAAATTACAAATTTTGAAATTTCTATGATTTTTTCTAGCTAAGCTTAAGGCAAGCTAAGCTTAAGTGTTTCTTCACTGGTTAGTTTACTTTATAAGATGTTGAGAAATTTGCGATGATGTGAGAGATGCTTAAAAATCTTGACTACGTATTTTTATTAATATTTAGAAAATATATATTCAAGAAATTGATAAATATTTTATTTCAAATCTATTCATACGTATGTATATTATTGAAATTGTATCAGTTATTGAGGAAAAAAAAAACTAAAAAATAATCACATTAAATAAGCACAATCTGGTGTATAATCATATTCTATCAGAAGCATGCTTTTATAAAACTAGACATTCGTTGAATAAAATGTTTTTTATTCAATAAAATGTTTTATTCAAATTTCTTTACTAAATTGCAAATAGATTTTTAGACGAATAAAAAAGAAACATCGTATTTTATAGTTTTAAAAAAATAAGAAGATTAGCAAACGATTATTAGCGAAAAAAATATGAGTGAAACTTTACGTTATGCGCACTAAGTCAAGTTCCTCGTAAGTTTATCACATTTTAATATTAATCGCCCCATTTAATCATTTCTTCATTGTCGCTAAATTATTTTTTTTAAAAAATAATTAATTTAAATTTTTCTCATCTTCTAATAAATAAAAACAGTTGAAATTTTTCAATTGAAAAATATGTAGATTAATATGGTATAAAAAAATCCATACCTTAGAAATCAACATTTTTTCATCTTCAATTTAATTAAATAATAAAAAATAATAAATAATTATTAAAAATTATTTTTTTCATGAAATTATCCTTAGGTATGAGTGGGTGAAATTTTTGTTTGAATTGCTTCTTTTGTTTTTTAAAATATGACTGAAAACGCAGAAAGCGAAATTAACGAAAAGCGAAGAGTTGTCCAAACTTTGAATCGCTCTCCTGACCAAACTATGGGGACCATATTTCCTAGATTGCGGCAACCCCCTATATTTTGAAGATAAGGAATCCAAATATATAAATATATATATAAATATATATATATATATATATGTTTATTCAGAGAAAGTACGTCTTTGTGTCTGATTTCGTAACTTAATTAATTAGGATATTTGAGGTCAGCCCCAAGAACCATTAAGATTGACACTTAGTTCGCGAAAATCCGATCATTAGAACAAAAGTTATTCAGGGCGATTTTTTTTTTTTTTTTGTTTTTTTTTTTGCGGACTGTACATAAGTTAAAAATAAATAAATTGAAATAAATAAATTGAAATAAATAATATAAATGAGTTCAAGACTCCCCGTCTAGTAAATGGTGACTGATGCATGTTAAATCTGTCGAGTCTCTAAGTCCTCCATGTTCCCATAACAAATCAATACCTCTGGGCGTACTGATCCAGGAGTTTCCTTGTCTTCTGCATTGGTTCAAAATTACAAGGCTACGGAGTTGAACATTAGTAGTCGTAAACTCATGAAATTGGGTCGGCTGTTCAACGACGGTTATAAAATATAAAATAAGCTGAATTATGGATTACTTCGAAACGAAAATTAAGAAAAACTGCAATAAACGTTGAAAATGGTTATTAAAGAAGCATATTTCTTTATTAAAGTAAATAATTATTTTAATCGGAAGCGCGTGATAAGAATTACCAATGCTTGTCCTTTTAATAATTTATTCATTTTATTGTTGTTAGAAATATTATATTTTATTTTTAAAAATGCCATTTATTTTTAATGGCATTTTATTAGAAATAATTTTTAAAAGTAACCGAAAGATTAGATAAATTATAGATTGTATCTAAATTTAATCTGAGGTTTCAAAACTCATCATTAGCTATAAAAAGTACTAACTCGTGGAACCACTGTAGCATTTCCGAGGTACCATAAGGTTCTGTGGAACACCATTTTGAAAATTCTGTTTTAGACATTGGACTTTAGGGTGCAGAAGCTGATTGTTACAGTTAGGTGGTCAGCCGTCTGCGGCTGTAAAAAGTACTGACAATCAGAACTCCTGTAAATCTTTACGGAATATTAGGGTTCCGTGGAACACTATTTGGGAACCTCTGTTTTAGACCTTGTACTATGGTGCTGAAGCTGAGTGTTACAGTTAGGTGGTTAGTAGTCTGTGGCTGTAAAAAGTACTCACTAGCGGAATTCCTGCAATTCTTTACGGAACCCTAGGATTCCGTGGAAGACCGTTTGAAATCTGCTGTCCTAGGTAAAACTAATAATTTTTTTTTTAGTTTTAATGCCTTTTTATTGTTATTATATTTGTATAAAAATACAATTTTATTAAAAATATTTTTCTGTTATAAAATTGATCTTTATATTAAAAATATTAATATCAATAATAATAAAGATATTAGTAAAAACTTAAACGCTAAAATCGCCAATAATAACGTAAAAAATTCAAAATGGATGACGCGAAATAAATTAATAAATAATTTAAATTGCGTTTTCAATTTGATAAAAAACCTATTTAATAGTCAAAATAAGCCTAATTAAAAATAATAGATTCAAAATCCGATCAACCAATTCTTTTAAATCGATCCATATTAGCCCGGGGCACCCATTTCTCCAAGGCTGGTGGCGAAATTCCGTACCTCCACTACCCAATTAAATTTTCGCTTTAAGAAGACAACAAAAATGCATTGATAAAAACATATACCGACACATTTCTTTTTATTAAAATTAATTTTTTTCACTAATTTACGAATCTATGAAAATTTAATATTTCATCATTTGTCAATTTGAACTCTATTTTCAAATGACAAACTAAAGTACGGAAAAACAATTATATGGATTGATATGACATATAACTGATCTCCTCCATAAAGAGATTTTAAAAATTGCCTCATCCCATCTCTTAAAAAAATTTTAACAAATATATATTTTCCGTGTAACATAATTACCGGTTATACACTTATATTTATAATTGAAAACATTAAGATGTGAATTGAATATTCAACAATTTTTTTTCCTTTCGAAAGTCCTCTTTTTCTAAAAATGACTTAGGTTACTTGCCCCTCTTCTTAACCCCCATCACTCTGTAAGTACCCATTAATGTTAGAGGATAAAATAATACTGAAAAGAATCTATTCGTGTCACAAAACAGTTCTTTAATGTTAAAAGATATAAAATTGCTCAAATAATCATTTAACTACTGTAATGTTAAAGTATAAAAAATCGACACAAAAATCAACTCTTTGAGCGAATATTAATGTTATGAGATAGGATACAGTTCAAAAGAATCGATTCATTTGGCTTAATGATTCTTTTAAGGCTAAGAGAGCAAACAGTTCACTGACTCAACTTTTTTTCCCTATTTCAGTTTGTTTTCATCCAATCAGAGGTTCGCATTCATATTTCAATTTATTATCCTATCAGCGCAACAATTTCATTTTCTGTAGCTTTCGCTTCTTGTTTTTGAATAAACGATAACATGGAACTCCGCTTTGCTTTATTTTTACAGAAGTTAAAAATTTTATAACAGATTCTAGTGGAGAAAAATACGCTCTTTAATACTAAAGTATTAAAAAGTAATATACCTGTGCTTTACAGCTTTAATTTCTTTTTATTTAAAAGGAAGAACCGAAACTGTCGAAGAAAGCTTTTCAGCTGTCGTTGCCATCTTTAAAATTACTGTATATCAAGAGAGTTAATTTTGCAAATGGAAAAAAAAAGGTATTGCAGTAATAATTGTACTTTCCATAATACAAATTTATTGTTTCGTCTTGGCCTATAAATTCAAAATTTTACTTTTGATAAAATAATGTTTAAAGGTATAATTTTCACCGATTAAAACTTAATTCAATTGTAAATTATCTCCAAGATAAATGATTAATTTAATAGTACTTTTTCGATAATTGTTTATCAACCAAACCTTTTATTTAATGACAACTAATGGTTAGCTTAATTGAAAAAATTGCTGAAATAATTATTTTACAATCTGGGACTAAGTTGCAAAACTGATTATAACTGCGTGGTACTATGTTTTTGCTGGCAGGCTTAAGGGCCACCTACTCTGTGTGAATTATTTGGTTTACTAAAGCCAGCAAATCAAATGTCTTAAGATTTGTCTAGGGGAAAAAAAACGATTACTAATTTTATATTAGTATTAATTTTGTTAGATAAAGTGTAGTTCGTTCACCAGGAGTTGACACTTGTTGCTCCATCATCTCCTCGGACGAAGAGTTCATTTCAAAGCGGGAGTAAGTGGAAAAAACATATCCGCGCTTAAAATTGAGACAACCGTTAATGCACGCCAAACACTAACAGTGAATTCTTTTTAAGTCACTTACATCGCTTTATCATCTGCTATTATACCTTTCGTTACTCTATTTAATTAAATATATTTTAAATTTAAAAACGGCTGTGTGCTCAGCAAAATGTTTTAAAAAGGACAAACTATTCTCTCAAAAGAGAGAAATATCATCAGATTTATGAAACATTTAATGTTAAAAAAATGTACATAAAGATTGCGAAGTAAATATTTTTGTCATACGATCGCCAAAATAACAACTTTTTTCAAGATTGTTCACATCCTTCTCTCAAAAATAGCGAAATAGTATCGTCGCGTACCACGTGATGAAGGCGGAGCCAAGTGCCAACTCCTGGTGAACGAACTATCAAGACTAAAGTGCTGTATAGAGAGGCGAAATATGTACCGAGAGGCTTCACAGAAGGTAAAGCTTGACTAACCCTACCCCTGTAAACGGTACACGAAATATCAGTGTTCAAGAACATTGTCACTTTGTAAAGAAATATGTATTACAAAAAAGTTCATATTTACCTGGTCCAAAAAATAGTAGCAATAGCTAAACAGCTGCAAATAAAACTTTTCGCAATCAGAATCAGCTCTGTCAATAGCAAGTGAAGATCTTCGTGCCAATAAACATTTCTCTATAATAGATTTTGAGGCACTGTGCTGTAGAAACAACCTAGTTGAAATTAGAGAAACAGCATCAGACATTAAAGCTTCGATTTCTCTATTATGATCATCGGAGTGATGACCTTCGTCAAAAATTACATTGGACACTATTGAATGCAGATAAAAGATTGAATGTTGAATAGAGATTGTTCCATCATTTAACACATTTATCTCTGAATGATTGATCAATCTAGCTTCAACCATTTTTAAAGCTCCTTGGGTATCTAAAAACCTATCAGGATTTATCGTATTTGCATTTCTAAAAAAGCATTCAACATCACTTATAAAATATTTTAAGTATTCTTTTGAACTCTGGCTCTTGGGATTCAAGAAATTAACCGTATCAATACTAAAAAGAAGTGAAATAAGCTGCTGACGTGTTTCATTAGAGCTATTTCTAAGTGCTTTTAAGATCGTATCAATTAGAATATATTCAGGCTTATCTTTATGAATGATTTCTTTTAGCTCACAGATAATTGAATGAGCTTCTAACTCATCTTTGTTCAGGGAAATTTCTACAGGAGGGTGAAGAGAGATACAATCAGATTCTTGAGTGACTTCTTTAGCGTTTATGAGAATACTACAGAATTTTTGGGCTCTGTTGTTTTCCTTGATAACTTCTAAGGTCTTCTGAAAATTCTCCTTAAGTCACGCATGAGAAAAACATACCTATATAGAATAAAATTATAATTAAGACCTGGTAATACTTGTCAATGAAAAGTTTAATGATATTTTTTGCCCTGAATTATCCGAGGAAGATTCATTGCATTAAAATAGCTGTAAAATTTAAACCAAAGTTACACCTTCAGAAAAAGTTAAGATTTGTTTAACGTTATTTTAAGTCTATAAATGTTTATATTTCGTTATTATAGTAATTAAATTATGAATTACGAGCATGAATTCTTTCTTTATGCGCCATTTTATTTCAAAGTTCAATTACATTAACTCGATTTATAAAACGTCATTACAATGTAGAAAGCGCCGTTACATTGAAGAAAACACTATAACACTGAATAAAGCCTCCACACGGTTTCTTATAAGAAGTCTGCGCAGAGTACTAAAAAAGCCAGGCACTTGTGCGCATGAACCCAAATACTATTTCAAAAATACTTGAGAGAAATTTATCATATATATCTGAGAATTGAATCTATAGTGGTTGACAAGTAAATAAAACAAACCAATTATATTCATAAATGAAACAAATTTTTAGACATATATTTGCTACCACTTTCTAATTTTTAATAGATTTCATATTAAATGGTTCTTTCTCTACTTGGTTTGCCTTCATAGTGGTCTGATCAGACTACCTACAAAAAACCGTGTGGAGGCTTTCAGTTATAGAAGGCGTTGATAGAGCCACTATATGTTGAATTCCATTTTTTTTTCACACATCGAGATTGGCAGGGAATTCCTCCCCCCCTCTTTTATGTGCTTTAGGTTAGGTTCATCTTGAGCAGATTCATTATCGTTACTAGGTCTACTAGTACAACGATTCTAAATTACTTAACAGTAGAAATCTACTTACTCTGTTGTTCCAAAAATGCCATTTAGGGAGAATTTGCAGAATGGCCTGACGATACATCGTATATGATTTCAGATAAATCTAGAAACTTCTTCACTAAACAAAGTATACACTAGTTTTCTAAATAGAAAAAAGATTAATTAGTAAGCATGTAGAAATTACGAGACTTTATAGCCTTGCCTTATTAATTTGTAAAGTAAACTCTCGATCAACCAGATTATCCCGAATGATCTCAAAAAAAGTTTTTTATAAGTAAAATTGCGGCAACTACAATTTCAACTACAATTAATACGTGATGAATTGGCGCAGAAACAATTTAACTAATAATCTTTAAATGCATTTTAGACTAAGTATTTTTTCTCCGTTCCAATTAATCAAGAGTATTGTGTTAATAAAAGTGTAGGGAAGGCAGAGTTAGCCTGGCTGGTAGGGCACTGGACCTATGTCCAAGAGTTCGTGGGTTCGAACCCTGCCAGCCGAACACTCCCCGTGTAGTAAATGGTGACTGATGTACGTTAAATCTGTCGAGTCCAAGGTCGGATTAACCATTAAACACACTAAGCACGTGCTTAGGGCACCAAAGGATAGGGGGGCACCACAAAGCCAAAATAAATTTTTGCAGTACATATTTTTTTTTCCCTTGAAACATTGATAATAAATTTATTATTTTGAGCTTCCATTTTAAGAGTAGATAACAACCATTTCTAAGTACGAAATTTCACATAATAATAATAAGAAAAAAAAACGAAGGATGTTTTGTATCAAAAATTTTTGGTCTTATAATGAAATTAGGTAGTGAATTTCTATGCGATAAAAGCTCCATTTATTTATCCATTACAATGATTCTATAACATACTGCTACGATTCATGTTTACAGAATATTTTTCGCAGTTGTAGCAAATTAATACTTTGGCAATTTGATTTTTTTTTTTATGAAAAAAAATTTGATTTACAAAATTTTGATGCAATGATTTGATGATGTAAAAAATGTGATTTTTAATGTGAAAAAAAAACTATATTATGCATGTTTGCAGTTTTTGTGCATGTCTTTGTTTTACTATATAAAATATTTGCATATACTATATTTTTAATTATATTTAATTATATCATTGCAACTGGAAAAGAAGTCATCAAATTACGTTAAGGTTGTGTTGCAAAATTTTTTTTCAAAAATTTACGTCACATAATTTTTTTTATTCACTAAATTAAACAAAAAGGAGCTGTGTTTAAGTATCATTTTTTGAAATTTCTTTGTGGAGGAGAGGTTAAATTTGGAAAAATATGACCTCACACTTCGCATCACTTATGATTTTTTTTTATCCAATATATATCGAATATCGAAATTAGATTTTAACATTTAAAATATATACTACGTAATATGAATGCAAGCAGCTAGTTTTTGAAAAAGGAAAGAATTATAGATTCCTTAGTCCTTAGAGTCTTGTATAAATACAAATGTTATAAAAGTTGAGCACAAAAGATGTGTAAATTCACAATGTGAACCGGATGTTCGATGACGGTGAAAAATACGTTAAAAAGAGTACCCATTAAAACTTATTTAATTTTGAAATCAAATGTAAGAAATAAGTAGCAATAAAATCAAATTTTCAATCATTGAATTGGGTTTAGTGCAAGTAAACTATATTTTGTACATCTTATAACGAAATTTGTAAGGATTATAATTAAGAAATAAGAAAAGTACTGAAAATTTCATATTAAAAATAAATAGCAAATTTAAGAAATATATTTTTATTAATTGAATTTAAAAATATGTTTAATAACTAATAAAGAAAATTCTTAATGATAATGATTATATATATACACAATATATGTGTGTAATTTCATCAACTTTTATTATGATGATAATTTGAACATGTAAATATTTTGAGTATAATAATATTATTTCTGTCACTAAAAATAAATTTAATAGTTGTGCTTAATTTTTACTTGTAGCTCGCGAGTACACCAGATTGAAATAAATAAATAAATAATTAAGGTATTTCCATTTAACTTTTTCTTAAAATAAAAATTGATCATTCTGCATAAACGAGTGGGAAAAATATTGTTGTTCCTGTTATTTTATTATAAGTAACAGACTGCTGGGAAGCGTGGTTCAATTTGACCTGATCTTGATTGACCACAGGTTTGGCACAGTAATTACCATGGTTTTTACCATCTATATAAAAAAAAAAATTCCCCCCTGTTTTCAAAAGGGAAACATTTTTCCCATCCTCAGAAAACTTTTTTATTGTTTCTGTTATATCTGTAAACATCCTAAAAGCGTACATAAAAGTAGTACTAAAACAAGAATTCAGAACGTAGTTAAAATATCTTTTTATTAAACATTGCAGTATAATATATGAGCATTTTAATAACTTAAGTTATAAAATTTTTTGCAAGGATCAAAATTTATTTGATATTCCTAATAGAACATATTTTGTCCTTTTTAACTTTTTTTCTGCCATAGAGCCCTATTATTACTCCTTTATACTACTTAATATAAAAAGTATGACAAATAATAAGATACTGTTCAAATAATAAGATACTGTTCATTAATATAGTAATTAGATTTAGAAAAAAATATGTTTCAATAATCCAAAGCATCAATAGCATCAAACACTTTACCAATACTGAAATCCTGACTTATGTTACTTCACGTTGACAATCAAACCACAGCCATCCACAGTTTAACAGCAAGTTGCTCTTATTATTTTCATTTTCTTTCAGTTATGCAAGCAAGGTGCTTGTCTACCAGTAACAGCCACCCCATAGACTGCTGAACTCAAACTGTCTTTTATTTTAACTTTTTTTTTACTTCATCATATATGGGATAGGGACCTTCTGCGCGGCCCAGGTGCCCAATTTGTATAAATAAATAAAGAAAGAAAAAATATGTTTGTACTTTTCGCTGTTGCAACAATTTTTTTTGTATGTTTAAGTGACCAACATATACTAAGCGAACAATTTGTATGTGTTATGTTTAAGTAAGCAATGTGTTGTCATTCCCAGGGAAGGATTGCTATGAAGTCTTTTTCTTTTTAATACCGCACCGCCAGATGGCGTTCTTTTCAAATTTGTATGTATTTGTTTGCTCTTTGTTAACAAACCTTTACTTTCTGTCTGAATCTCGATCTCCACGGACAACAGTTGGTAGCAGAGCGTGGTTTTGAGAATTATGGCGCAGTAAAAAGTTTCACTAAGTTTCGTCGTGATTTACATCGTTTAGATTCCAAAATGAATAGGGATCTGCCGAGTATTCCACGTGACAACTTCTATCAGTGGCGTATTAAAGTTAAGGCTTTGCTAACACTCAAGAAAATTGTAAATGTCCTTACTGAAGAGGCCCCCGTTGATCCAAAATTTCCTGGAACAATGGACACTAAACAATGATGACGCTGTAGCGTACATTCAACTTTCTGACGACCAAATTCTTCAGTTCGCCAACGATGCAAAAATTCTATGGGAAAAAATTCAAAGCACATTTACTGGTAAAACCGAAGATCGCAAAATCGATGCAAGTAACGAAGTAAAAAATCTTGAAATGAAAGAAAATGTTTCAGACTATATTGCAAGATCACGTGGACTTCAAACGAAATGTTCGTCATTCGGACTGGTAATTTCAGAAAGAGAATTTGTTTTTTTCTACTGTTAAGAGGTTTTGAAAAATCATATAAATGCTGAAAACCCGACGTGAAAAACAAATGGATGGAATTTTAGAAATACTGAGAGAAAAAGAAAACAGCGTATTAAAATTAAAAAATTATATTCCTAGAAGAACAGAAGCATTCGGAGTAAAACATAAATATGAAAATAGAAGCACGAAGAAATGATTCATCTGCCATAAAACGAATCACCGAGTTAAAGACTGGTGCTATCTCCGAAACAAGAACGAGGGAAGTCAAAACCCAACATCTCAAGAAAAAAGAACATTTTCGAACTATAAATTAAACATGAACAAAACGAAAAACAATGACGCTCATTGTGCATTTGAAAATCTAGATAAACATTGTAGTGAAAATTTCGCACCCGATTGAAACATGGTCAGGAAAAGAACCTAAACTTAAAGGTATTCGGATGCGTCGTTTAGTTTCATATACCTAAACAATTCCGAAATAAATTTGATATTCCGGGAAAACGTGGGATTTTCGTCGGTTATTCTAGAGAAAGGCGCTCTTACAGAATATATGATGCCGATAAAAATATTGTAATTGATCTGTCAAATTTAAGGAATCATTAAGAGGAAGTAAGTTTCCAACAAACAAAAATCAATGTAGCATATGCAACATTGAGGATTTGATCCAGTTTAATATAACTCAACCGCAAACTGAAACCTATAACTCCTCTCCAACCGAATCACGGACAAATTTTCTTTTTCTCATAAGTCCGAAAGAACCGATTAGCAAAATGAAAATAATCAAAATACACTGGCATTAAGATGTTCTGAAAGAATAAAAAATAAAATATCCGCGAACGCGAGCTTAGGGCGAAAGGATCATCTGTTCCTCAAAATTATAACCAGACGAAATAGTAATAAATATTCGGACTGGAAAACCGCAATGGAAAATTAACTTCTTTCGATAGAGAAGCATAAGGTTTTCGAATTAATTGAGAGACCTTAGAAAGGAAAAAATAATAAAAAGTAAATGGGTGTGTATACAATTAAAAATAACGATAATAACAAAATTTACAAAACGAGACTAGTTGCAGCCGGGTTTAATCAAATAAAAAATTTTGATTATTCTGAATCATATTCATCTGTGCTAAATATTGAATCATTCAGATTATTAATTGCTTTATCAGCAAAATTAGATTTATTTGTTAAATTTTTTGGTATTAAAACTGCATATTTATATGGTGATATTGATGAAACTGAATAGATGGAAATACCTCCAGGTTTTGTAGATAAATGTGGTAAAAATAAAGTGTGCAAATTAAATAAAAGTATTTATGGTCTACCTCAATCTGGTAGAAATTCGCATATAAAGTTGAAAAATGAACTTAAAAAGATTGGTTTCACTCAACTTGCATTTGACAATTGCGTATTTACTAAAATTAATGATAATGATTTTTTCGCAATTTGTGTATACGTAGATGATTTGGAAATATTTTCTAATAATTCGAAATTATACAAGAATATCAAAATGTAATCAAACATTTGAATTAAAAGAAACAACTAATGATTCAAAAAATTTTAGGCATTAATATTTTAACAAAAAAAAATGGCATTGGTTTATTTTTAACTTATTACATTGAAACTTTAATGAAAAAATATGGTTTGGAAAATTGTAAGAAAACAAATACTCCCATAACTAAAGGTGAAGATAGATGTTTTAATCCTACTGATGATTTAGATTATCAGACTGATTATCAGGAAATCGTCGGTGAACTTTTATATTTAGCAAATAGAAACCTACCAAATATTGCTTTTGTAACTAGTTATTTATCACACTTTATTAAACGTTCCGAAAAGAGTCATTATAATTTGGCTAAAAGAGTTTTGAAATATTTGAACTGTTCGAAAGATATGGTCATGTTTTATTGTAAAAAATTTGGGTTTTTTTTTTTTTTTTTTTTTTTTTTGATTATGGATGGTGTTTTTTGTAGAAAGGTAAACAATAACAATCTCGAGCTATATGCCCACTCTAGTTCCGGTTAGAAAGTTTGCAGCTGCTTACTACATGTTATTTTGCGAGGCGATATTTTCAAACTCATTATTTTGTTTTCAATAAAGGAAATAAATTAGATAATTTCTGAGCTCAAATCTGCCGTATTTCATAAGATATTAATGTTAATATGTAATTCTGGTGAGTTTGAAGTGAAAATTTGTTTTAGTTAATTAGATACATATTTTTAAAAAAGGTGACATGGCTGCTAGATTTTGAATAACTCGCTTTTCTGGCAGTCTTGATTTGGCCTGTTTCCATTGGTTTATTACTGTTTGTTCGTGTTGCAAACTATGCACCATTTTATATTAGTGTTAGCATATTGTTCGAGGAGCAAGATTAATTTATACATTATAATTCAGGTTTAAATTTGAAAGTTGGCATACATTATTGACACGTTGTGAGCCAAATGGCTTTGAAATAAACCAGAAACAGTAACCCGGAAGCATACACGGCACCAAGCTTTCAGCGCTCCCTAGTGTAGAAAACACCATCCATAGTGCGGATGCAAGTTGGGACAACGCAGAAGGAGAAAAATCTTTTTCAGATTCTGTAATTATGATAGGTAATTCTCTTATAACATGGAAAAGTAGTAAACAAAGATGTGTTGGACTATTAACATAGGAAGCGGAATTATTTGCTGCAGCTGACACAGCTCGAGAACTTACTTAGTTAATAAATATGTTAAATGAAATGAACTGTAAAAAATTTATTGATGCTCTTGTTACTATTTTTTCTGATAGCCAAGCAGCTATTGACTGGTTGAATAATGGTAAATCTTCTAACAAAACCAGACATGTAAATCTTAAATTTCATTTTGTGCGAGATATGATTGAAGATAAAATATTAAAAACTGCTTATAATAATACTAATTGTTGCGGGTTCGCATAAGCGATATTTTATAAGAAAGCGAGAAATATTTTAGTTGTAATAAATTGGCAACATAATATAAAAAATATAGAACAAACAATCGATAGGTGAAAAAGTAAAACGATGTCTAAAAATAGTTATTCTTCCTATATAAAATGTCCTCGTCATGTAAATAAATGTGCTCTTGTCTAAAACAACCTGTTTCTTCTTCTTGTGAGTCGTAGTCCAATATTGGTATAAAATTCAAAGTTCGACTACGCAACACTAATGTTAATATTTCTGATTTTTTTTTTTAACTGAAGCTGTAACTTTTGAGAAGTTAATTTTCTCTTTGAAAAAAATAAGTTCAATTCGAAATTTATATTAAGAGAATTAATATTTTTTTATGTATATTGTTATTTGTATTTAAAAGTAAAATCTTTCTCGCTGGGGAAGATTGTTGTCCTTCCTTTCCAGGAGAGAATTGCTATAAAGTCTTTTTCTTTTCAATACCGCCAGATGACGTTCTTTTTAAATTTGTATGTATTTGTCTGCTCTTTGTAAATAAACTCGTACTTTCTGTCTGAATCTCGATCTCCACGGACTACACAATGTACATTGGAAATAGAGATAAAATACATTTTTTTTTTCCTCGTATCAATACAGAAAAGTGAAAAACAAACATTTCACTTACAATCTTACACTGAAATGTTATGTTGCAAGCATGAAGACGACCAGAAATTGTGCTGCATACTTCAGAATAATGCATCTTTATTTTTGTTAATCACAGCAGCCTATTATCCTTCTCATAGCTAACTATTGAGATCAACATTCAGTGTTATCAGTGAAGCCATTTCATTGTTTACAAAAACTTTTTGCAGTTAATTATTTTGCTTGAGATTTAATGTTAGTTGAAATGTGAAGCTAAACGAAAGTTACACATTTTATAAGAATAAAAAAATTTATGGGATTTTGTTTAAGCCGAAAAATTTCCCTTGCTGCCGGAAAGTCCTTTAAAAATCTCGTTCGCATGGTAAGGCATATTTTTCTTAACCTACATTTAAGTAATAATTACAAACATTAAAAAAAAAAAATTTCTTATAAGTTGAGATAAGACAATTAATACCTAAGAGGTGGCCACCACTTTAATAAGAAAATTTTGCTTAAATTGTAGCACAAAATGATATTTAAATTTATAATAATTAATGCCATTAAAGCAGCAAATAAAAATCAAAAAAGAAAGTATTCAATGAGAGATTATTAGCTCAACTTTGTTTGGAAAATGATGAAAACTATAATCGTTTACTACTTCAGTCAGAAGTCTGTTGGTTATCCAAAAGTGCATACTGAAATCGATTTTAAGCTCTCTTTAATTCAGTGTTGGAATTCTTGTAAAACAAAGACAACGATTTGCGATACAATTTCATAACTCATGAAACAACATAGCCTATATAGCTGATTTATTTATCAAAATTGAAAAACTACTAAATTCAAAACTAATTTGAAACCACAAGGTGACCAATTAAATTTAACCAAAATTAAAAGCGTAATGTATCTGCACATTTTACAAAATTTTTTTTAAGCAAACCAAACTTGGGAAGAGGAGAATATTCTCAGCTTCTAAATCTTTAGAAATTCAAAATAGAGATGAAGGTTTGCGTGCTTACAGTCAACGCCTAATGACTCCATGCAGACTTGAACCGAAGATTTGAAGAATTTATTCACTTGGATATTCCCGACTGAGTATTGAACCCAGTTGCGCAAGGACAAACTCAGATCCCAAACACAGATGAATCTATACTAATACAGGAGCAGCTTATTGAAATATCCACTAAGGAGGAATCTATGTTTGAACAAGGATGGCACAAATTCTGGTTACATAAGTAACAGATCCCAATTTTATATTCCGCATTATGAATCAGTGGCGTAAATAAAGTTAGATATATAAATGCTAGAAGAGTTTTTATAATTTGATAGATTGTAAAATAAAATAAAAAAGTAAGGTTACGATCTTCGCCAGTCCTGTCTAAGATAAAGCAGTGTTCTCATGGATGCAACATACGTCGATTTGCAGGGCTGTCGGCAAGGCTGTTTGCAGGGTCGGTTTTCATTAATTAATTCAAATTAATGAAATCGAACGTAATGTTTTACGATCATCTTCTGATTGCTATTGTAATTATTAATTTTAAACTATATAGTTCATCATCTGTATCAATGAGGTTTGAAAATTAAACACGTATAAGAATTTAACATAAAAAGGTAATTTCAATTTAAAAACTTAATTATAAATTCTAATTTTTATTCAGGATTTTGTGATTATGAATTAAACTTTTTATACATTGATATTTCAAGCATACATACTTGTGAAATATTTTTTTAAGAAATAAATTAATTTCATGAGCAGTAAAGACCAGTTAAATCACCCAATAGTTGAAATCCAACAATCCAGAAATAATAGACAATGATTGGGGAGATAAGGGGGGCACAATTTGAGGCCAGCTAACTTTTCATGTGTGGCGCGTGAGAGCACCTGAATATAATAAAAAATTTATAATAATTTTTTAATAAAGAAAATTATAATATTTTTATTAGAAATCGAAAATTACTCTTCCAGAAAAATGACGACATTATGGTGACTCAGGGGATAACGCCTTCCAATGAGGTGAACCGGGTTCGAATCCCAGTCGATACGAATTCTGCATCCGGCTTGTACCGACAACAGCGCTGACGTGAAATATCCTCAGTGATAGACGGATCATCGGTTAGAGTCCACTTGCCACCAGGCTAACCTTGGGAGATTCTCGTGGTCTTCCTCTCCATATAACGCAAATGCGGGTTAACTCCATCAAAAAGTCTTCCACGAAGGCAAATTTCTCCCAATACTCGATTCAGGATTTCCCTTGTCTTTTGGATTGGGTTCAAAATTACAAGTTTACGGATTTGAACATTGGATCGGCTGTTCAACGACGGTTATGACATCAACAACTATATGATTCTGCGGATCAATGAACAAATAACCGAATCAATCAGAAAACAATAACAAATGAATGGATTAAAAGAGAAAATGAATGAGTCATTTAATCAATAAATGAGAGAAAATTGGATATGATAAATAAAATAACACAAAACCTACCCTTTATTGATTTACAAAATAAGTTATAGACTTCTTTAATCTCTGATTATTTAATAATTGACTGTAGATTCATTTAACTGCTTATTCATCTGCGAGCTAATCAGCATAGTAAAAGCATATATATTACGGGCAGTCATCATAAAGCACCCTCTGTAAAATTGTCAATTTTTAAGCAATCTAATGCTTCTGTAGGTAAGACTAATAAAAATGGATTCAATCAACAATTTGATTTTAACAAGCAAATTGTTGTAAAAATAGTTTTAACTTATGTGAGGTTAAACTGAAGTGGAAAATATTTGGAATTAATTTAGTAACACCATATATATATAAATGAATGTATGTCCTTTATAGACTCCTAAATCATCAGACAGAAAGTGATGAAATTTGCCAACGAGGAAGGTCACTGTCAACATTAGAACATTCTACGGCAAATTGTTCTTGTATGATGAGCGAAAAACGAAATGGAATTTCTGATTGGATAAGCGTTAGCCATTGTTTTAAATTTAACGATTCAATTTTCCATATTTTAAAGATAACATCCTTATAGTTTGGTCAAAAAACGAATTTAAATATTTAATAATTTTATATTCGCTATGTCAGATGAACATTACGTGGTTTACGTCATCAAATTTATACTTTGTCTGATGCTACGTGATTTTATTTTATTTATATTAATTCTTTTAAACGTGTTTCTAAAAAAATACATAATTGAAATCAACGGTAAAGAAATAGAAAAAAAAATATTTATCTATTCAGAAACGAAATTTAATGGGAAAGTGGTACTAATTCGTTTAGGGGAAACTTAAGAACTCGACGCCAATGGGGCTTAATTACGCCGATGATGTTTAATTAATTAAGGTAATATATGCATATTGAAATAAAAGAAATAAGCTATGTACTAGAAAGAAAAAGAAACGGAGTAAAGGTATTTATTTTCTATAAGAACCGTACGAAGTCGTCTTACTATCATTTACGACAATGATGCTTAATTAATGCTGGCAATATGTATTAATTGAAATTTAAAAAAAAGTAACTTCTGTTCTAAAAAGCAAAAATAAAGAGAAAAGCGCTTTGGGTAACCTTAAAAAAACTGTATATTATTATTGACACTAATGCTCAATTAATATTGATTTTACCCCGGATCACATTCTCGAGTGCCCAGCCCTTACCCCATATGTTTTACAACTGGGTATGGTGCCGCTGGCTTCAGAACTTCGTGAGATCCTCTACAGCAGGGCTGTCCAACTGGCGGCCCGCGGGCCACATGCGGCCCGCCAACACATATTGTGCGGCCCGCCAACTTCTTATTCAGCATATTTCTTTTTTCGAAATTTTATTGAATCAAGAATCATCCGAGACTACCATTCTTGGTCAAGCCGAGATCCCCAAAGAGCTGTCTGACCAGTGTAAACGCGGCAATTTTCATGGCCTTGAAAACTAATTCAGCGCCAAACTAAGACACCTCCTTCTTTTTTGTACATTCGCTTTACTGATAAGGTATTTATAAGTTAAATACATTTAAACATGAAAAACTTCTAATACATGTTTCAAGATAAACTTTTCTTATTGTGCAACATTTATTTATATTTGTACGCGCATTTAAACTGCAATTAATTCCAAAATAGCGAAGAACTACTTTTCAAAGGCGGAGTATTACATTCCCTACCTTTCCCTGCAGTGCCAACTTAAGGTGAAACGTAGTATAGAAATAGTATTGCCTCGTGTTGGCAATACCAGGCGAGGGGACACGGCGGTGGAGACAGGGAGGAAAGAGAGAAACATTTCAGATAAGCAAAACCTGCCCGCAATTGGTTAAAAATAAAGACCCCCCTCACTGACGTTGCGGCCTCTGTTGATTTCGAAAAAAAAAAATTGAGAGCTTGCGCTCGTCAACTCTCCGCTCCTTTCCATTGATGATCTTGATCTGAGTGGTTGCGACGAATGTTAGGTTCTCAGATAAGGTTGCAGATTTTGGATATGAAGCAAACCTCTCTTGTATCGTAGCTATATTTTTTTGGGAACGTGTGAAAACTAATTTTATTGTTGATTGTGAATATTTCATCTTCCAACGATGAGTAAGAAACGGAAGATAGAAAGTTAGAATCGAGTATTCCAGGACCGCTGGGAAACCCAGTATTTCATCACGAATAGAAAGGACAAACTCCAGTGCTTGATTTGTATTCAAGTTGTGGCTGCGTGCAAAGAATATAATGTCAAAAGGCATTACGCGAGTCTTCACGAAGGGAGCCGCAGTAAATATCAAAGCGAAGCAAGATCTCTGACAGTTTCAGAACTGAAATCAAAACTGCAAAAACAAACTGAGATGTTTACTAAAGTAAAATTTGATCAGTACAATGCTTTGCATGCTTCGTATGCAATTTCATTTGAGCTTGCTATAGCGAAAAAACCTTACACTGATGGCGTCATTGCTAAAAAGTGAGCTCTAGAAATGGCAAAAGCATTTGGTGAAAGCAAAATGGCTAAGCATTTTGATTCAGTTCCAGCTTCTCATCAGACCGTCCAACGAAGAGTTGCCGATATGGGTGACCAAATACAACAGATTGTCCTGCGAGATTGAAAAATGCTGCTATTTCTCCTTGTGTATCGACGAGAGTACAGACCTGTCGGACGTTAGTCAACTCTTGATTTCCATTCGCACTGCTAAAGAAGACTTTGAGATCAAAGAGGAGCTCCTTACCATGTGTTCTCTTCACTCCACAACAAAGGGTAGGGACATATTTGAAGCAGTGATGAAAGCGGTCAAAGGTTTTGAAAAGTGTTCCGTCCTAGCTACAGACGGTGCAAAGGCAAGGCAATGGTAGGACCAAAGATAGGATTGATTGGATGTTTGAGAGAAAATGGAATGAAATGCCCTGCACTTCATTGCATCATTCACCAGCATGCTTTATGCGGAAATCGGTGAAGCAAACTGAAACCCTCAAAAAAGTTGTGAAAGTCATCAACATGATCAGAGGCGGCAACAGGGCTCTTATGCATCGACAGTTCCGTAACTTTTTGGAGGAAATTGAAGCAGAATACGGGGACCTGCTTATGTACAATCAAGTTAGGTGGCTTAGTGCCGGAAACTGCCTCAAGAGATTTTTCGAGTTGTAAAAAGAAATCCCTCTTTTCCTTTACCAGTTTTCTACATCAGAAAATCTTGAACAAGAACTTTTTAACATGGATTTTTCACGTCACTTGGCATTTCTTACTGATATTATTGGCCATCTCAAGGATGTGAAATTTAAACTACAAGGAAGAGGCCAACTGGTGTCTGACCTAATGGCACACATCAATGGGTTTAGAGACAAGTTGAAAATTTTCCATGCAACTTTGGGAAAAAATAACTTATCTCACTTCGTCAGCTGCAGTCGTTTGGCGTCAGAGTGTGAGGAAGTGCTGGATTGTTTTGAATTTTTCCCTTGAGTTGCAGGCAATTATTGATGAATTCAACACGAGATTTTCAGATTTTGAGAGCACCGAGAATGACGTGGATCTGTTTATTAATCCAGTCACAGCAAGCATTGAAGAACAACCGGCCAACCAACAATTAGAGCTCTGTGATCTCCAGGCTGACCCGTTCTTTCAAACAAGAACCGAAAGGAGGCCCGAGTTCTTCAAGTTGCTTCCAGCTGAACGGTTTCCAAATCTGCGTGACTTAGGACAGAAAATAGCTTCCATGTTTGGGTGCACATATTTATGCGAAAGTGCTTTTTCGGCGATGAAGTTTATCAAGAATCGTCACAGGAGCTCTCTCCCCTGCAGTTCATTGTTAGATTCTCTTCGGCTGGCAAAGACAAACATCGATGTTGTCATTCTTGCCCTTGTAAAGAAGGCTGATCGGCCTCAGTTTTCCCATTAAAATGTAAGCAAATTGTTTTATAATCCTACTTTTCCATTGGTTTATAATTAATAATTCAACTATTAATTGTTATTGTATAAGAGGTAAGAGGTTATTTTTCAACTTTTTCAAACTGCGGCCCGCCAAGTGATCAGTGACCGGAATTCTGGCCCGTGGGCTCTTTGCAGTTGGATAGCCCTGCTCTACAGTAATGATGTTTTGGAGCGTGCGGATGCAGTTTTGAAGGCAAACGAGGCCATTTAATTGTCCATGGACACGATAAAAAAATAATTTTAAAAAATGTATATTGATTGAAATAATATAAAATAAGCTACATGCTAAAAAGCCAAGCCCATGGAAGCAAGATTAATGGGAAATTCGCTTAAGAAAACATTAAAATATCACCATTCACAGATGAAGCTTAATTCATATGTATCCCGGACGGTAATATGTACTACTGGTACTATGGTAATTGGCGATTTATTTTTGATAAGAATTCGACTTGTACAAGTTTTCCGTACTTTCAGAATATATTTTTTTCCAGTGGTAGCTAAGATAAGATAGTGTATTAATATTTTAGTGAATTAGAATTAAAATAACTTTTTTCCATCACTACTTTTAATTATTTTAACAGTAAATTAAAGGTCAGAAAGACAAATGATCATGCTCTAAAATCCTTGTAAAGTTCTGTCTTTTCTTCTTTCATTTTTCAATTAATGTGGCTTTAGTTGGGGGCCACTGACAAATACGTATAAACTTAAATGTTGAAGAATTATGTGCTAAGTACCAAATATACTTATGTAGGTATAAAATATATTAATATATTTGGTGATTATTAAAACTGTAACAATCTGTTTTAATACCTATAGTTAGGAATTAAGTGCTTTAAGCCCTTCGAAAGGACCATAAAACAGGACCATTGACCTGAGAAAATCACTTAATAGTGATAAATTTTAACTATCATGAATCGGTCGCGAGCAATATCATCATGCTAAGAGATGCTAAATACATTTTATATTTATTCCATTGGTATGAATTATAAACAAAGAGCTCTTCTTATTTCAATAACGTAAGGACACCGAAGATTACAACATATAACATTAAGTAGAATGAAAAAATTATTTTAGCTATACTTAGTGGAAGACCCAGGTAAGTGCCATTTTCAGAAAGAAAAAAGAACACAAGCATCCGAATTATTTTATTACCAATTTATAAGAAGGTGGGACTAATAATTCTTTGCTTTATTTTATTTACCACTGTCTAATCTTAAGCGAATCTGCCTTAGCTATAAAAAAATAAATGTCTCCCTGTGTGTGTCCTTTATAGACTCCTAAATCATTCAAATGAAATCGACGGAACTTAGCATACAGATAGTTTGAAGCACGAGGAAGGTCACTGTCGATATTAGATCATTCCACGAGGAACTGTTTGAACGGAATGGAATTTTCTGATTGGTTATATATTATATAAAACGCTAATACGTATGTATCAACAAAACCGATGATATTTCTTTTCTCGAGTTGGCAACAGTTTTAATTTTTAATTGTAGGCGTTTTGTGCAAATCTCTAAACTTTTTTTCGTATTTATCCACATAATTAAGAAGTTGTGAACTCATTACATAAGCATCATATTTTAAGTTAATATTCTGTTTTATTTTAAGTTAAATTTTATTAGAGTTAAATTATGAATCTTAATAATCTACGTACGGTATATAGTAATCTATGAAGAAGAGAGAGCCGCACTAATGAAACTCCAGAAGAGCAATATCAACGGAGAACAATTAGAAATGCTACAGAACGAGCACGGCGTTCTAATGAAACAACTGTAGAACAACATCAACGGAGATTGGCCAGGAATGCTGCCGATAGGCTTCGCCGCGCAAGAGCACGTAGTGAGCACCATATGGCTAATCGGGTAAATTCTCAAACTGAAGTCACTGTCTTGGAACACGATTGCGGTAGTATGACGGAGGTTTGCAATTTTTGTAACGCACTTTTTTGGCGGGGTGAACTAAACTCCAGCAAAAAATATACAAAATGCTGCCATGATGGGAAAGTCCAATTGCCGAATTTGGCTGATCCTCCTGAACTTTTAAAGGATTTACTATCCAATAATTCAGTTGAAGCTAGGAACTTTCAACAGCATATTCGGGAGTATAATGCATCACTGCCTTTTGCATCAATGGGCGCTGAAGTGAAATTACCTCCTGGATACGGCTCATATGTTTTTCGTATTCATGGACAGATCTACCACAGAGTTTCCCCATTGTATTCAGATGAAAAGAGAAAACCTGGATATGGACAGTTGTATATTTTTGATTCTTCTGAAGCAAGCAGAAAGCGTCTAGAGAACAATCCATCTTGCCTTTCCTCCGTGATGAAAAAATTGGATGAAATGCTACGTTTACTAAATCCTTATGCTGAATCATATTTGCCAATGCATAAATTAGTTCAAGCTAATCCAGCAGTAAATGTAAAAAGGGTTTTTGCTGAAAATTCAGATTTGGATATGCGGCGTTATAATGCACCTACCTCCAGGACTGAAGTCGCTGCCATATTTGTTGGAGATGAAGGCGAACCACCAGCAAATAGAGATATATGCATTTATCCAGTTGGGCAGGATTGCATAAATATATCTCCTTTAAATAAATGCAATGACCCTATGGTTTATCCTCTACTTTTTCCAAGAGGAGAACAGGGATGGTCAAATGAAATTGAACATGTTCAAGAGAGACGCTCGGCTAAAAGAAATAGAGTCACTCAACTACAGTTTTATGCTTATAGGCTTTCAGTTCGTGGTGGTTTCAGTATTTTGCATAGCAGTGGCAAATTATTTCAACAATTTGTGGTAGATGCTTATGTTAAAACAGAAGGATCTCGACTTAACTACATCCGCTTATATCAAAAAGATCTAAGGGTAGAATTTTACCAGAGACTTTTGGATGCTTTAGCAACACGAGCCTTGAATAACAATTTACGTGTAGGAAAGCTTATCATATTGCCTTCTTCTTTTCAAGGAAGCCCAAGATTTATGCAACAAAATTATCAAGACCTACATTTACCTGTAATCCTGCCTGCCCTGAAATTTCAAATGTCCTGAATGGTCGAGAAAAACCACAGAATAGACCAGATATTATTGTACGAGTTTTTAAGATGAAGCTGCCAGAGCTTTTGGACGATCTCATAAAGAGAAATATATTTGGAATTGTTACTTCTTACATATATGTTATTGAATTCCAAAAGCGGGGCTTGCCTCATAGCCATATTTTACTGGCATTAGGCTCTTCCTCCAAAATTCGTTCAAAAGATGACATAGATAGATTTGTAAGGGCAGAATTACCTAATGTTAATATAAATCAACGTCTTTTTGAAATTGTTACAAGATGTATGGTCCATGGCCCCTGTGGTTATTTAAACCGGAATTCCCCATGTATGAGAGATGGTAAATGCTCGAAGCAATTTCCTAAAGATTTCAAAGAGGAGACAGAAGAAAATGTAAATGGCTATCCAGTTTACAAAAGACGCTCCACTGAACCAGTCAAAGTTGGCAAGCATCACATTGATAATCGTTGGATTGTTCCATATAATCCTTACCTTATCAAGAAGTATAATGCGCATATCAATGTTGAAATTTGCGCATCTGTAAAAAGTGTAAAATATTTGTATAAATATGTATATAAAGGGCACGATGCAGCTTCTATCGTGCTGAAAAATGATAGCAATATAAACCATGATGAAGTTTTAAATTTTTTAGATGGACGATATGTTAGCGCTCCAGAGGCAATGTGGCGTCAAAGTGAGTTTAACATGTCTGATAAATCCCACACAGTAGTTCGACTAGCAGTTCATTTGCCTGACCAACAACCGATATACTTTATAGAGGGCGAAGAAAATGAAGCGGTTGAACGAGCTTCAATTTAAGAAACAACTTTAACTGCTTGGTTTAAATTGAACCAAGTTGAAGTTGAAGCGCATGAATTTTACTATGCGGATATTCCTGAACATTATGTCAAATAAATGGAAAAAAAGGCAACGAGGCGGGCAAAAAGTCATTAGAAGAATGCCTATAGTTGGTGCACAAGATTCTGAGAGATTTTACCTTCGCATGTTATTGTTAAGAGAGAAAGGTGCACTCTCCTTTAATAGTTTAAAAACTATCAATGGGAAATTCTTCCAAACGTTTCAAGAGGCGTGTAAAGAACTTGGGCTGCTTGATGGGGATCAGTACTGGCATGACACTCTTTTTGAAGCAGCAAGAATGCACATGCCAAACTACCTTAGAGTTTTGTTTATTAGATTTAACTAAACCAGTGTTTAGCCACGGTCAGTTATATGTTGGTCTATCAAGGGTGAAGTCCTTCAATTCTATAAGTGTTGTATCGCCAAATGCCCAAATTAACAATTGTGTTTTTAAAGAAATTCTATAAAAAGTATTAAATAAACAACTTCTATCCAGCTACTTCTACAACTGCTTCTTGAAGAACTTGGCTCATTGATTACAAATATTGTTTTAATTTTACAGTACTTACTTTACTTCTACTTACATTATTGCTATGACCCTCTTTCATTACATTTTACAACTTCATGCTAAATTTGAGGACTTTAAGTTGTTTTGTGGTTAAATACTGACATTTAGAAATGTACACATAAAAAATAATAATATTTAGAGGTTAAGAGTTGCCTCAGAAAAATATGAATTGTTGACATTGAATTTAACAATGGAAACAATCGTTTTTGTGAAAAATTGAATTGTATTGTTGACATCAAAACTAAAAATATTGTGTTTCAATTTGACAACACTACCTTAATTTTTACTTATATAATTATTATGATCCCTTTTTATTTTTCTATATATTTATGTATATATATATATTTGCATTTGACAACTTCATATTAAACTTCTGTTGTGTGTCTGAATACTGACATTTAGAACAAAATTAAGGTTTAGAATTGCCTCGGAGAAATTTGAATTGTTAACAATGACTTAAACAAAAAGTTTTATTTTAACTGACAAATACTATATTATAATTTTAACTTTTTCTATGACTATACTCATTTTCTTTATTTTTTATACATTTTATATATTTGTGATTAAATAAACTTATAGTTGTTCTGCTTCTGAACACTGATGAAAACACAAAATGATGGGCTTCATCAACAATCAAAAATATATACATTTATTTTACAAATTCCATATTATTAGGGTGGCGCCTTTTAGAGAATTAAAAATACAAAATTATCTTCATCAAAGCTGATGCTTCACATCCGGCGTTCAGTGGCAGACTACTATTTCATATTGTTTTACAACACATGGCTTTAGCCCTCTGGTGGGAAAGACTTTAAAACAAAACTTACAACAGTTACTTTTCTCAACAACTGAAATTTAGAATAGTGTGATTAAGAAAAATATGTGAACTGTTTGAAATTTCAAATTAATATTGAAATGTACAGGTTTAGAATTTTCTACAGTGAAGAGTTTTCGGAACTTCAGTGTTCAAAAAAGTATACAAAAGCTAGACGTTAAGAACGTATCCAATGAGCGAGCAAAGCGAGCATCGGATTGCGAAGCAATTCGAAATGAACTGCGAAAGTAGTTCCGGGGGTTGGCGAGCGCCAGCGAGCAGGGGGCGAAGCTTCCTAGTTGCCTTAAATTTAACTATAGTCAATTCAGTTTTGTCACATATTTTAAGTATAACATCAGTGACAATATCTGGCTTATAGCTCCATTTGATAAAAAAAACTTATTGCGCAAATTTAAATATGGAATTATTTTTATGTCAGATAAATTCAATGAGTAACATGATGTGGTAACACATGAGAGCTCCGTCACCAAATTTATACTTTTAACATTTTTTGATTGTCTGATACCACACATTTTTTTAAATTTACATTTATTTTAAAACATTTTTCCAAAAAAAAATAATAATAATTTAAAAGTCAACGGTAATTGAATAGAAAAAATATGTATGTATTTAAAAACAAAATTAATGGGAATATTGTATTTATTTGTTTAGGTGAAACGTAAAAAATCGCCACATTATTATTGATGCCAATAATGCTTAATTAATTTAAATAATATACTATATTGAAACGAAAGAAATAAGCTTTGTACTAGAAAGCAGAAGTAACGCAGTTAATCAATTTATTTGTCTAAAAGAAGCGTAAGGAATCGTCATATTATCAATGACGACAATGATGCTTAATACTTAATTAATGTTGGTAATTTGCTAATTGACATAAGAAACTGATCAAAATTATAGCAAAAATATAGGAGAAAAGATACTTATTCATTTTTAATCGATATCTTATTACTGACACTAATGCTTTATTAATATTGATAATATGTATTATTTGAAATAAAAAAAATATAAGCTATGCTCTAAAAACCAAAGTTAAAGGGAAAAAAAAAGTTAATAAAAAAATTGCTAAGAAAACCGTAGAAAATCACCATTCACAGATGACGCTTAATTCATATGTATCCCTGACGGTAATATGTACTACTGGTATTATACTAATTGGTGCAGTTTTGATAAAAATTCTACAACGGGTTTTCCGCGATTTCAGAAAATATTTTTCTTGTGGTAGCAAAGATAATTTATTAATATTTTAATGAATGAGAGCAAAAGAACTTTGTTCTTTCACTACTAAATATTTTAATAATAAATTAAAGGTTAGACAAAGAAATGGTTATTCTCCAAAATCCTTATCAAGTTTTCTAATAAGAATTCAGTTTTTTTCTTTTAAATTTCGGCTTTAGTTGGCTATCACTGACGAATATATTTTTCACAAAATTTAAATGTTGAAGGGTTACCAATAGAATAAGAACCAAATATGCTAATATAGATATAAAATATTATAATGATATATTTTGTTATGATTAAAACAGAACCAATACTAAGCCGATAGTGATACCGATACTTTAGAACGGCTCCTCGAAAAGGATATGTACCGTAGAAAATAATTTGATAATGGTAAAGATTAATTATTATTGGTTTAGCTGCGAGTAATAGCATCATGCCCAGTAATTCTAAATACATTTTCTCTTTATTTTAATGGGATGAATTACAAAAAGCAAGTTTTATTTACTTCAATAACGTAAAGCCATCGTAAATGGCCACAAATAACATTGAATAATAAAAAAAGTAATTTTAGGTATATTAATTGAAAACTTAGTACTAGTAGAAGCAGGTAAGTGACATTTTCATAACGAAAAAAAAGTTTTATCCAAACTATTTCATTACCAATTTTATAGAATTATAATTCTTTGCTTTATTGTTCCCAATTTTAAATAAAACCTAACTACCTAGAAAATAAAACCTTATTGCCTAATTTGAAATAAAAAATCATACTAGCATACTAAAAATTTATGTGATTAGTTGTGTTAAGATTTATAGAAAGGCAAAACCAGTGATTCATCAATTCCCCTAAAAATGTCACTTACCTGGTTCTTCCATTAAGCTCTTTCATAGTGCTTTTCAGTTATGAGAATGATTTTGTTGTGTTTCTCTATTGTGATTTATTGATACTTACGTGAATAATGTACATGAACAAATATATGTATATATATTCTATTTTAATATATATATATATTAAAATAGAATTTTAAATGAAAACCTTAACTTCAGAAAACTGTTAAGAATTCTCCTCACAGTAAGTGGTAAAAAATTGAATGACCTCATGCTTCTTGTCTTAGCTTACAAGACTTTTTAGAGAGTTTAAAAGCGTTGCTTTCTACACACACATATATATTTTACAAAATTCAATAATATCAATCCTGGTGGGCTGACCAACAACAGTGCCCATGGTAGTTTATGAGCTGCAACAATGGCCCAAGATACAGAGCATGCATCACGATGATGAAGTAACCGAGGCTTATATCCCCACGATCAATATCATGACAAATGACATCACAAATGCTTTAAAAAAAAAAAAAAACAATTGCTTATCTTTTAATATTTAATTGCAATAAATTTTTTGTCTCAATAAACAGTGTCAGTTTTATGAGATGGAATAAATGTTTAGTCTTAAAATGTATTTTTTTTTTTTTTGATAATTTATTAATTTAAAAGATTTATTTCTTCCTAAATTTCACATTAAGAGTGTTCCTTTTTGAAGTATCTATTAATATTTGCTTCTTAAAAAAAAAACTGTATTCACCTTAGAACTTGCTACATCATACAAGATGTTACCTACCTTTACATCTACAGTTTGTAAAGAGAGATTTCGAGCTCGCTGATTGGGTATTCCCGTAACGCATTCTGTGACGTATGGCTATTTCATTCTGCTATGCTTTTTATTTTAAGCATAAAGCGATTTCTGTACTACAGCTTTCCTTTTTCAAATTTGAAATGACAATTTTTTTTTTTTTTTTTTTGCTTGAAAAACTGCGTTCTTTATTTAAAAATAAAATAGGAACTATTTCATCTAACAACTAACCAAATTCATCGCTGTGTAGCTTTTGCCATGGTTTTACAGCGTTTGATTATAATTTTAATTTTAACTATTTTCAAGGGATGTCTGCGATACTGTCAAAGTTCTTTTTGTATTGAATTTTAGTAATAATTTAAAGTTTACTCAGTAGTCATTAAACCAACCAAGCTCCGTAAGTTTGAGTTCAGTATAATTCAGCATAGTATGAAGCAGAAATATTAAAAATATTTCTATCTCCATCGTGAAATAAGATAAAAAACTTTTCCCAATACGCAATTACTACGAACTGTGCTACTTCCTCACGCACCTCTCGAGCCATAATTTGAGTATCGTGCAGTATATATTATTGCTTTAAACAAGAAAGCTCCGTCATAAACAATCCATATGAGAGTATGCGAAGCCAGACAAAGTTTATCTTTAAAATTAAAATAAATAAATAAATAAGTAAGTAAATAAATAAATAAATAAATAAAAATAAGTAAAAGTGATATCAAAGATCTTTCAAAATTCTAATTCACTGATGTCAGGCAGAAATTAATCCATCTCTAAGTATGTTTTGTTTTACTCAGAATACTCCACTCATTATAAATTTAGTTCAACGAAAATAATAGTGCAAGAAATGCAAATGAAACGAAAATCGAAATGGTTCCTACATCTCATGTTGTCAATAATTTGAGAAATTGCTTCGAAGTGTTTCCAGCATTTTTATTGGCTGATATGCGGGAAAAATCTTCACCCCTACTCACTTCATAAAACAGATTATGGACTTTTTCTACCTCACTGAAACCTATATTCAGAATACCAAAATTTAAAATAGTAGACGATATGATGTCAAAAGGACGCGTCAACCGAGAAAGCTTTATTTTCACTAGTGTTTTGTTTGGTAGCCCAGCCCTGGTCAGCTTAGATTTATGACATTTTTAAAACTGTTTACTCTGAAGATCACACTTTTCATTAATGTTATATAACTCAACCGAAATATTTAATTCGCGATCGCAACACTCGATAAACCATCTGGGGAGAAGATTGGTTCACATGGCTAGAGCCTCCCTTTCCCCCCCCCTCATCCTCTGCTCTATATCTATTACCATGTTCCCCCTTTCATAATATTTTTTTCATTTATATTGCTAAAATATTTTAACATTTCCACGATGCTTAGTTTAAACACTATGTTTAATGCTGTTTTAAAATATATATAGTTTTCAAGCTTAAAATTTTTTAATCAGTTTGAAAATCAAGAGAGAAATTATCGTATATCCTTCTTCTTTGACTATCCACACGCTAATAACGAAAGCATACTTAATATTGCCATAGGTAAAGAGTTCTGGTTATGTACTATCTGTAGAAAATTTCGATCGCCAATCCAGAAAATAGTTATTGATCTTTCCCCCCTTTCTCTTTCAGCCCATCTCTTTACAAACAGTTCATTTTGAAACCATCTTTATTCATTTTGCAAGTTTTTCCCACCTTCTTCATATCTGTCTACTGTCTCGTTCGACAGAATGTATTAATGCAGCGCCAAACAGGACTTCAAAACTTTTTCTGAAACATCTCTTTGTTCTCTAATGGCAACAGGAAGAAAACATCACATAGAGCAAAATTTTCTAATGATGAAAAGTGAAAATTATTTAAATTAATCGTAATTATAAATTTTGGACCATTAAACAGAACATTTTATCAAAGAATAATTACATTTCTCTCAAAATTTAATCTAATATATTGCTCTTGAAAAAACGTTACAATCATGTAAAAATTGGATAACATATCAAGCTTTTTATTTGCTAATAAAAATTCAATGCAAATTATAATTGTAAATTTCAAATTTAATCAAAATCTATGAAAAAAAACTTTTTTTGAGCAAAATTTTTAGTTGTATTATCATTATTACATTGTATGCATATTTTGTAAAGAAATGCATCTAACATTATCAATTTAATAAAACTATGTATGTATCTTATAATTTGTTGTGTAATTTCATATTGTTTATTGAGCTTGGCAGTATTCGTACAGTTCATGATAAGTTTTTACATGGAAATACGCATTTGATTGATAGCGACTTTCTAAAGCATGGCATTAGAAAAGAACAATGTATATTTCCGAAGATAAGTCTAGAATTTTTAGTAAATATTTGAAAGCTTAAGGTGGAGATCGGTTCATAATTGGGTCCGTCATCTTTACGAAATTCCAAGAGAACATCGTCAACAAAAATATGTGTTTGTTAGGAAGCGTTTTCACTGGATGTGATTTTCTTTCATTTTTATTTATTTATTTACAGAGTTAGGCATAAAAATATTTCTTCCATATTTTTTTAATACATATATATTTTAATTTCATATTTTTATTCCAATTCGCATTTGATACAAGCGTCGAAATTCTGTTCGCTTGTGTAATCTGTACCTTTTTGTGTTTTGGGTTCTTCTTTCTTAAATAATAAATTAAAAAAGAAAAATGTAATTTGCTTGTCATGTAAAATAATTATAGATTTTTGAGAACATATTATTATTAAGATAAATCCATTAAAAAAATATTTGCTTCACCACTTTTGAAAAAGTTATAGAACTTTTTATATATTTTTTAAAAATATTCTTGTTTGATAGAATATGGCATATTTTATACTTGACCAAAGAGATCTCTTTGGTCAAGTATATAAAAAGTTCTATAACTTTTTCAAAAGTGGTGAAGCAAATATTTTTTTAATGGATTTATCTTAATAATATGTTCTCAAAATGTTTTTTTTTAATTATCTACTCACTTGTATTTCAAAATAGAAGTGAGTAGATAATTAAAAAAAACATTAGTTTTTTTTGCAGATAGTCTATATTAAACAAACAAAAAGAAAACCACATCAGAAATTTATGTTACACCTCGTCATCTTATTCGGTAAAGTTACCGAGATCACGTGGTTTTGACGTAATTTTTCATCATTCAGTTAATTTCTATAAGTTTAAAAACGCATTTGCGTTGAATACTTTGTTCCGTAAGAATGCCACTTTATTATTTTTTTTTTTTTTAATCCATGGGGTTTTTCTTAACTGTTGATTGGGTAGTTTATTTAAAATGAATTTGTTTGGCAACAAGTTGTTTTTGTTTGCTGTAAATTTTAAGTTTTCTGCTAGCTTGTAATTTTTATTCTTCTTGCTTTTAGATGTAAATTATTTAATTTTTACATTATAAATTCATGGAATACAAAGTTTTATTGTGTACAACAAATGTTTGAACTTTAAATTGTGCCGCAAACAGTAATTTTCTTCTAGTAAAGATAAAAATCGAATATTCTTAAATGAATTACTTTGTTTATTTAATAAATTGTTGCTCAGAGCGCTACATATGTTGTAAGTTATAGAACGGATAATTTGTTTGGTAAAGCCTTGTAAGTTCTTTTATTTTATTCTATCTTTGTTTGCATGCATTTGTGTGGTGAAAAGTTATTCTACGAAAAGGAAAAATCGGTCTTATAAATTGTTTTATGTTTCGTATAGTTTCACTATAACTTTAAATATATTTACTAAGAACTTAATTTATATTTAATTTCTAAAACTTCTAATATTTATTCTTAGATTTCTACATTATTTGTTTGCGTAGACTTTAAATTGTGCCTCCAAATTAATTGTTGCTCTTCTTAGTATTTTCTTTTTCAGATAAATAATGCATGTTGAAGGTTTTTTCTAAAAAGAATTATGTTTATGAAAGTATTTGCAAAAATATTGTTTATGAAAAGTGGATTTAAAATAAAGGGATTTTTTTATTAAATATTTTATTGATACACTGCAATACTTTTTCTCGAAAACACACATTTTCACAAAAGTAACATTGAATTTTTTTATTGCATGTGTTCACTATAAAACAAATAAATTAATAGAGAGTGTAGTGTAAGTTACTTATATATTTGGTAGGATGCTATAATAATAAATAAAATTTAAAAATAATTTGAAGCAGCTACAATTTTAAAGACCTGAAAATTGCTTTCGCTTTTTGGGTTGTAGATATATGTGGATTATATGGCCTATGAAGATTTGGATAACTGTTATATTTCCATATCGTGATCTGTCACGCCAAATCCAATTAGCCAAGATGTTTGCCTGGGGATGGCTATGAGTTATGTCTTTCGAGTTGGCCCCTTTCTCTGATGAGTTATAACTTCCGAGTTGGCCCCTTTCTCAAATTTTTTTTTTTAGTTTCTTGCAGGCATCTGCCTGGGAGTTGCCAAGACTTGGCGATTATTCTGCCACAGATCACGATGGGGAAATCTTCCCTGGATGACAATAATATCATTATTTTTAAAAGTTTATTCACTGCTTATTTTGTATGCAAATAAGGATATGGTATAGTTTGTGCTCCGTAGAATAAAGCAAAAACAATGTGCTTAAAGCACAACTTATATTTTTACTTTCTGTAATTTTATTTGTGCTTTATTTAGTTTGCTTTTACTTTTATTTTCTTGCTTTGTCGTCCAATTTTTAAATATTTAGTGAAATAACAAAGAAATTTATCAAAATTTAAAACAAGGATTTTACTTTAAAATATAGAAATGTTTATAATAATAAATAATTCATGTAAAAATTATTTTATATAATTTATTAATTTATATAATTTATTTTGAAAAAAATATTTAATAAAATTTATTTTGAAAAATTAAAACAAACTTTATCATTCTTAAATTTAACAATTCTGAGTGTTTTGATGCATTGCACTTAACATTGATGTTGCAAGCTAGTGCATTTAATCTATGTTAGTAGGTGTAGTGTAAAACTAGAAGCATATGCATTTATTTTATTTAGTTAGTTTTAAAGTGATATCTAGATTTGCTGAAAAAATAAAAGATATTTACTGATCAAAGTTTAACCAAGTATTTAAATTTTAAAATTGGTTCTTTTCTATCCTAGATTATCTAAATATAAAAATTATTTAATTTGCTTTTGTTTGTTTATCTATTTTAAACTTATATTGTAACATGGTTACATGTTGCGTCTACATAAATTATACAACATTGGATTTATGTAATATTAAAAAAAAATTTTAATTCAAAAATTTGACTTGCAATGTGATTAATAAAACAATAATTTATTTTTTCTGTAAATCGATTTTGACTTGCTTATTTCATCCCTATATTAGTTTTATACAATAGAAAAAAAATTGACACTCTCTTGTAGCATCTCGCACATTCACAGAGGTATATATGTTGTATACATGTTCTGAAGATAATTCAATAATAACATGTACTTGAGCCTTTGTGAAATAAATTTTTTCAATGAAAAATATGCTTTCTATGAATTACCTGAAAGAACTAAACTCCTAAGATGTTTTTTTCAACCGTCTGTCCCCAAACACCATTGACCAGTTCGTAATCTAGCAACCAAAGAATTTATTGAACCATTTTCAGATTTAGGATAAAAATGACATTTCAATTCCATTAAATTATTATATATCAGTGCTCTATGAAAACTAAAAATGAATGTCCTTATCTTCGAATGAAAACAATTGGAATTATATTGCCTTTTTCATTTTATATATGTGAAACTACATTTTTGATTACGAGTGTAATTAAACAAAACATCTAAAGCGACTTCAATCCTTTATTTGTTGTTGGACATGGTTCGACACTAAAATTGATATGTACGTCATATTATATTCAGTTTTTTTTGTGTTTATTATTTCCTTTTTAGTTATTTCATATTTCTTTGTCTTCTTTTGCTGGTTACATAATTTGGTTTGCTATTTCGTTTACAAAATTAATATAATAAATGATGGCAAAATTAATATTCATATTGGAATTATTAGAAATTTTACTGATATTTGAATAAGTTTATTCTAAAATAAATCTTTATTGTGTATGGAGCGTGTAAATTATAAGAAATTGTTAGTCTTGCTATTTGACAGTAGTCTAGGTTTTTCTTTTATTGCGAATAATATTAATATGTTTAATATTTTTATTCACCCTTACAATATTTCGCCATATCTGTAATAATACAATCAAGAGTTTGCCTGTGTGTCTGTTTCTCTTATAACTATAGAAACGTTTGTGAACACTTATTGAAATTAGTACAGTGATTGAAAGGGGTAAATTTATCTCATAATATTAAAAATTGTTCAAAAAATTTTAATTATGGTGTTTGGGATGGATTTTTGAATAATAAAATTTTCTCATTGATGTAATAGAGGCCATTAATATGAATTAAACTATAGACTAATATGTTTTTCAAATATTTTTAAAATAACATCAATATTGTTTGCTAACTTATAGTATGACTTAGTACTTAGTATGGCTTACTTACTTGACTTAATTCTGTTTACGCTCAACTGGCACATAAGGCCATGAGCGAAGCATGCCACCCTTTCCGGCCCAGTGCTTTTTCCCTGGTACTCCCTCTGATCGTCTTTCCGAAAACATTTGTTTTAGGACCATTTGATGCCAGGCATAGCATTATTTAATCAAGGAAAAATAACTTTATTGTTTACTTATTTTTTATTCATTATGTCGGAATTCAATTTTAACGTGGTAAAATATCTGTTGCGTTACCAAATTAATATTATCTTAAACCATCTTTTGTTTATAGGTTTGCTTTTAAAACATGGTTCAACAAAACTAAATAACTTAAAATTTGGCTGTTGCTTTTTTATATTGTATTTTAAAAGTAACAGAATCGAGAAAAAACATACTATGTACATACATTGATAAATTGTTTGCACTTATAACAGAAAAAATTTAAACATAACCTGAAAAATAAAATTCCTCATTTCCATTTATGCTTTTAATTGTAGAAAGAATAATGTACACTCAAAAGCATTATTAACGAGAATAAAAAAACCGAAACTTTATATCGTAATTTTTTCTATAATTGCATTCTTTGAATAGTTAGTTTTGAAGACTATCTGAATGTGGAAATAATGATGGTCTGTATTATTTATAGAATTTTTAGAGACAATATGATTTGACTTTAAATTTACAGACACAGATTATTTTATAATTATATTTTAGCAGAAGCGTATAAACTTTTAATGTAAAAGTTATAAGTGTATAAATTTTTAAAATTATTTTGATGTATATAATTTAAATTTTTTAAAATAATGTATAAACTTTTAAAAATTACGTAACACATTTATTCATTTAAAGTAACACAGAACCACAGTAGCAATAAAACTCAAGATTTAAAAGATTTTTATGGGAAAATGTACTGTTTTTCATTCGATCATATTTAAACTATGCGTATTTATATGAATAATTGAAACATAAGTCATTTAATTGTTTTTTTAAATATAGCTTTTGTTAATTTTTTTTAAAAAAAAAATTTTTGGTTTAAACCATGATTTAAATCATATTCACTTTTAACCAGCCAACCCTAAATCTTGTTTAATTGTAAAAAATGAAATTTGGGGAAAACCCCTTATCATTTTGAGGTGTTTTTTTTTTTTTTTTTTTTTTTTAAACATTTTTTCGCACATGCACAGTATAAAAGAAATACATTAAATAATAATGTCTTGCAAATCGCTTAAAAAATTAGTAAATAATTGCTCAAAAAATTTTGTTTCATTGCATTGAATATTTTTCAAACAAATGTAAGACAAAAAAATTAGTTTGTATAAAAATGTGAATTTCTCCATAAATATTTAAGCTAGGTTTATGAGATTTTATGCAATTACCTGCAGAAAACAACCAAAGTAATTGGCCCAAGTTATTAGCTCATTGCTTGATTTTCTGGCACAGAGTGTTAAAAAAATACTTGTTTTCTTTCGCAATTTATTGTCTGTCCATGAAATCTCTGAAAGTTTTAAACTTTATTGCGAAGTTTGAAAAAACGCATGAAGTGTAAAAGTGTCTTTTCCTTTATTGTATGCAATTGAATATATATACAAAATAAACCTTCAATTGTTTCTTGAGAAATTTAAAAAAAATATCAAAAACTGAAAGTGTCTCTTTTATTATTGTTTGATAGTGAGTATATATACAGAGTTCTCCCTAGGAATAAAAAAGGGCAGAGCGTTGCCTCTCAGAAAAGGACACTTCCAGTTTTGAAATGGCACTCACCACCGTTAACATTTATCAAAACGTGAAATATTATAACTGAATTTATGTTTATATTTCTAAAAAAAAATTTCTTCTCATTATTAAAATACGAGTAAAATTTGCTGTTTATAAAAATAATTAAAGACATCCTAAAAAACAGTCTCTGTGCATAAATGTTTTTCAAAAAAAGTATGAACTAAAATAAATGATTAATCAATAAACTACTTAAAAGTTTTTTTTTCTATAATTTAAACTGAAAATTAAGAGAAAATAAACAAATAAAGTTGCATTTTTTTTATTTTTTAAAAAGGTATTTATTCAGTGAGTGACCAAATTATTATGACCACCTGACTGTTTTATGCAAAATGAGTAACAGTGTTGCCGCTAGAGGGCGACATAGCTGCAAAGAGGGAATGCTAGGCAAGTGAACCATCAATTGCACTGTGGTAGGCGGAGATATAAAAAGCGTGACTTAACTGAGTTGGAACGCGGGATGATTGCGGGCGCTCGAAGCAAAGAATATATAAGTGAGAAGAAGACCAGCTCTCATAGGCCCCCATGTAAACCTGTTCCGGAGGCAACGGTTACCTCCATCGAGGTGGTGAAGTATTGCTAGGAAAACAACCTGCCCCCTAACAGAGGGTCCCTCCGTCCTTACCCCGTAAGCAACCTCATTCCGCTCCCAACAAACAACTTTCTCGCTGTTTCTCCCCACTCATGTAAACAGCTAATGAAAAGTGACTCAAACCTCGTCTGCTTTTGTTCTTTACAGACTTATATGGCTTTGAAAAAGAGTTTACTTATTAAACAAGGAAAATATTTACTTGTGACGAAATCATTAAAAAATAAATATAATTTATTATTTTAACATAGGTATATAATTTAAATAGATATCGGTCACTTAGAGATGTCATTTCAAACAGTCACTTTAAAGATGGAGAAAAATTTGTTGTTAAACAAGTTTAGAGACGCTATGATGGATGAAAGATGTGCGCATGCGTCGGCTCAAAAACCTTTGGCGCTTTTCTTGTCATACAGAGGCTGACAAGACTTTGCTGGCCCCCTGCTACGTATCGGAGAAGCTAGACTTCTTCTCACATTATATATTCTTTGCTCGAAGGTCGGAACCAGTGTTAGCAAAACGGCAACTTTTGTAAAGAGTTCGAGAGCAGAAGTTATTAATGAGTACAAAAAGTGGACTACCAAACAGACCACCGGGTGTCAACGTCAGGCTTGTGGCCATCACAGGCTACTGAATGCTCGAGCTGAGACTTGCCAGAGGTATCCAGTCTAACAGAAGAGCAACAGTAAGTCAAATAGCGGGGAATCTTAATGAAGGAGCGACTGCGAGCGTCTCTGAATGAACAGTGCGCCGCACGTTACACCGTATAGGCTATGGGAGCCGAACAAGAGCTGACGTCTCCAGTTTGCAAAGGAGCATGAGTATTGGTCACGTGGTCTGATGAATCGCGTTTTCAGTTACATCGTGCAGATGGCAGAGTTCGGATATGGCGAAAACAGCGCGAAAGCATGGACCCCAACTTCATTGCCACAACACTTCAAACTGGTGGAGACAATGTTATGGTTTGGGAGATGTTTTCTTGGCATTGCATGGACCTTTTGATTCCTGTGGTACAACGTCTGAATGCTCAAGGGTATTTAGGTCTTATCGCAGATCAAGTACATCCTGTTAGGCTAATGGTGTACCCTGCTGGGGATGGATACTTTCAGCTAGCAAAGCTCCTTGTCATACAGCTCGTATTGTCGTCAGGTGGTTCGAAGATCATGACGGTGACTTTACCTTGCTTCGTTGACTCGTACAATCACCAGATCTCAATCCAATTGAGAATTTGTGGAATGAGATCGAGCGGGGCACCAGACAGCTGGATCCAGTGCCATACAATCTGACGGGACTGAAAAGTGCAGTTCTTCGGATATGGGATCAAATTCCTTCTATCTCAATGTTTGAGTGTATATACATACACACACAAATATTTCCAAAATAAATACCTACAACATTACCTACCTATCCTCTTCGCGCCAGTTGTTACATAAAATCTCAAGTCTCTTTTTTCCAAGCACCCCTGTCACGAGCCAGGCCTCCTCCCATCCATTTAGTTTTGTCTTGCCTCGACCTTCCTGTTTTTCGTTTTCCATCGTGTGCCCAAATAAGTGTGATGTTATCTATTTCGTTTTAGACGTAGGAGATATCCAATCCATCTTCTTCTCAAAATTTCCTAATGAATGATGGGTGATTATTTTGCCTTTATTAGTAGATCTTTATTTGAGATGGTGTTAGTCCAGAAATTTTAAACAATTTGTTCTGGAATGTAGCCATGATATCAGGTGTAGTTTTATTAGATTCTTTTTTCGGTAAATGGCCCTAAACACCATTTACTGTTGTTTATTTTGATCATATCGCGCTTATATATTTTTACACTGTTTTTCCGCGTATGAAAAAAAAAAACCTTTTAAATGCTAATTATTTAACTCACGATCAGAGGGATTGTTTACTTTCAAACTTGTGTGAGTATCAGCGGTTCTCCCAAACTATTTGAATTTTTATTTTATTATCGTAAGCTCTCTCTTTGTTCTATGATGTCATTAATTAAATTTACTCATGACTTAGAGTAGCGATGACTTAAAAGGCAGGCTTGCTGAAGACCTTCATTAAATTTTTTTTCAACCTCGTCTAATAATCAGGTAATCTAATAGAATGAATGGAATTTCTCAACTCCTTTATTTTATTCATTTATTCTTTGTAAAGGAAAAATGTGCTCGAAGAAGATAATTTTTTTTAAAGGAAAAAAAAAAAAAACATACCTGCCAATTAAATTTTTTCTTTTTTTATTATTATTATAATTTTAACGATTTATTAAGAATATCGGATCCTTCATACCGAGCGTTTTGTAAATAGACTTTATCTTTCTGAGGAAGTAGAGTTCCCGTTTCTAACGTAAATAGAAAATATAAATATTTCTGTTACGCTACAGAAAACATCGTGCTATAGTTTTCCAATTAGCAGCACGATCTATTGACGAATATGAATAATCTGATGGCGACTGAAGCGGAAAGATATACTTAATGATGTAAAAGCATCATTTGTTTTATACATTATGAAGGTTCGAACGCTCAAAAATAGGCACTCAATCTCTAGACTCACAGACGTGAATGAGGAAAGAAAACTATTTGAAATCAAAAAAGTAAAGTTACCAACAAAAAAATGCAAAATAAAGGGGACGGGGAACTACAAAGAAACCGCAGCGGTCGCGAGAGTCCAATCAGGACTGACTGCATTATCACGCGCTATAAAGAGGTGTAGAAGGTCTCGCGTTGGCAGCTAGGATTCGGAATTCATAGGAATGAAATTATTTTTCGTAGTCATTTTCTGTTTCAAATCTATTTTCTCATTCGCATCTGCCAATTTTTAAGAATGGGCGCCTATTTTTGAGCGCTCGAAACGTGTCGATTTTTTCCACCTTTAATTTATGAAGCAAACAATGCTTTTATAGTATGAAGAACTTGTTGAATATTTTTAAGTTTTTGAGAATAAATGAAGTGGTTTCTTTAGCAAAGTGCTGAAAAACTATACACTTCTTTAAATTTTAGTTTTTCTTTTATTAATTTTTCATATTTTAGGTCATTTTTGAAATACTCAATAGATGGCTCTGAGAAATTTCTGTTAATTAAGTTGTTAACGAAATTAGGTTTATCAATTGAGTGGTTGCAGTGAGGGGGGATCCGCTAATAAATTAAGAACTAATCCATGAAAGCATTTGCCCCATCCTAATCCTTTATTTCCTCGGCCTCATGCAGCGAAGAAATTTCCCAGAATTCTCTTCGATGGTACATTTTTCAATTGGAGTGTGTGTGCGTAGGAGGCTTCCAATAAACCTCGTCCATTTCTTCATTGGCAGGTATTAAGAAAATTGCTTCTAGGAATCTCGCCTGTTTTGGCGGTTATTAGGGATTATGTTGAGTTCCCCTCTTTGATGCAGCAGAACCCTTTCCTCTAAATAATATCCGGTAGTAGAAGTGATTAATGATAAACTTGCGGGTCTTCGTTTTAAGTGCCACATTGGCAGAATAGGGTTTAATTTGTAATAATTTCCTTTCTTTCGTTCGGAGTATATTCAGTTTTATATTCGTTTATTTTATAAACTGCAAATTTTTCTGTTTTGATAAAGAGTGAGTGTTAATTTTTGAAATGCACGCATAAAATAGTATAAGAGAGTAATTTAAAAATTGCTGAGGATCAAATTCAGTTATTTAATATGACACATTTTTTGATACATTATTACGGTGTGAAGTGAGTGCCCTTTTCTGTGAGGAAGCACCCTGCCCTTTTTTTTAAAATTTTATTTTATAACCGACGTTGAACAGACACCCCAATTTTAGGGGTTTACGACTACTAATGTTCAATCCGTAGCCTTGTCATTTTGAACCTAATCCAAACGACAAATGAACTCCTGGATCGAGTATTGAGAGAAATTTGCCATCGTGGTGGACTTTTTGATGGATCTAACCCGCATTTGCGTTACATGGAGAGGAAGACCACGAGAACCTCCCATGGTTAGCCTCACGGCAAGGGGACTATAACCCATGATCCGTCTGCCACTGAGAATATTTTACGTCAACACTGTGGTCGGGGTAAGCCGGATGCGGAATTCGTATCGACTGGGATTCGAACCCGGTTCGCCTCATTGGAAGGCGAAAGCTCTATCCCCAAAGCCATCGCGGCTCGCCCTTTTTTATTGACTGAGTTACCCTCCCTAGAGAGAACTCAGTATAGCATTATATGAGGTCACCCTTTTGAACCATTAACACTCGAAGTTTTGTCGCCAAGGAGAATAAAAAAGCCATAGTTAAATGCCTAACAATTGAAGTTTTAAACAATATGTTAGCGTTAATCCGTTATTTAATAGAATAACTAGCTCTTTTATGAAATAAGTCAGTTAAAGTACATAAAATTATTGAATTCTATGATTTAACTAGGTATTCTACAGAATTACTTGATCGTTAAAGTGAGAAAAGTTCTTTGAACTAGGTGCTTTTAGTTAGTTTTGAACAACTCATAGCTGCTTTGCAATGATGTGTGTATATACAATTTATTTTGCTGCTTTTTAACGTAGCTATTAATAAGAGCAATAATAATTCATATTATCTGCTTTTCCTTATTATTTATCAATTAAGAATCCACAATAGGGAAAGAAATGTATTTTTTGAGATATTTTAGCTATTTATGAAATAACTTTGAAATAATTTATTTTTCTCTTTACGGTCTATCATTAGTTATTTCATAGAATATCTACGTATTTCATAGAATAATTAGGTAAAGTATGAAATTTTTCATCTATTATATACTTTAATTGACTTGTCTAGTTATATCATAAAATACCTAGTTATTCTATGAAATAACTGAATTATACACTTTAACGGTAACATATATATCATCTTGCCGTGTAGAATTATCTGTGCTTTAGAACAGATAAATAACTTAGATATTTTACAGGTTATTAAACTTTGTTTAAAAATTGCCACCTAGATGAAAATTATCAAAAACCACTGCCTTATTCTTATATTTTGCCAATTTTTATGAGCCCAGGATTTGGATATCTTACGGCGACGGATTTGGATATCTTACAGGCAAGTAAGCGCAGTTTGTCTTGGAGAACGATCCAAAGTTTGGACCCCTTAATGTTAATTTTATTTTTTGTTTATTTCTTCATATCTCCAGAACTTCTTAAGTGATTTGAAACTTTTTTGCACACTATCATAAAACTCGTTTGTCACAAAAAAAAAAAAACTATTTTATGTAATAATAAAAAATAAATTATTACACAAATAAAATTATTTTATGTAATAATAGTTGAAATTTTTTTTTTGAATTGTAGGGTATATAATATTTTATATCGTTTTAAAAAAATTTATATTACATAGCAAAATACAAAATTTGAGTTAAGTTTGGAATAATTCCTGAGAAATCGAGTTTTAAAGGTACGACTTTTTTTAAAATTCGATTTCTCAGAATATATTCGGCCGATTTCGCTCACATTTTGTATTTTGCCATGTGAAATTACATTTTTTAAAATGATGTAAAAAATTATATGCCTTATTATTCAAAATTTTTTCCAATTATTATTAAATAATAAAAAAAATAATAAATATTTACTGAAAGTTATTCTTTGCCTGGAATTATCTTTGTGTAAATGAATTTTAGAATTGTGTGTAAAAATATTTCAATTCGGCTAAAAAATTGAAGAAAAAAAACAATGGAAAATAAAATTATGTTTATTGAGAGAGAGAGAACGTTTTTGTGTCCGATTTCGCAATTTAAAATATCGTCTGCACTGATTATATTTGAGGTCACCCACTCGAGCCATTAAGATTGAGTTCTAGAACGTGAAGATCCGATCGTTCGATCAAAAGTTATTCAGGGTAGTCCGTTATTTATTTCTCGCATTGTGCACATGTATATATGTTACTGTGAATGATCGAAATGGGTGGTTGTTGACTTCCACCGGTGAATGTTGACAATCACTTAGTCGCTTTAGTTTATGTCCGAATTATCTACTAGGTCTAGTTAAGCACCACTGCCCGGTATGCCCTGCATCAGTGTCTTTTAAGGTTATCTGCCATTGCTCAGTGTGCATTTAACCGGAACTCCGAACACTATTGTTTAACTCCTAATCTATCCTCAACAAGTATTAAAATATCGAATAACTGTAATAATATCAACGAATAAATTAATATCAAATCGGACATATCAAATATTTCGGACATTCACTAAAGTGACTACGTGATTGTTGACATTCATTGGTGAAAGTTGACATTCTCTTGATTTTGGCCATTCACGGTAACCTACATACATTGTGCTATTCCATTGATTTAAAATCGCATTTTCTGTCCATATCTTTTCTTTTTTTTCCAACCCAAAATGCTTGTAGTGAAATGATCATTTTAAAAAATGTAGACAGAAGTTAAAAAGCCATTGATTATGTTTGACGTCAAACGCCCGTACTTCAAGCCATTTATTTTCAACTGTGGAAATTTCAACTCTATTATTTTGAAAACATTACCATAATTTACTACCCAACTTAATAATTTCGTTTTGTGAAAGTGGCTTTCCAGTTGCGTCAATATCAGGCATTGTATTTCTGTCTTCGTGATTTCAACTTTTACTGTTTGTAAATTACTTTTGAGTAAAAGCCAGATTTATTATTAGGCAACAATTCATACTTTGATGGCTTCTTTTAAAGGAATTTTGAATAGTTGACTCAAATATAGAGTTGTTTTTGACCACTCTAGATCAAAATGGATCGCTATTTTATGACCCAATAAAATTTAGCATCAATCCATGTTTAAATCACTTGTTTTTTTTTTTTTTAAATAAATAAATCTTAAGTGTAAGCAAACTGAATTATTTAAATATAATAATAATTTATGTCTAAAATATTTCTTACAGAATATAGTGAATAAACACATTCTTTAGGATGTGAGTTTTGAAAAAATATCTGATTTCATTGTTACTTTAACTATTATATTTTCTGAAGTTTTTCAATTATATTTTTCCTTTCCATTAAATGTAGGTAAAAACATAGTTATTTTATACAGAAATCAATTATTGATATTTGTAGAGTTACGATTTTTTTTTGTAAAATTCCACTTTTTAGTTACAACTTTTCCATGTTTCCATTCCCATTCTGTTATATGTCTTTACTCTCAAAATCTAGTATTTGACATTACAAATTAAAAAAAAAAAAAAAAAAAAAAAAAAAAAAAAAAATCAAAATTTTTTGATGAAATATGGTATGGATCTCCATTGGAATTTACCTGATATATCTGGAAAGGTCTGGGAATTTTTTTACGGAAATTGAGTGTTTCCCGCAGTGGACGACTAATCGTAAAGACACTGTTCCCAGTAGAACACCGAAGTTAAGATCACTGGCTGCGGTCAGTAAGCGGGTGGGTTGATCAGCCTGCGTAGGGACCGAGGGTGCCTGACTTCGCGCGCAGATCGTCGGGCTACCAAAGCAGGAGAGCCATCTTGCGAAAACAATTTCTTTGTTGACCTAACTGGGAATTGACTTTTTTTCAGATTGCTGCAAGTAAATATTTATATGCTTAAAATCGATTAGACACTCTTTTAGTTGCACATGGAATTTAATGTAACAAAATAAAATACAAAAAGTGCATTATTTATACAAAAATCTTTCTTGGGGAAAAAAATAATAATTTTTTTTTGTTCATTTTTCCTCTCGGGGGGGGGGGAGAGTATAATCGTTCTCCCTATCACAAGTTTTATTTTTCCCTTTAATAGACTCTCACTCTACGCCATCACTTCTATTTCTTAACAATAAACAAATTGTTGCATCAACACTAAGAATTATTCAATTAAAAATTTTTTTTTTTTGTTATTGCTTTATTATCCCAGATATAACTCCCTCGTCTATTAAGTTAATATTTAACCTTTTCTTTTTATATCCGTCGTTGAACAGCCGACCCAATTTAGGGTTTACGAGTACTATTGTTTAACTCCGTAGCCTTGTCATTTTGAACCCAGAAGAAAAGGGAACTCCTGGATCAAGTAGTGGGAGAAATTGACCTTCGAGGAGAATTTTTTGATGAAACTAACCCGCATATGCGTTACATGGGGAGGAAAATCTCCCACGGTTAGCTTGATGGCAAGGGGACTCTAACCCATGATCTGTCTACCACTGAGGATATTTTACTTCAGTATTGTGGTCAGTGCAAGCCGTATGCGGAATTCGAATCGACCCAGTCATCGCTGAGATTCGAACCTGGTTCACCTCATTTGAAGGGGAGCGCTCTATCTCCCGAGCCACTACGGCTCAAAATTTATACTTTATCATTTCGCTAGGTTTCCATAGCAACTTTATATATAATTTTGTCTTCTAAATTTGCATTAAATTTTTGGTTACTGTAAAAAATCGCTAATTATTTTTCGGTGTTCTATTTATTATTTTAAATGCATGTATGGACTGGAAACAAAAAGCTCACTATAAAGTAAATTTAATTAATTTACTGTTAAATGATTGTAAACAGTTGATAGGTTCTATAGTGTTTTAAACGTAATGTTGCATAGTAAATAATATACTTGTGTATAATAAATACATACATAATAAATAATAACAAAAAACGGGAGAGAATTTTATAGGGTTTGTGATTAAATAATATCTTACCGCTTCAGTTTCTTGCGATTAATTAATAAAAGAATTGTTTAATTAATAAAAGAATAATTATTGTAGTATTAAATAGAATTTTTTTCGGCTACTAGGGGCTAAGCACCCTGTTCGCAGACGCTAACCAACCCCGATAATAGCTGCGCAATAATTGTTGTTTTTTGGCATAAAACAGTTGAAATTATTCAACTAAAAAGAACACTAGTGCCTCCACTTCCCACGTTCAATTATTTCCCTTATTAAGATCTATGAGTGAACATATATCATTATTCTAAGTAATGATTTTTTGAAATAACATTTAAAATTAAAATTATATTCTTGTAACAAATTTTGTGAGTTCACAACCGTTATTTAATATTTTTGCGTATCAAACGGACGGATTTATTTTAAATAAAATTTTTATATTAATCATTCTGTGCATGAAGCTGAAAGTTAAGTTCTAAAACAAATCTCTTTAACCGTAATTCGTAATAGTATATTGATGTAAATTACACCAAAAAATAATAATTGCAAAACGGTGAATAAGATCTCAGACACCGATTTAAATTATTTTATCTTAAAATGTACCGTGAAATTAGAATATTCTAAAAATTATAATAAAAGCAATCCTCGTAAATTTTTAATTTAGAAATCAAACAAAATCAAAAACGTAATAGTAAAAAAAAAAAAAAAAAAAAAAAAAAAAAAAAAAAAAAACAGATTTTAACCTTTAAATTAGGGAAACAAAAATATTTGTAGGAAAACAATAACGTTGCGATTTATATCAATTTTATGTTGATGACAGCCAACCCATATGAAAATTAATGCGGAAAAACTGGATCCTACCATGTGATTTTCCATCCAATAAAAATCTATTGACAGAATGGCGACATCATCATTAGATTTTTATATATAGTGAGATTAAATTATTATAAGAGTTTTTTTTATTTTTCTCGGTGAAACAGTTATGATAAACAAATAGTATTAATATTGTTAAATAAGATGAATTTTCAAAAATCGCAGAATCTTCATTCACTTTGTTCCTCACTTGTTGATGTATTTTATTAAATGCGAATTAAGATATTGATTTTGGAAATCGGGATTGCTCAATCCTTTCGTACAGTCCTCAAAGCGAAAATTAACGCAAATAGTTGTATTAACTTTCGTCCCCAATTAATTTAGATTCCGGTTTAGTATTCTAAACTCATATTATAATTGAGATTAGTGAGGCGCATTTTTGTTGGGTTTACGAACTCAAAACAAATCCAGAGTCGTTCAAGAGTACACGGTGGTAGCAAGGATCTGAAAATGGCCCTATCTATCATTAAATCAGACGTGCACCGCCAATAGCAGCCCTAAATCTTTTCAACAGCTCTTGATTCTAAGACGCCAACTACAAAGACGCAGAGAGCATTCGAATTTGAGTGCATTATTAAACACAAGTCTGACCACTTTAATCCATAGTTAATGGCCATGGATCACAGAAGTAATACTCTCTTCTCGCATAAAGACGGTGGTGCCACGAAGGAATTGACTCCAAACGGAGGAGAACATTCGAAATAAATCCACGAGGGAGCCTTTCTAACTATTGTGGGGATATAAAATATGTAAGTAATAACTACGACATAAACAACCCACTGAAGGGAGTTACGTCAAAGATCACAACACAAATGATGCGGGCATACGAGGGAGGGAAGTTTAAGAGGGATCAATAAGGACAAAAATAGGATTATAATCTTTTATCTTTAGTGTAATAACCTCTGCACGTTATCAAAAACATGATATATTATGTTTTATATTTGGGGGAAAAAGTAATCCCAAGAGTTGTCTTGGGATATTTGTTACATATCTTCCGTTGCGCTTAACAGTATTACTTTTAAGAACTTTAAATTCAAAAGGGTTGTTGTAAAATCGAAAGAGAAACTCGATGAGATATATGTTTTTACATTTTACATTAGTTTGTAAGATAAATAGTTAAGCACTCAGTTAATATATTAGCTAAAAGGGTCAGGGAAGTTAGAACTCTACAATTTCGCAACTACACTACGTCAAGTCAAGCCAAAGTCATGATGACGAGTGTTTGAATGTGGTTGAAGTCGCGCGCTGGCTGCCTTTACTTCTCAGACAAGCTGGTGGTCATCGATCTGGAGCTGGAAGGGCTATATGCGATCGGTCGCACGTGCGTATGATATTGAACCGTCAGCGGTCGGTAAAGTGTTAACTTTTATTGGATTTATGTAAAGTAAGGGATCTCCAAACTGCGGCACTCCAGCTTTACCGATTACCCGCTATAGCAAATCTGAAATGCCAGGAATTTAGTGAACCATTTTGAATATATTTTAAAAATTTACTGTTTTTACAAAATAACAATCCAAAGACACATAAGTAATACAATGTAACATTTTAATAGTTTATAATGATGTGCAATTTGCCTAAAAGACAGACAATAGTTGACAAACTCACAAATATTTCACTCGCTGCTTAGTTCCATAATAAAATTTTTTACTTATTTCTTTTTCGTACCTGGCAAATGAATAGAAATATTAAAAATACCTTACCAGAAGGGAAAGCACAAAGATTAAAACGCTTCAGAAAGTTCTTAAAATAGTCTAAGAATCGTCAAAATGGACAGTTTTTCGTAAACTTTTAAAGACGAGGAAGGTAATGGCGACTTAAAGAGTACGTCATACCGCGGCGGCATTTTTTCATGGCAAATTCTGTTTCACCCGCAATGGTATTTTAAAGAAAAGAGAAAAGTGAGCAGGTAAATCTAAAGTAAACCACGCTAAAATATATTTTTTTTAAAATGTAATTCCAGCAAATAATTGTAAGGTAACACTTCATTTGCAATAATCCTGCCATAATTTGTTTGTATTTTGATATTTTCAAATTTAATTTCATCATTTAAACTTCCTGGTTAGTTCTAGGTTTACCTAAATGCGCTTTTTTTTCTTTACAAATTTGAAATTACTTTTTTCTACGAAAGAGAATTTGGCATGAAGATTTATCGCGAGGTATAGTATCCTCTTAACGTCGTTTCTGGTTAGGTTTTGGTCCTTATTTAGTGTACTTTTTGTAAATAAGTCTTGCATTTCATAACATAAAAAATCTTTAATTTTTTTTAAAGTTGATTTTTTTTCTTTCTTCTAACAACTTATTAATCAATAACTTGATATAGATATTGATTTTTGAATTACTTTGCTTTTAGTATTACTGTATTTTATCGTATGCAAAATGTTTTCTCACCACAAAAACTAGAGCTTATTTTCAACAAAAAGAAGACAGAAAAAACACGATTGCGCGAAACAGAAATATTTTCGCACAACTATTGTGTGAGTCAGGGAGAACTTATGTTACTGTCTGTGAATGACCGAAATCGGTTGTTGTTGACTTCCACCGATGAATATTGACAATCACATAGTCGCTTTGGTAAATGTCCGAAGTATATACTAAGTCTAGTTAAGTGCCACTACCAGGTATACATTTGCCCGGTATGCCCTACATCCATGTTTTTTTAAGGTTCAGTGCCACTACCCAGTATGCATTTAACCGGTACTCCGAACATTGATGTTTCTCAAAATCTATCCTCAGCAGACATTAAAATATTAACTAAATATAATAACATCAACGAATAATTTAATATCAAATCGGATGTAACAAATATTTCGAACATTCACCAAAGCGCTGTGATGGTTGACATTCACCGATGAAAGTCGACATTCTCTTGGTCACTCACGGTAACATTTAACACAATGACAACTGTAACTATTGAGCTAGCGCGGCTTATTGTCATATTAGAATCAGTGAATTGGGAGTTTTGCTAAATCCCAGAAACAGGACCCTAGCCTTCGTGGAGGGTTTATGGACATAACTTCTTTCCTCTTCACCTAACTTTGCCATACGTTGAGAGAAAAATCTCCCATCGTTAGCTCAATGCTGAAGGGATTCTATCTCATGATCAGTCTGCCACAAAGGATATTTTACATCAGTACTATGGTTGTGGAGATTTCTGTATCGTGATCTGTGACTGAATAATCGCCTAGTCTTAGCAACTTTCGGGCAACTGCCCGCGAAATCATAGCAAGGGTCCAACTGGAAACGTATAACTCGTAGCCCCCACTCCCGAAGAAACATCTATTTGTTTTTATTAAATTTGCTAATTTAAAATCTATTTGGCACCTTGGCGATTGTCATTGGCGTGACAGATCACGATACGAAAATATCCTGATGTGGTTGGTGTGAGCCGGAGCTGCAACATGGTTTACCTCATTCGGTTCAGAGACGAGCTTTCAATCCCTTGAGCCATCGCGGTTCTCACTTTCTAATTTATTGTAGGTGTGACTTTATTTGGATTGCAAATAAGTTTTTGTATAAATAATTTTTTTTTTTTTTTTTGTAATTTATTATACATTAATAGTTTCGTTTTTCTAAATCAATTGAATTAATTTTCTTCGGAATAAAATTACTCTCTGTAACACAGTTTTTTTTTTTTTTTTTGTAACATAGAAAACAGTTCTTGCTGTTTCGCGTAATTTAGTTACAGATTTTCCAGGAGATGGGAAAAGAATAAGTTGCTGCTCGTTCCTGGACTTCCATTAGATGACATATCTTGCGAAGGAAAAAAAAAAACACCAATGAGAGAAACAAGAAAGATTAACGAGATCTCGTTGTGTTGTTTCCATCAGACGTCGTATAAATTATCCGTTAGAGAACATAATCAAATAGGATTATGATGTCTCCGAACTCAGAAGCAGAAAATGGAAGCAGGCAGTTGTTTAATTGGGTAATTCGATGCGCCAACGCGTTACTTTTTTTTAATTCTATTTGTTTATTTGTTCTATGTCCATCTGAGAATACAGATAAGATGGTATTATTTCTTCTATTTTTATTGTAAGCATGAAATCACGCGACAGAAATTTCCACATCTTTTCCTCCAATTAGAACACTCATTTGAAATGGAATGGATGACATTAGAAGTTTGAACGACTGTTCAAACCTTACCGTTTTAAGCAGAATTTATCGCCAAATATCGTCAATCCCAAAACTTTCCAATGAATTGGAGCTTTCATATTTTGATCGAAGCTTTGTATTGGAAGTTTATATTTTTTCCTGAGTTCTAAAAGAAGAATTTATAATTATTTTATCGTTTATTATATATATCGTCGATCTAAATTCTGACTAACTATAACGCATTTGACTGGACACGTTTATTAAGTTGTTTCTTTTTGCTACTAATAGAATTTATCCTATTTTATTTTATAACCGGCGTTGTGAACAGCCGACCCAATTCTGAGTTTACGATTATTAATGTTCATCTCCGTAGCCTTGTAAATTTCGAACCCTACCCAGAAGATAAAGGAACTCCTGGATTAAGCATTGAGATAAACCTACGTGGAGGACTCTTTGATGGGACTAACTTGCATTTACGTTACAGAGAGAGGAGAGAAATCTCAGATGGTTTGCCTTATGATCTATATCTACCACTGAGGTAGATAGATCATGAGATTCGAACCTGGGTGACCTCATTGGGAGGCGAACGCTTTATCACTTGGCTCTTTTGAAGTAATCGAATAAACAATTGCTTATAAGTTATTATATAAAACAACCTTTTCTTTTTTGTAATATATTATAGATTAATAGTTATACTCTTCTAAATATTGATTTTCTGTTGAATAAAGTTTCTTCTTTCTTCAATTCTTCTTTTTTTCGCTTAATATAGTTAGAGATTTTTCAGGAGATAGCAAGCTGCGAAGGAGATTCCATTAGATGAGAAACCTTGTGAGAGGGGAAAAAAAGGAAAAATATTATCAATAAGAAAAACAAGATAAATTAACGAGATCTCGTAGTGGTTTTTTCTTCATCAGACTTTGTATAAATTATCGGTTTGAGAACCTAAAGTGAATAGGATTATAATGTCTCCAAATTCAGAAGCAGAAAATAAAAGCCAGGCAGTTGTTTATTTGGGTTATTAAATGCGCAGACGCGTTACTTTTTTTTAAAATTCTATTTGCCCTATGTTCATGTTCGAATACAGAAGAAACTGTTGTTATAATATCTTAATTAGACGGTATCTTTTATTCTTTTTCTATCTTCATTTTTTCTATTTTTACTATATTTTATTTACTTGCTTTCGATTGTGAATGAAATGATGCAACAGAAATTTCTATCTAGCTAGAACACTCATTTTAACTGCGGTGGAGGACATTACAAGTTTGTATTCTGGCCGCCACTAGTAGAATTTTTAGTCAATTTTTCCGTCAGTCCGACAACTTTCCGATTATTTGGAGCATTCATATTTTAAATGAAGCTTTGTTTTAACTGAAGCATTAGACGGTATCTTTTATTCTTTTTCTATCTTCATTTTTTCTATTTTTACTATATTTTATTTACTTGCTTTCGATTGTGAATGAAATGATGCAACAGAAATTTCTATCTAGCTAGAAAACTCATTTTAACTGCGGTGGAGGACATTACAAGTTTGTATCCTGGCCGCCACTAGTAGAATTTTTAGTCAATTTTTCCGTCAGTCCGACAACTTTCCGATTATTTGAAGCATTCATATTTTAAATGAAGCTTTGTTTTAACTGAAGCATTAGACGGTATCTTTTATTCTTTTTCTATCTTCATTTTTTCTATTTTTGCTATATTTTATTTACTTGCTTTCGATTGTGCATGAAATGATGCAACAGAAATTTCTATCTAGCTAGAACACTCATTTTAACTGCGGTGGAGGACATTACAAGTTTGTATTCTGGCCGCCACTAGTAGAATTTTTAGTCAATTTTTCCGTCAGTCCGACAACTTTCCGATTATTTGGAGCATTCATATTTTAAATGAAGCTTTGTTTTAACTGAAGCATTAGACGGTATCTTTTATTCTTTTTCTATCTTCATTTTTTCTATTTTTACTATATTTTATTTACTTGCTTTCGATTGTGAATGAAATGATGCAACAGAAATTTCTATCTAGCTAGAAAACTCATTTTAACTGCGGTGGAGGACATTACAAGTTTGTATCCTGGCCGCCACTAGTAGAATTTTTAGTCAATTTTTCCGTCAGTCCGACAACTTTCCGATTATTTGAAGCATTCATATTTTAAATGAAGCTTTGTTTTAACTGAAGCATTAGACGGTATCTTTTATTCTTTTTCTATCTTCATTTTTTCTATTTTTGCTATATTTTATTTACTTGCTTTCGATTGTGCATGAAATGATGCAACAGAAATTTCTATCTAGCTAGAACACTCATTTTAACTGCGGTGGAGGACATTACAAGTTTGTATTCTGGCCGCCACTAGTAGAATTTTTAGTCAATTTTTCCGTCAGTCCGACAACTTTCCGATTATTTGGAGCATTCATATTTTAAATGAAGCTTTGTTTTAACTGAAGCATTAGACGGTATCTTTTATTCTTTTTCTATCTTCATTTTTTCTATTTTTACTATATTTTATTTACTTGCTTTCGATTGTGAATGAAATGATGCAACAGAAATTTCTATCTAGCTAGAAAACTCATTTTAACTGCGGTGGAGGACATTACAAGTTTGTATCCTGGCCGCCACTAGTAGAATTTTTAGTCAATTTTTCCGTCAGTCCGACAACTTTCCGATTATTTGAAGCATTCATATTTTAAATGAAGCTTTGTTTTAACTGAAGCATTAGACGGTATCTTTTATTCTTTTTCTATCTTCATTTTTTCTATTTTTGCTATATTTTATTTACTTGCTTTCGATTGTGCATGAAATGATGCAACAGAAATTTCTATCTAGCTAGAACACTCATTTTAACTGCGGTGGAGGACATTACAAGTTTGTATCCTGGCCGCCACTAGTAGAATTTTTAGTCAATTTTTCCGTCAGTCCGACAACTTTCCGATTATTTGGAGCATTCATATTTTAAATTAAGCTTTGTTTTAACTGAAGCATTAGACGGTATCTTTTATTCTTTTTCTATCTTCATTTTTTCTATTTTTACTATATTTTATTTACTTGCTTTCGATTGTGAATGAAATGATGCAACAGAAATTTCTATCTAGCTAGAACACTCATTTTAACTGCGGTGGAGGACATTACAAGTTTGTATCCTGGCCGCCACTAGTAGAATTTTTAGTCAATTTTTCCGTCAGTCCGACAACTTTCCGATTATTTGGAGCATTCATATTTTAAATGAAGCTTTGTTTTAACTGAAGCATTAGACGGTATCTTTTATTCTTTTTCTATCTTCATTTTTTCTATTTTTACTATATTTTATTTACTTGCTTTCGATTGTGAATGAAATGATGCAACAGAAATTTCTATCTAGCTAGAACACTCATTTTAACTGCGGTGGAGGACATTACAAGTTTGTATCCTGGCCGCCACTAGTAGAATTTTTAGTCAATTTTTCCGTCAGTCCGACAACTTTCCGATTATTTGGAGCATTCATATTTTAAATGAAGCTTTGTTTTAACTGAAGCATTAGACGGTTTCTTTTATTCTTTTTCTATCTTCATTTTTTCTATTTTTACTATATTTTATTTACTTGCTTTCGATTGTGAATGAAATGATGCAACAGAAATTTCTATCTAGCTAGAAAACTCATTTTAACTGCGGTGGAGGACATTACAAGTTTGTATCCTGGCCGCCACTAGTAGAATTTTTAGTCAATTTTTCCGTCAGTCCGACAACTTTCCGATTATTTGGAGCATTCATATTTTAAATGAAGCTTTGTTTTAACTGAAGCATTAGACGGTATCTTTTATTCTTTTTCTATCTTCATTTTTTCTATTTTTGCTATATTTTATTTACTTGCTTTCGATTGTGAATGAAATGATGCAACAGAAATTTCTATCTAGCTAGAACACTCATTTTAACTGCGGTGGAGGACATTACAAGTTTGTATCCTGGCCGCCACTAGTAGAATTTTTAGTCAATTTTTCCGTCAGTCCGACAACTTTCCGATTATTTGGAGCATTCATATTTTAAATTAAGCTTTGTTTTAACTGAAGCATTAGACGGTATCTTTTATTCTTTTTCTATCTTCATTTTTTCTATTTTTACTATATTTTATTTACTTGCTTTCGATTGTGAATGAAATGATGCAACAGAAATTTCTATCTAGCTAGAACACTCATTTTAACTGCGGTGGAGGACATTACAAGTTTGTATCCTGGCCGCCACTAGTAGAATTTTTAGTCAATTTTTCCGTCAGTCCGACAACTTTCCGATTATTTGGAGCATTCATATTTTAAATGAAGCTTTGTTTTAACTGAAGCATTAGACGGTATCTTTTATTCTTTTTCTATCTTCATTTTTTCTATTTTTACTATATTTTATTTACTTGCTTTCGATTGTGAATGAAATGATGCAACAGAAATTTCTATCTAGCTAGAAAACTCATTTTAACTGCGGTGGAGGACATTACAAGTTTGTATCCTGGCCGCCACTAGTAGAATTTTTAGTCAATTTTTCCGTCAGTCCGACAACTTTCCGATTATTTGGAGCATTCATATTTTAAATGAAGCTTTGTTTTAACTGAAGCATTAGACGGTATCTTTTATTCTTTTTCTATCTTCATTTTTTCTATTTTTACTATATTTTATTTACTTGCTTTCGATTGTGAATGAAATGATGCAACAGAAATTTCTATCTAGCTAGAACACTCATTTTAACTGCGGTGGAGGACATTACAAGTTTGTATCCTGGCCGCCACTAGTAGAATTTTTAGTCAATTTTTCCGTCAGTCCGACAACTTTCCGATTATTTGGAGCATTCATATTTTAAATGAAGCTTTGTTTTAACTGAAGCATTAGACGGTATCTTTTATTCTTTTTCTATCTTCATTTTTTCTATTTTTACTATATTTTATTTACTTGCTTTCGATTGTGAATGAAATGATGCAACAGAAATTTCTATCTAGCTAGAAAACTCATTTTAACTGCGGTGGAGGACATTACAAGTTTGTATCCTGGCCGCCACTAGTAGAATTTTTAGTCAATTTTTCCGTCAGTCCGACAACTTTCCGATTATTTGGAGCATTCATATTTTAAATGAAGCTTTGTTTTAACTGAAGCATTAGACGGTATCTTTTATTCTTTTTCTATCTTCATTTTTTCTATTTTTGCTATATTTTATTTACTTGCTTTCGATTGTGAATGAAATGATGCAACAGAAATTTCTATCTAGCTAGAACACTCATTTTAACTGCGGTGGAGGACATTACAAGTTTGTATCCTGGCCGCCACTAGTAGAATTTTTAGTCAATTTTTCCGTCAGTCCGACAACTTTCCGATTATTTGGAGCATTCATATTTTAAATTAAGCTTTGTTTTAACTGAAGCATTAGACGGTATCTTTTATTCTTTTTCTATCTTCATTTTTTCTATTTTTACTATATTTTATTTACTTGCTTTCGATTGTGAATGAAATGATGCAACAGAAATTTCTATCTAGCTAGAACACTCATTTTAACTGCGGTGGAGGACATTACAAGTTTGTATCCTGGCCGCCACTAGTAGAATTTTTAGTCAATTTTTCCGTCAGTCCGACAACTTTCCGATTATTTGGAGCATTCATATTTTAAATGAAGCTTTGTTTTAACTGAAGCATTAGACGGTATCTTTTATTCTTTTTCTATCTTCATTTTTTCTATTTTTACTATATTTTATTTACTTGCTTTCGATTGTGAATGAAATGATGCAACAGAAATTTCTATCTAGCTAGAACACTCATTTTAACTGCGGTGGAGGACATTACAAGTTTGTATCCTGGCCGCCACTAGTAGAATTTTTAGTCAATTTTTCCGTCAGTCCGACAACTTTCCGATTATTTGGAGCATTCATATTTTAAATGAAGCTTTGTTTTAACTGAAGCATTAGACGGTATCTTTTATTCTTTTTCTATCTTCATTTTTTCTATTTTTACTATATTTTATTTACTTGCTTTCGATTGTGAATGAAATGATGCAACAGAAATTTCTATCTAGCTAGAACACTCATTTTAACTGCGGTGGAGGACATTACAAGTTTGTATCCTGGCCGCCACTAGTAGAATTTTTAGTCAATTTTTCCGTCAGTCCGACAACTTTCCGATTATTTGGAGCATTCATATTTTAAATGAAGCTTTGTTTTAACTGAAGCATTAGACGGTATCTTTTATTCTTTTTCTATCTTCATTTTTTCTATTTTTACTATATTTTATTTACTTGCTTTCGATTGTGAATGAAATGATGCAACAGAAATTTCTATCTAGCTAGAACACTCATTTTAACTGCGGTGGAGGACATTACAAGTTTGTATCCTGGCCGCCACTAGTAGAATTTTTAGTCAATTTTTCCGTCAGTCCGACAACTTTCCGATTATTTGGAGCATTCATATTTTAAATGAAGCTTTGTTTTAACTGAAGCATTAGACGGTATCTTTTATTCTTTTTCTATCTTCATTTTTTCTATTTTTACTATATTTTATTTACTTGCTTTCGATTGTGAATGAAATGATGCAACAGAAATTTCTATCTAGCTAGAAAACTCATTTTAACTGCGGTGGAGGACATTACAAGTTTGTATCCTGGCCGCCACTAGTAGAATTTTTAGTCAATTTTTCCGTCAGTCCGACAACTTTCCGATTATTTGGAGCATTCATATTTTAAATGAAGCTTTGTTTTAACTGAAGCATTAGACGGTATCTTTTATTCTTTTTCTATCTTCATTTTTTCTATTTTTACTATATTTTATTTACTTGCTTTCGATTGTGAATGAAATGATGCAACAGAAATTTCTATCTAGCTAGAACACTCATTTTAACTGCGGTGGAGGACATTACAAGTTTGTATCCTGGCCGCCACTAGTAGAATTTTTAGTCAATTTTTCCGTCAGTCCGACAACTTTCCGATTATTTGGAGCATTCATATTTTAAATGAAGCTTTGTTTTAACTGAAGCATTAGACGGTATCTTTTATTCTTTTTCTATCTTCATTTTTTCTATTTTTACTATATTTTATTTACTTGCTTTCGATTGTGAATGAAATGATGCAACAGAAATTTCTATCTAGCTAGAACACTCATTTCAACTGCGGTGGAGGACATTTCAAGTTTGTATCCTGGCCGCCACTAGTAGAATTTTTAGTCAATTTTTCCGTCAGTCCGACAACTTTCCGATTATTTGGAGCATTCATATTTTAAATGAAGCTTTGTTTTAACTGAAGCATTAGACGGTATCTTTTATTCTTTTTCTATCTTCATTTTTTCTATTTTTACTATATTTTATTTACTTGCTTTCGATTGTGAATGAAATGATGCAACAGAAATTTCTATCTAGCTAGAACACTCATTTTAACTGCGGTGGAGAACATTACAAGTTTGTATCCTGGCCGCCACTAGTAGAATTTTTAGTCAATTTTTCCGTCAGTCCGACAACTTTCCGATTATTTGGAGCATTCATATTTTAAATGAAGCTTTGTTTTAACTGAAGCATTAGACGGTATCTTTTATTTATTTTCTATCTTCATTTTTTCTATTTTTACTATATTTTATTTACTTGCTTTCGATTGTGAATGAAATGATGCAACAGAAATTTCTATCTAGCTAGAACACTCATTTCAACTGCGGTGGAGGACATTACAAGTTTGTATCCTGGCCGCCACTAGTAGAATTTTTAGTCAATTTTTCCGTCAGTCCGACAACTTTCCGATTATTTGGAGCATTCATATTTTAAATGAAGCTTTGTTTTAACTGAAGCATTAGACGGTATCTTTTATTCTTTTTCTATCTTCATTTTTTCTATTTTTACTATATTTTATTTACTTGCTTTCGATTGTGAATGAAATGATGCAACAGAAATTTCTATCTAGCTAGAACACTCATTTTAACTGCGGTGGAGGACATTACAAGTTTGTATCCTGGCCGCCACTAGTAGAATTTTTAGTCAATTTTTCCGTCAGTCCGACAACTTTCCGATTATTTGGAGCATTCATATTTTAAATGAAGCTTTGTTTTAACTGAAGCATTAGACGGTATCTTTTATTCTTTTTCTATCTTCATTTTTTCTATTTTTACTATATTTTATTTACTTGCTTTCGATTGTGAATGAAATGATGCAACAGAAATTTCTATCTAGCTAGAAAACTCATTTTAACTGCGGTGGAGGACATTACAAGTTTGTATCCTGGCCGCCACTAGTAGAATTTTTAGTCAATTTTTCCGTCAGTCCGACAACTTTCCGATTATTTGGAGCATTCATATTTTAAATGAAGCTTTGTTTTAACTGAAGCATTAGACGGTATCTTTTATTCTTTTTCTATCTTCATTTTTTCTATTTTTACTATATTTTATTTACTTGCTTTCGATTGTGAATGAAATGATGCAACAGAAATTTCTATCTAGCTAGAACACTCATTTTAACTGCGGTGGAGGACATTACAAGTTTGTATCCTGGCCGCCACTAGTAGAATTTTTAGTCAATTTTTCCGTCAGTCCGACAACTTTCCGATTATTTGGAGCATTCATATTTTAAATGAAGCTTTGTTTTAACTGAAGCATTAGACGGTATCTTTTATTCTTTTTCTATCTTCATTTTTTCTATTTTTACTATATTTTATTTACTTGCTTTCGATTGTGAATGAAATGATGCAACAGAAATTTCTATCTAGCTAGAAAACTCATTTTAACTGCGGTGGAGGACATTACAAGTTTGTATCCTGGCCGCCACTAGTAGAATTTTTAGTCAATTTTTCCGTCAGTCCGACAACTTTCCGATTATTTGGAGCATTCATATTTTAAATGAAGCTTTGTTTTAACTGAAGCATTAGACGGTATCTTTTATTCTTTTTCTATCTTCATTTTTTCTATTTTTGCTATATTTTATTTACTTGCTTTCGATTGTGAATGAAATGATGCAACAGAAATTTCTATCTAGCTAGAACACTCATTTTAACTGCGGTGGAGGACATTACAAGTTTGTATCCTGGCCGCCACTAGTAGAATTTTTAGTCAATTTTTCCGTCAGTCCGACAACTTTCCGATTATTTGGAGCATTCATATTTTAAATTAAGCTTTGTTTTAACTGAAGCATTAGACGGTATCTTTTATTCTTTTTCTATCTTCATTTTTTCTATTTTTACTATATTTTATTTACTTGCTTTCGATTGTGAATGAAATGATGCAACAGAAATTTCTATCTAGCTAGAACACTCATTTTAACTGCGGTGGAGGACATTACAAGTTTGTATCCTGGCCGCCACTAGTAGAATTTTTAGTCAATTTTTCCGTCAGTCCGACAACTTTCCGATTATTTGGAGCATTCATATTTTAAATGAAGCTTTGTTTTAACTGAAGCATTAGACGGTATCTTTTATTCTTTTTCTATCTTCATTTTTTCTATTTTTACTATATTTTATTTACTTGCTTTCGATTGTGAATGAAATGATGCAACAGAAATTTCTATCTAGCTAGAACACTCATTTTAACTGCGGTGGAGGACATTACAAGTTTGTATCCTGGCCGCCACTAGTAGAATTTTTAGTCAATTTTTCCGTCAGTCCGACAACTTTCCGATTATTTGGAGCATTCATATTTTAAATGAAGCTTTGTTTTAACTGAAGCATTAGACGGTATCTTTTATTCTTTTTCTATCTTCATTTTTTCTATTTTTACTATATTTTATTTACTTGCTTTCGATTGTGAATGAAATGATGCAACAGAAATTTCTATCTAGCTAGAACACTCATTTTAACTGCGGTGGAGGACATTACAAGTTTGTATCCTGGCCGCCACTAGTAGAATTTTTAGTCAATTTTTCCGTCAGTCCGACAACTTTCCGATTATTTGGAGCATTCATATTTTAAATGAAGCTTTGTTTTAACCGAAGCATTAGACGGTATCTTTTATTCTTTTTCTATCTTCATTTTTTCTATTTTTACTATATTTTATTTACTTGCTTTCGATTGTGAATGAAATGATGCAACAGAAATTTCTATCTAGCTAGAACACTCATTTTAACTGCGGTGGAGGACATTACAAGTTTGTATCCTGGCCGCCACTAGTAGAATTTTTAGTCAATTTTTCCGTCAGTCCGACAACTTTCCGATTATTTGGAGCATTCATATTTTAAATGAAGCTTTGTTTTAACCGAAGCATTAGACGGTATCTTTTATTCTTTTTCTATCTTCATTTTTTCTATTTTTACTATATTTTATTTACTTGCTTTCGATTGTGAATGAAATGATGCAACAGAAATTTCTATCTAGCTAGAACACTCATTTTAACTGCGGTGGAGGACATTACAAGTTTGTATCCTGGCCGCCACTAGTAGAATTTTTAGTCAATTTTTCCGTCAGTCCGACAACTTTCCGATTATTTGGAGCATTCATATTTTAAATGAAGCTTTGTTTTAACCGAAGCATTAGACGGTATCTTTTATTCTTTTTCTATCTTCATTTTTTCTATTTTTACTATATTTTATTTACTTGCTTTCGATTGTGAATGAAATGATGCAACAGAAATTTCTATCTAGCTAGAACACTCATTTCAACTGCGGTGGAGGACATTTCAAGTTTGTATCCTGGCCGCCACTAGTAGAATTTTTAGTCAATTTTTCCGTCAGTCCGACAACTTTCCGATTATTTGGAGCATTCATATTTTAAATGAAGCTTTGTTTTAACTGAAGCATTAGACGGTATCTTTTATTCTTTTTCTATCTTCATTTTTTCTATTTTTACTATATTTTATTTACTTGCTTTCGATTGTGAATGAAATGATGCAACAGAAATTTCTATCTAGCTAGAACACTCATTTTAACTGCGGTGGAGGACATTACAAGTTTGTATCCTGGCCGCCACTAGTAGAATTTTTAGTCAATTTTTCCGTCAGTCCGACAACTTTCCGATTATTTGGAGCATTCATATTTTAAATGAAGCTTTGTTTTAACTGAAGCATTAGACGGTATCTTTTATTCTTTTTCTATCTTCATTTTTTCTATTTTTACTATATTTTATTTACTTGCTTTCGATTGTGAATGAAATGATGCAACAGAAATTTCTATCTAGCTAGAACACTCATTTTAACTGCGGTGGAGGACATTACAAGTTTGTATCCTGGCCGCCACTAGTAGAATTTTTAGTCAATTTTTCCGTCAGTCCGACAACTTTCCGATTATTTGGAGCATTCATATTTTAAATGAAGCTTTGTTTTAACTGAAGCATTAGACGGTATCTTTTATTCTTTTTCTATCTTCATTTTTTCTATTTTTACTATATTTTATTTACTTGCTTTCGATTGTGAATGAAATGATGCAACAGAAATTTCTATCTAGCTAGAACACTCATTTTAACTGCGGTGGAGGACATTACAAGTTTGTATCCTGGCCGCCACTAGTAGAATTTTTAGTCAATTTTTCCGTCAGTCCGACAACTTTCCGATTATTTGGAGCATTCATATTTTAAATGAAGCTTTGTTTTAACTGAAGCATTAGACGGTATCTTTTATTCTTTTTCTATCTTCATTTTTTCTATTTTTACTATATTTTATTTACTTGCTTTCGATTGTGAATGAAATGATGCAACAGAAATTTCTATCTAGCTAGAACACTCATTTTAACTGCGGTGGAGGACATTACAAGTTTGTATCCTGGCCGCCACTAGTAGAATTTTTAGTCAATTTTTCCGTCAGTCCGACAACTTTCCGATTATTTGGAGCATTCATATTTTAAATGAAGCTTTGTTTTAACCGAAGCATTAGACGGTATCTTTTATTCTTTTTCTATCTTCATTTTTTCTATTTTTACTATATTTTATTTACTTGCTTTCGATTGTGAATGAAATGATGCAACAGAAATTTCTATCTAGCTAGAACACTCATTTTAACTGCGGTGGAGGACATTACAAGTTTGTATCCTGGCCGCCACTAGTAGAATTTTTAGTCAATTTTTCCGTCAGTCCGACAACTTTCCGATTATTTGGAGCATTCATATTTTAAATGAAGCTTTGTTTTAACTGAAGCATTAGACGGTATCTTTTATTTATTTTCTATCTTCATTTTTTCTATTTTTACTATATTTTATTTACTTGCTTTCGATTGTGAATGAAATGATGCAACAGAAATTTCTATCTAGCTAGAACACTCATTTCAACTGCGGTGGAGGACATTACAAGTTTGTATCCTGGCCGCCACTAGTAGAATTTTTAGTCAATTTTTCCGTCAGTCCGACAACTTTCCGATTATTTGGAGCATTCATATTTTAAATGAAGCTTTGTTTTAACTGAAGCATTAGACGGTATCTTTTATTCTTTTTCTATCTTCATTTTTTCTATTTTTACTATATTTTATTTACTTGCTTTCGATTGTGAATGAAATGATGCAACAGAAATTTCTATCTAGCTAGAACACTCATTTTAACTGCGGTGGAGGACATTACAAGTTTGTATCCTGGCCGCCACTAGTAGAATTTTTAGTCAATTTTTCCGTCAGTCCGACAACTTTCCGATTATTTGGAGCATTCATATTTTAAATGAAGCTTTGTTTTAACTGAAGCATTAGACGGTATCTTTTATTTATTTTCTATCTTCATTTTTTCTATTTTTACTATATTTTATTTACTTGCTTTCGATTGTGAATGAAATGATGCAACAGAAATTTCTATCTAGCTAGAACACTCATTTCAACTGCGGTGGAGGACATTACAAGTTTGTATCCTGGCCGCCACTAGTAGAATTTTTAGTCAATTTTTCCGTCAGTCCGACAACTTTCCGATTATTTGGAGCATTCATATTTTAAATGAAGCTTTGTTTTAACTGAAGCATTAGACGGTATCTTTTATTCTTTTTCTATCTTCATTTTTTCTATTTTTACTATATTTTATTTACTTGCTTTCGATTGTGAATGAAATGATGCAACAGAAATTTCTATCTAGCTAGAACACTCATTTTAACTGCGGTGGAGGACATTACAAGTTTGTATCCTGGCCGCCACTAGTAGAATTTTTAGTCAATTTTTCCGTCAGTCCGACAACTTTCCGATTATTTGGAGCATTCATATTTTAAATGAAGCTTTGTTTTAAATGAAGCATGTTGGCACATGAAATAACATTCTTTAAAGTGATATAAAAATTTGTAATCTTTACAACTCAATTTTATTTGCCACTATTATTAAATAATAAAAAGCAATAAAGAAATATTTAAAATTATTTTCTGCATGGTATTGTGCTTAGATAAATGAATTTTATAATTGTGTGCAAGACTTTTTCAATTTGCTTAAAAAGTTAGGAGATATAAAAAAATACGATATGACGAAATACATGACAGATGGAGATATGACAAAAACTTAAAATTGCTGTCTTTGATAATTGTTTGATATGAAAACTAACTTTTAAAAATTTTTAGTCAATAAAGTTAACTATTTGTTTCCTATGTGTCTGAAACTATTCCCCTGTATTTCACTCACAAATCCAATCCTGCTTATAGTTTGTCCATAGAAAGAATTCCCCTCGTCTCGAAGTCTAAGGCTGTCTGCTGCTATGGAAACAAGAAATAGCGCATTTCAAAGAGGGGAGCTTTCTTCTCCCTTGATTCCCTTTCTCTCTCCGACCCAAATCAAAACCTGTCTTGATTTATCACCCAACTCCCCTACTTGAAATAGTTAAACCTCGTAACCATAGTAACCGCCACCACTCCAGACGAATGGCTAGTGCAGATCTTTATATAGATAAACTATACTATCTTTTTCATGCTTACCTATTAACGGAAGACTAATTGAAAATCAGTAAACAAGCATCTATAAAAAGTTAAGAAATTGTATTTGAGAGAATTGAAGTGGATAAAAATTGGTTTTGGCGTGACATTCACATTCATTTCACAATTTTTATGTCTCTCACTTCTATTCTTCTATAATTGTTATCTTAGAAACAATTTAATATATTTCTTTCTAAGACATTTTAAAATGTTCTTTATTGTCAAAATCATTTTTTATTTCTTACCTGAGGTCACTGACATACAAAGGGAAAGAATTTCAAACAAACGATTAGATGTAGATTAACTTACGTTAAGAGGCTTAACTCATTTTAAAGCGTTGTTACTTAACGTTCAAGTTAAACTAGAATTTAAGAGAAGTGATTAAAATGACTTTAAAATAAATTTATTCAATGAAATGTTGTTAAATTCAATTATTATAACAGATTTGAACGTCGTTTAAAGTCTTTTTAACTAATATTATTTAGCCATTTAACAAGATAGTGAATTGTAATGTCCTAAGTAATTTTCGTTCAATTCATGAATTATGAATTTTTATTTTAAAAGTATCAATTGTTTCTAAGATATAGATGTTTATTTATTTTATACTGTAAAAATAAAAAAGAATAAAATAAATTCAGTCTGCAAAGGAAAAAAAAAAAAAAAAAAAAAAGCGAAGTTATAAATATATAGAGGAAACATGGTAAAAAATTTCAAAATTTAAAAAAAAAAAAAAAAAACATTTTTAAAAAATTATTCAAAAATATTAAAACATTTTTTTAAAAAAATTAGGAGCCTGAAAATAAAATAAGCAAAATGTATAATCATCACCAGCTCACATTATTATATCCGAAAAAAGAGTGCTTAAATATTGTATTCAAAATGTATAAATACAATAGTGTAAGGAGCACTGAAAAACTTTTAAACGAAAATAGATCATATTAAGCAAGAAATGCAAAATAAAACTATCGAGCAAATAGAAATTCAGGAAAAAAACAGAATAAGCTGAAAATGTATAATATATGTAGCGAATTCATATGCATTTCAACTTACCGGCATTTTACAAAAATGCTTTCGTAACTGGTTTGCCAGTTTTCAAAATTTGAAAATAGAAGCGTAAATAAACGATGATGGAATCAACTTATGCCGCGTTCTTGCTAAAGTACAGAAGCGCGTTTGATTTTTTATCTACTTCGGATTTGTTATATTTTCGCAAGGTAATAATATTATACTGGATAATTCAAATTTTATAATTAATATGGTTGGAGCCGTGGTGAACCGGGTTCAAATCCCAGCGATGGCTGGTCGATACGAATTCCGCACCCGACTCGCACAAATCACAGTGCTGTAAGGCTATCCGTGGAAGGTTTTCGTGGTTTTCCTCTCTATGTTCCGCAAGTGCGGGTTAATTCCATCAAAAAGTTCTCCACGGAGGCAAATTTTTCCCAAGACTTGATCCAGGAGTTCGCTTGTCTTCTGGACCTTGTCATTACAGGGCTACGGAATTGAATATTGGTATTTGTAAACCCAAAAGTGGGTCGGTTGTTCAACGTCGGTTATAAAATTAAATTAATGAGGTTGAATTTTCATCATAAAAAAAAGGTTATGAATTCTATGTACTTGCAGCTTATGCGCAGTAATTAAAACTTAATATTTTCCTCAACTTTCTTCGTTAATTTCTCTTTTCCTTTATTCATTTTGTCTTGATATTGGTTTCTAGATCCTCAAGATTCCTGAGAGGAAGTTTGAAAAATATTGTGCGTTTTGTATAGGAAAAAGATATTTTAATTCCGATTTGTTAATTTTATTTCGTACTTCGATATCTCAATGAATCTCGTCTTTTAAAGTTTTATTTCTCAGTAACTATTCAACCAATTACCTAGCATTAATAAATTATCTTTAAATTGTATACATATTTAGTAATTTTTTAATAATTATTAGGTATATTGAATTGGTGTAAAAATTTGTATACTTTTTTACAAAAATTTTATTTGATCTCTAACAAACTAAATGATAAAAAAAAACATGAATAATTATAAAAATTATTTGTTATTTTACAAGAAAACAATTCAATTTTGCTATTGTTCGCAAATGTTTTTGATTCGCTTCATTAGTTCCGGAGATAGGGTGGAATACGCAAAAAGTGAAATTAGGAATACTTAAATAAAAGTAATAAATAAAAAATAGCTTTTGATCGCTATTAATCGATTATTGGGACAATATTTTCCAGATTTCTGCTTAACTATATTTTTTGAGGATTTAGAATTCTAATCCGGTGGGGAAGAAAAGGAATTTGTATATTCAAAGAGAAAACAGTACGTTTTTTTGTGCCTGATCTCGTTACTTAAAATATCGTTTGCACTGTAATGAATCAAGCTATATTGAAGAACAGTTTTTTAAATTTGTATTTTAATTTATAAAAATAAATTTATTTGACTCAACGATTCAACACAGCAAACACAGCAAAAATATATTGAAATACCTGTAGCGGGTTTGTATAAACCTTAAATACAAACGAAAACTATTCTCAACAAAATGTAACTCTCCAACACTAATCAACTAATTGGGTATTTGCAATTCAAGGAGAACATCACAGATACCCACACATGTGACCTATGACGTCAGCGCCAGCTGATCGTTTCTGAGCAACAATACGTGTTTAAATTGAGCTAAATTTCTCTGCATAAGTTAAGATGTTAAATAACGTGAAGTTATTTAAATACTGCGCCGTCTCGCACATCGGATTTGTTGAAAAATATAATTCTTTCTCCTCTAGTTATTTTACTTCACACTTGGGTTTATTATTTACGTATTTTATTGTAACCGTGATTTATTTTTGTTTTGTGTACCAGGTAACTTCGGTGCATAATTAGATTGTTTATGTTCTACATGGCTTCATGCCTATCTTTGTTAAGTAAGAAATATATAGTGAAAGAATTGAAATCTTTGTGTAAGAATATAGAATGTGTCACTTAAAAAGAATTGATACTGATGGGCTTGGCTTACTCGAAATCGAATGGAAAGAACAGTTGCTAACGTAAACAAATGCCACGCTTCAACAACCAATCAGAATCAAGATACCCACGCTACGTCCCTTGCAGGTATCCCATTCCAAAAATTGTCTCGGTCTTATAATTTTCTTGATCTTGTTGTTTATGTCGTTGTACTTATTTTTTTAATTCATGCTTATGTTAGCCGGATATTTTTTTAAAAGATATTTTCAATTCTCTGTTGCACTAATAAGATTAGATCCTTGAGTCATTGAGTCCTGACGCGTGAAAATCAGACTAATGTGTCAAAAGTTATTAAGAGGAGTTAATAAAACTTACGTTATATTTTTGCAGAATTTTTTTTTCTGTATTTTTGTACCTGGAAAATTTATAAATAACTGCAATCAAAAAGTTGTGTTAACTTCCTATAATGATCATTAAAAAATTAGTTTTCCTACCTTTCGTTTAATTTACAAATTTAATTGTAAAAAGGGAGAAAGAAAACTTATCTTTGTTATACATTCCTTGAAGCGTATAAAATCGTCTTTTCTCCGAATGAATTTCTTTCACTAATTTCGATTAAATCCAGTTATTCTCTAAAAACGGTGTTGTTATGTCCTGGAATTTCGCGATTAGCCTTGTAATAGTTTTCTTCGAATTTATGTAATGACCACTTCCTTTTTTTTCGTGTCGCGTGTTTCCTTAAGGAACTCTTATCTTAGCACCTGAAATTGCTTCTTCTCTTCTTTGGCGAACTTCTGTTTTTGGCGAGTTTTTTTGTTTCTTCACAGGATGCCAATTAAAAGTTACATCCAGGTAAGTGTTCTTTCCGGCCTGGTTACATTTTCTTCTTTTTTTCTCTTTTTATTTGGATACTTTCGCTTATTCCGTTACTCTAATTATCTCGAGATGTAAAAGATACTTTTGTAATGATTAAATTATGTGTTTTTTTATAATAATAAAAAATAAAACTCCAATTAAATTAGATATTTAGAGCTATTCATTTAAGAAAATAAGCAGCTCTCAAAAAAGTGGGAGCATAACAAAGATATAAATTTTAAGTTTTGATTGCAAGTTCTAATTTAATTCACAGTCAAGTGATAATTACAGGAATTAATATAACTTATTACAAAAAAATTTTTATAAATAACTTAAAGAAATATATTTTTTTCCTACTAAAAGGGCAAATTTCGGACCTACATGACGTTAATTAAGACAAAAAGAAGAAAAAAAAAAAAAAAACCCATCCTGAATAACTCTTAATCTAATGATCCGATTTTCACGTTCTAGGACTCAATGTTAATGATTCGTGGGTGGGGGTAATGACCTCAAGTATGCTAATTAATTACTTAATGCTATATTTTAAGTTACAAAATCAGTTTCAAAAACGTACTTTCTCTGAATAAAAAAATTTTTTTCCGACGGATTCGGATTTCTGATCATCAAACTATAGGGGGTAGCAGCAATTTGGACAATATGGTCCCCATAGTATGGTCAGAAGCTTGGACCCCTTAATGTTAATTTTACTTTTTGCGTATATCGCCATATCTCGAAAACTTTTAAAGCGAATTTAAGTTTTTGCACTTATTTGTAAAATTCGTTTATCCAAAGAAAGTCTATGCAGAAAAAAATAATTTATAGTAAATATTTCTTATTTTATTTAATAATAATTGAAATTTTTTTTTAATAGTAAGATATTCAGATTTTTAGAATTTCCCCCGATACTTGATCCAGAAGTTCCCTTGTCTTCTGAATTGGGTTCAAAATTACTAGGGTACGGAGTTAAACATTGCTAGTCGTAAACTCAAAATTTTGTCGGTTGTTCAACGACGGTGATAAAATAAAATAAAAATATTGTAAAAATGAATCATAATAATCTAAAAATATACTACAACCAAGGGCCGTGGAGTCGAATTAAAAAATTTTTTTTGCATGTGTGGGATATTTGAAGTCGATTCAATTCCGAATACTGAAATGTTAGGTCCTTCAGAGGTAAACAATGAAACATATATGTCTATCTTATGAAAACTATTTAGATTGTATATTTATAATCAGTATGTGAACAAAGTATTGCACAAACGATTATTTTAGCAATTACAGTAAAACCTCTTTTTGTGCGGTCCTTTTTTATGCGATTTTGTTTTTGTGCGATTTTGTTTTTGTGCGACTGGTTTTGTGCGATTTTATTTCTGTGCGATTTTATTTTTGTGCGATTTTTTTAATGCGTTATATGAATCTTAGCGGCGTTAGCACCAGTTTATGTTTACTATCAATGTACATATACATGTTGTGGACGAACTCTGATTACGTGGCCTCTTTGACAACGATGTATCTGGACTTCGCGATGCTCTGTTCATTTATTTTAAACAATCTCCTGACAAGGCAGAGTCAGTTACGTACATATTGTCGCTCGACGCGAGAACAGTATACGCTTCGTATTCAGAGTTTTATACACGATTCACGTGATTAGGGATTCATTTTATAGTGAGATTAAAGATAAATAAATTAGTTACTTTTGTTTCTATTTATAAGTAGTTTTAGTGATTTTTATTTTATTTTTAGACATAAGTACTCCCTTAAAATGAATAATTATAGCCAAAAGAAAGTAAAAAGGCAGACAATTCCATTATTTAATGTATAATTTGAAAACTTCTCCAGGTATATGTACAATGAAGAATTAAATATTTTTACAATTTCTTTAGGTCTAATTTAATTATTTCATATAATTGAAAGCATTCTCTCATTTATTCCATAAATCATTGATGTATTTTCTAAGTCTGACTTTCTTTATGCGGTCCTTATCCACCGCATAAAAAATTTTTTAGGTAGTATATCGCACAAACTTGTTTATTATATGTAAGAATTTATAAAATTTTCGAATTTTTTTTTGTGCGATTTCTTTTATGCGGTCCCTATCCACCGCACAAAAACAGGTTCTACTGTATGTCTATCTTATGAAAACTATTTAGATTGTATACTTATAATCAGTATGTGAACAAAGTATTGCACAAACGATTATTTTAGCAATTATTTAAATTATTAAGTACTTCAATTTCAATTTATCTCATTTGAATGTTAATGAGACTATATTTCATAGAATTATTGAATACGTAAACTTCAAAATGAAATTTATTTCGCTCAGTTGAAACGTTAATTGATAAGAAATGCAGACGAATTCTATTCATCATACTATTAGTTACCTAGTTTTAGAATATTCTCAGGGGAAGTCTTTTATTAGAGCTCAGCTATTAGCTCAGAGATATTAATATCTATACTCTGTTGCAAGTTAAGAAAAGACCATTGCGGTATAGGGATTAAGTAATCTTCCGCGGCTGCATATAGTTCCCGCTTTATTTAGTTATCACATTATATAAATATGCTTTCAAAGCAATATAAAAGCTAAAAGTTAGACATTTCTGGCAGAAATTTAGTTGGGGCTATCTTTTACGATATACATCGAAAAATAATTTTTAAAAAAATTTATAGTTTCGTAGTCTTATTGGATTCCTAGATTTGGTGACATGTTTCATCGATAAATACGATAAATAAGGAAAACATTCGTTCGTGATAAAGAAACAGCCACATGGCGTTGCAAGAGCATTGGATTTGATTGGACTATTAAAAATGGCGTGCCTTATGCTGACATGCTCTTAACAAATCAAATGCGAGATAAAGTATTTTTACTTTTATCTCTCTGTAAAAGAAAATCGTCTGCAAGAAACAATATTTATTATTCTTTCATCAGTTTTTTTAAATGCGAACAGAAAGACATATATTTGTTATGATTTTTAGTTATCATTTTTATTTCAATTCTTTTTATAACTTTCGTTTCAAGAAGATCACAATACTCAAACATTAGACCTATGACGTCAATGCCAGCTGATTGTTTATAAGCAAAATGACATGTTAAAGTTGAGCTAACTTTCTCCACATAAGTTGGAATGTTAATTAACGTGAAGTTAGTTAAATACAGCTCCGTATTACAGATTGTCGAACAATTCGACCAATGACTCTGTGGAAATGATTCCTACGTGGCATCATATCTTCCAACTGGCGGCCCGCCAGTTTTGTGGCCCGCGAACTAAAATATAAAGGTTGTCATTTTTTTGCGCACAATCTTCGTAAAAAATCTATATGGGATTACAATACTTTTCTCGTTAATAAAAACCTAATTTCTTCGTTTCTGTGAAATTTAACATACCAACAGTGCATAGAAATTTATTTCTCAGGTTTTGAAACCAAGAAATTATTTATTTAAATACAAAAATAGTGTATATTGCTCTTTTTTATTTCATTTTTTTGTATTTTGAGAATATAATGTAGCATGTGCGTACCAGAAATTTTCTCGAAGAAATTCTCCGATTTAACTTTTTCAAACCACTCATTTTGGATGAAAATATTTACTCACACATTTGTAAATTTTAAATTTAAAATGTAAATATCTATTCTCTGGTGGTTGCAGCAGACAAACCTTAATTTTCTCATTGGATATTTTGTGTGCTACTATGTAAGTTTTAATACCAACCTTTTTAAGTTTGATATCTTAACAATTAGATACCTGTTGCACATTAATTGTTTAATAAATAGGTGCACATTAAAGTTATTGTAGCCCGAATTTTTATTATTTATTTAATATTTTTTTAAATCTTATAAATAATAATTAAATATTTTTAAAAATCTACTTATTTTAATTTGCAATTCAATACTTTTGTTTTGTACAAAATGATGTTGTGTTTTGATGTTTTGTTGTTTTTGTTTTGGTAAAAGTCTGACAATAATATTTAATGTTCCTTCAAACATAAAAGAGTCCTACATAAAATTTTGATCAAGTTGCGTCCCGCCATTTGATTTGTGTTTTTAATTGTGGCCCCCGGCCTCATGTAAGTTGGAAACCCCTGATCTATATTCTTTTCACATTTCCCAAGCATTTTGCGACTGTTTGTTGTAATATTGGCAAAATAGAGCAGTGGTGGCTCAGAGGGTAGAGCGTCCTCATGAGGCGACCCAAATTCCAATCCCGGCTGTGGCTGGTAAAAACAAATTCTGTTTCAGGCACGCATCGACCACAGTGCTTACGTTAAAATATCCTTATCAGTAGTAGACAGATCATGGATTAGATTCCCTTTACCTTCGGGATAACCGTGTGAAGTTTTCGTGGTTTTCCTCTCTATGTAACGGAAATGCGGATTAGTTCCATCAAAAAGGGTACCACGAAGGCTAGTTTGTCTCAATGTTTGATCCAGAAGTTCCCTTGTCTTCTGGGTTGTGTTGGGTTCAAAATTACAAGGTTACGGAGTTCAACATTGATAGTCGTAAACTCCAAATTGATATGGCTGTTCAGTGTCTGTTACAAAATAAAATAAAATAATCTCAAAATAGTTGTAACCTAATTATAAACAGTTGGCACTATAATTAATAAATTTGTTTGAAATCTAATCTGTTCACATTCCAATTAGAATAAGTGGGAAGCTCTAAATACATCAAAGATACGTTTTTGTTATTTATTATTTTCTATTAGTATTTAAATTAAATTGCAGTTTAAAATAATTGAATTTACAATCGAACATTTAAAAAATAATTCTGTACATTTTAAATATACACCATCTAATATTACTATTGTTATAAAATTTCATTTAATTTCCATTAACAAATTGAAGAAAAAAAATGCGTTCATTAAAATAAAATATTTTTTTGAATTGAAGTAAATTATTAAAACTCAAGTAAACAACTATATTGTTTTTGCTCATATGTTTAGAATTACCGGTTTTAATCAATATTTCATTGTAACAGAACATAATATGTTTTAAATGTTTTTTTTAAACGGTTATTTTCAGGTAAATAACTTGAAACTTAATATGCTGAGTGGGCAATTATTTGCGAACGCTATTAATGAGAATTAATGAACTAGATTCATTTTTTTAAACTTATTTTCTTCTTTTATATTTTTTGGATATTATTAATTCAAAACCTTTAAGACATATATTTAATTTTAATTGGAGTTAGAGTATTTCTTTGTTATTTATTACCGTGTTTGCATTATTTCCTTACTTTTTATAATGCTTTGTCTTATGTGCTATTAACAAAAGCATTTTTTTGCAATAGGTGTATAAATTTTAAACAAAGAACTGGGTTGATTGATTCTTCTTGCCACAATTAAAGATTCTTTACGTATTCTGAACTGCTTTCATTATTATTATTTTTTTTTCATTTAACAGGGTGCCGTACACTTTAAATTTGACGAGACATATTTAGTTTTCAATCATTTATGACTGCAGTATGAAATTGAGCATCAGGTATGTGAAAATAATCATATATGGTAACAGTTTTCCTATGAAAACACTCGATGGCTGTGACCATTACTTGCTCTTCGCATTTCTTTTTGTGATGAGCAATAATTTGAAAAATATTGTACAGAAAGAAAAAAAATATAATAAATTGCGATTATATCTAGGATG